>CADEBD010000146.1:1542500-2142500 GCA_902825455.1 Arctia plantaginis
GCAACTCCTTTAAATCACTACTTTTTATACATATTGTTTTAGTAACAAGTATAATTTTTAACAAAAAAAAAAACGACTTCAAACAGTAAACTAAAAAGCTGCATCATCAAACCTTGATTTCCTGAACATGGGACCACCTTTGAAGTATCTTCTTTCCAACAAAAAAAGAATACTCAAAATCGGTTCATAAACAATGAAGTTATCCGCGAACAAACATAAAAAAAGCATGTCGAATTGAGTAACCTCCTCCTTTTTTGAAGTCGGTTAAGAAGTAGCCTATGTTACTAGCTGATAATGTAGTTTTCCATTAATGAAAGATTTTTTATAATCGGTTTAGTGGTTTAGGCGTGAATACGTAACAAAAAAAGCTGTGTGGTGTCGTGGGACACCCGAAAGGAACGAAGTTGACGAAAAAAATTCTCACGAAAAGTTGTAACGACACTTTTTATGTCATTCATTCAGCGCCATCTATCGAATAGATAGGAAATCATTACTTTTCATCTCCGTATTTATTTTGAATTGTCACTTGTCAGTCATTCAGCGCCGTTTATCGAATAGATAGGAAATCATTTCTCAAGGAGATTTTACCAATGTATAAATTGATTTAATTAGAAAACAACTGAAAAATATGTAGGTAATAGCCGCTTTCATAGATGGCGTTGTAATTAAAATCGTGTCGAATCAGTTTTACTCGATCGTCACAACTTCGTTCCTATCGGGTGTCCCACGACACCACACGACTTTTTTTTTAAATTGGTTTTGCTTGAGGTTGAAAAAGAAAATGTTTCACGTGTATACAAC
The DNA here is from genome assembly GCA_902825455.1 of Arctia plantaginis. Lineage (NCBI taxonomy): Eukaryota > Metazoa > Arthropoda > Insecta > Lepidoptera > Erebidae > Arctia > Arctia plantaginis. The sequence continues at coordinate 1,543,302 of CADEBD010000146.1, forward strand.
AATTAAAAAGAATCATAATCGGTTCATAAATAATATTTAAAATAAATATAAAAATAAAAAATACAACTGAAAGGAGAATAAACTTTTTTTAAATTCGGTTAAAAATTACAAGTTTATAGTTTTTGACTGCCTCGGTGGCGCAGTGGTAGCGTATGCGACTGCTGTGCTCGGGTTTGATTCCCGGGTCGGACCAAATGTTTGTACGATCTGAAAATATATCTTTCGGAGTTTGGTTATTTTCTTATGTATGTATTTACCAAAAAAAAAGTAAATACAGCAATAGCGAAGTGAAGCTACCTCGGTGCGACTGAGATAGCACATAACTGAGTGTTGGAGGGAGAGAGAAAGATACATTGGTTCAGTTAATCAAGTAACCTATTGTTTTCTCGGGGACGGACTTGGGCGGTAGAAGTAAAATATATTTTGTGTTTTTACACGCTTTATAATAGGTCTTTACCTATGAAATTGCCGTTTTGTATGCAATAAGTGAAAGTACTTTAAAATTTTGGAAAAAGTAATAGGTCCACCAGACCTTGCACCTACCGACTATTACTTTTTCCAAAATTTAGACAACTTTTTAGTGGGTAAAAAATTCAATTCCCGAGAGGCAGTACAAAATGCCTTTGAAGAGTTTGTTGCCGTCTAGCTGATTTTTGCAAGAAGGGCATCAATAAACTGCCAATGCGTTGGCAAAGATGCGTCGATTGCATGGGTGATTACTTCGAATAACAGAAATAAAAAAGTTTGAAACAATAAGTAAGTAATTTCACTTATTGCATACAAAACGGCAATTTCATAGGTAAAGACCTATTATTAGCTTCACTTGTATGTTTGTTTGTAACCGACTCCTTTGGGCGTGATTTTGACTGACTTTAAACGGTCAGAATTAGTTCAAACTTCGTAGATATATCGAGGACCGATGACAATACACTAATTTAAAATTAAAATAAAAAATGTTAAAAACAAAAATAGTTTAAAAAACACAAAAAAACACGCTTTTTATATTAAACCAAACTAAAAAAACAGAAAATAAATTTTAATAAAAGAGGGGGAGGGAGGGGTGGGGGGGTTACCTGACTTCGCCCAGAAGGACGGTTTTCTTTCGAGTACATATATGTGTGTGTCCTTTAATAGTTGACTGATACGCATAGGCCACTCCTTAGAAAGGAGGTTTTAGCCTACTATACCACGCTGGCCACACGGGTTGATTTAGAATTTGTTTCAAGTTTTTCTTCTCTTTGCAGTGCTGTTGTCCTGCGTAGTTAGTTAGTTCATTTATTCAGAAACAATAATATAATTGTATTTGAACGTATAACGATTCGCCATAATAATAAAAAAAAAAACAAATAAATTTGATAGATTTTACAATATGTCATGCTGAATACAAAAAAACAAACGATAAATTATTAAGGCATTTCATGATTCAAGAATATTATTCACAATATTTATTATTATTACATAAGTTATTAAGTATTTAATTGCGTATATTTTGATTGATAAATTCATTGATGGAATAATAGTTATTTTCCCACAGGAAGACTCCAAGTTTTCGTTTAAATAAAGAAGTCCTATAAATTACGCTTTTTATGCTTGCCGGTAAACAGTGGAAAAGTTTAATGGATTGATACTGAAGTTGAAGTTGAAGTTAAAGTTGAAGTTTGCTCCATTAGTCGGCTCTTACGACATCCACGGGATGAAAAAGGGGAGTAACACTCTGAATCTGAATAGTCTTGTATTCATACCACATGTATTGCTTAGTTACAGTGTACCATGCAGTCAAGTGGAAATACCACAGGTTCTGCCCGGCCCCTATGCTGTTGGGAATATGATATTACCACAACCACACCTCCAACAATATCCGGTAAGTCTCAAGTTCAAATCTGAACAGCTGCAGCTTTTCCTCACAGTCCAGGGTTTATGAGTATTTCTAAATTAAGCAATTTTTGCAGTGCTGTTGTTCTGCGTCGTTTGCTCCTTTAGGCGGCTCTTACGACACCCACGGGCTGAATAGAGGTGATGACGCTCCGTATTCTTAATCCGTCACCGACTAACTAACATATTAACTGATCATAACGTCAGCGCTATCGGACATACCTAGATAACTAAAACACACCTTAAGAGAGCCATGCTTAAATGGGGAAACTCGAGCGACAAAATCGAATTTCACGAAAGTAAAGCCGCGGGTAAAAATATAAAAGAAAACATTCTCAGTAAAGTACTACAGCGACATCTGGTATTCATTAATGAATTCAGCTGACTAATATTCCTTTAGAATTCTAGTTGAGTACTATAGCGCCATCTATAAATTAAATAGTAGAACATGGAATTAGTTCTCCAATTATCTCTGTAGATGGCAGTATAATAAAGATTTTTTAAATCATATACGTACAAGAAATATTTAGGGGTGGACGCAAGGATTTATGGACTGGACATAGGCCCTCCTTAGAAAGGAGGTTTTGGCCTACTATACCACACTGGCGAGACGGGTTGGTATAAAGTTTGTCAAGTTTTCCTTCTTTTTGCAGTGCTGGTGTGACGCGTTGTTTTGCGCCCTTAGTCGGCTCTTACGACACGGGATGAATTGGGGTAGTGATATTCCGTATTCTTAATCTGTCACTACACGGACGCTGTTCAGAACCAGGCCAGGTTAATCACCTGGTTTGGTAAACGACTTCGCTAAATATCCATAAGTAAGTACAGTAGGCAGTACACTGACATTGTAGATATATATAAATTATTGATAGAGAGATATAATTAAATTATTGAGTTTAATCAAGCAAAATATTGTTTCGTTTTTTTAAGTGATAGAAAAAATCGTTATTTCGTTTTTAAAAGACGATTAACACATTAGGAATAAACTGAGTCTCAGGGGACTTCACAAACATATACGAGAAACGGGCACAAATAACACCCAGACTCAGAACAGCAATTTGTAGATCACACAAAGGGTTGTCGCCATAGAGATAATACAGATAGACGGGCGAAGGTATTGGATTACCTGTAAGTGGAATAGCGACATCGCGATCGGTATTTCTAAAGAAAGAAGACTATGACCACTTCGGGCCAACAAATCAGCAAAGGGTTGCGAGAGAGACGCATGTAAATCGCTGTCTTCTTTCTCTTTCCACCAACGTCCCGGATCGTGGCTAGCTTGTCTACCTACATATATTATCTCTATGGTTCGATCGCCACGTGGGACTTACACCACAACCCACGTGGGAACACTAACAGCGAGGTGACTGCCTTTTTTTCTTTTTTTTGTCCGTGCGGAAACCCCATCGGATACCACCGGTGGCATGTCGGACTCGAACCGACTAAAACCGCACGCCGTCTCAGGTACTAATAGCCGGGGAACCAGGGCGAGGTGACTGCCTAAACCACTACGCCATCAGTGAAGTCAATTGGTTTGTTCTTTTGTGCTATAGGAAAGGCAAATAGAATAATAAAACATGTCATATACGCTAAAATCTTTATTTATTAACAATAATATATACTCTACATGTAATTAAACTTTTACATAAACGACATTCGAGAACGCCGTTTTGACAGTTCAAACTGTCAGTGCTGTCAAATTTGTCAAATTGTTGGGAACAAGGTATTTCGGCAGAATGGTGTTAAATATTGATTCACACCCCAGTAATACGTATTTATTTATTTTTAAGAGTGTATGAGCGCGTTGAACTGAAAAAACACAGTATGACGTCACAAAGTCCACAGAGAATTTATGAAAGGTCTAATGTGACTGGAGTTTAGCCTTTTAAACTTAGATCATTGATATGTCTAGATAATGTTCGAGCTGTGCACGCATCGGAAAAAATAATGTCCAACAGTTGGCCACTAAATTGTTTTGTAGTAATAATAATAATTTTACACTTCTCATAAACGGCAATCTGTTCCAAAACTAGGCAGAGCCTGTACTATGGTACCCAGACTGCTGATAAACATACTTATATATTTCTAAATACATACATATTATAGATAAATTACACCTAGACAAACGATCGTGCTCATCACATAATTATTTGCCCTGAGTGGGAATTGAGACCACGACCTCCGTCTAGCAGTTAGGGTCACTAACCACTAGACAAACAGGCCCGTCAAAAGTCAGAAGTGCGAAAATATATCTAGACATTTAAATGATTTAAGTAATTTCATGTATTCAAAGTCGGAGAGTTATTAAATAAAGAAAATGGCAGCTAAATTATGTAACATTCAAAAAGTAGATTATGATTGTCATTATTTAGTAGAGCTGTGGACTCGAGGGCGGATCCATGGTGGGTTATGGAGTCATGATACTCTATAGGTTGGGTACAGATCGTACAATGATAGGTTATGAAATGAAAACTTGTCAGGGGACGTGACTACACAAAAAGGACCTCCCAGTTAACAGCTGGATCAACTCTTGCATGGCCTACTATAATATTAATACACACAATACGTTGACACAAATTGCTGTTTGCTGAAATACCAAGGAATGCTCAAAGATTCATCCAGATTCCCCAGGATACTTTATGTACAAGTTGAGACAGGCTGTATATTCCTTTATTTAATAGAACATTGAATTTATTCCTTTATAATAAAGATTTAATCTTATTTGCGTACAATTATTAACCACACACATTTTCATATGGAATTTTTTTGACATATGTTTTGTAAATATTTTCACCGTGTTGTACAAAAATAATTCAACACACAAACTAAAAAAACAATAATTTTCGACTCAGAATGGTCTGAAAACACTATTTCAGTTTTCGTTACACCGTCCCTTACACTCTGTATAACAGAAGGCAAATGTGGATACGAGTTGTCTGATGGTAAGCATTTACCGCCTTCCAATGACACCTGCCGCTCAAGAGACACAGATGCGTTGCTTTCCTGACCGCCTTCCAAAGTAAGGGGGAGCCAATAACCGTCAGGTTATATACTAAAAAACTTTGATTTTGAGGTTATATGTAATTATTTCTTCTTCATCACCAAGTGATCAGAAGAATGACGTAAGAAATGCACCCAAATGGTAAACAATTCACATCACATCACATCAACAGCCTTTAGTAGTCCAATGCTGGACATAAATCTCTCCTTAGGAAGGTGGTTTTGGCCTACTATACCATGCTGGCCAGACGGGTTGGTATAGGATTTGTGTCAAATTTTCTTTCTACCGCAGTGCTGTTGTCCTGCGTAGTTTGCTCCCTTAGTCGGCTCTTACGACACCCACGGGATGAATAGGGGTGGTGACACTCCGTATTCTTAATCCGTCACCACATGGACGGTAAACAATTAATAAACATTATTATATTGACCATTACGTGGATTGAATTGTTTCTGCACGGACAACGACGGTTTTTCAACACGGTTCATTTTAACGTTACAGAGTCCTGGCCGAGATAAAATTGCTTTGGTTTAAGTACAACGTTACGTTAATTATCTCCTCATGAGAGTATTTTATAAATAAAATATAAGCAGTTAAATTGTGAACAAAAAAATGTTTACTTGTCTTTCTGAACTTGTGTTTGCACCGGACACTTTGTATTTGTAAATAGCACATTGACACTATTGATATGTGTGGAGCACATTACTAGTATTGTCTGCTTTGGTAATATAATGAGTGTTTGTTTTAGTGTATGTGTCTTAATGTTTTATATTCAAGGAATTGTTTTGTTACGTATCCATCACATTGTAGGCAGACATTACTTTCAAAATTTTTGAGTGGAGCACTAAAATATTATCTCGTTATTTCAGTACGTACTCAGGTTTATTGACACTATTATTGTCAATAAAAGATAAAAATAAATCTGCTTATATTTTGATGTAGCTAGTAATCTATCTTTATTAAAAATACACATATATTTATATATGCCGGACAACATGGTTCCTGACATGACTCGACATGTAGCTCTACACATTGATAAAAGGCCTCTGTCGGGTTTCGCCGAGCGATATACGTGAATACAACCGTATTTTTAACTTTACAGAGGTTTTTATTCTAAAATGTCAATAGTAAAGAGAGCAATATTTTGTTAAAAAATCTATTTTTTTTTTGTTTGTTTTCAGTATTTGATAAAATTGTGATAATTACGATATCGTAATATCATCAGTATAATACAGATATTGTTTGATAATTGCACCGTTTCAGTTTTATATTTCGATGAAGATGTATCAGTAAGAAATACACGTTTTTTTAAATCAATTTTAAGGGTTAACTTAAAAACTAATTATTAGAGGTTTGATGTTAAATTGGATTTTATAAATGTATTAATAAGGCCACTGTGTCATTTTCATTGTTTTTTTGCCAACATAGTATTTACTTGACATAAACAACTTAAGCTTTTTAGGTGTGACTGTACTTTTTTAATACGACCCACGTTACTTTACATAGACTGTAATGGTTATTGCACGGGTTTGAACGCCATTGTCACATATATATGACAAACTAATTATTCAGATATTATAATATAAATGATTATCTCATTTATAAGGGTTTTTTTATGTCACACAAATGAAACAGTAGCCTAAAGGCATATATTAATTTAAAAAATTCAATTTAACAAATAACAGAATACAAACTAATTAAACTTAACATACACTAGTTAGAGTCAAAGGATGTGACGTAGTGACTAAACAATGCTTTTTTTCTTTAAAAACACTAATCTATGATTGTTTAAAAAAATGACTAGATCCGGTTTTCATTTATAATCACTGAGATCTCTATTCCGACAACGTTTAGTTATTCCTTTGACGAGTGTATCACGACAGCTTGTTGGCGATGGCGGCAGAGTATTGAGGAGGGGCGGAAGCGGACTCGTTTTTTGCTTAAAACAAAAAATCTAAACATTATTAAAGAAAAATAAATCACACTAATAGGGCGTAAGTTTGTGAGTGTGAGTGATTGTATGTTTGTAACTTCTTCACGCTTAAATGGCTTTACCAATTTTGCTAAAACTTGGTATGGAGTTAGCTGAAACTTTAGATTAACATATGGGCTACATTTTTATCCCGAAAAAAACGTAGTGTTCTCGTGGAATGAGCAAGGACTTTTAATATCTAGTAAACAGCTAGTCTATTTCTAAAGGATAAACAGTCTATTTCACGTGTGTGCATTATGTCCGACTACTTTCAGACCCAACGAACTGGTGAATGTCGCGGGAAGTACGGGACCGGTTGTTGTGGCAAAACTTGGAGGATACATATGTCCAGCAGTGGACGTCTTTCGGCTAAGAAGAAGAAAAAGTTTCAGACCCGAACTGGGACCTTGTGTCAAGGCTTATAGCGATCTTCCTTTTTATAACCCACACATTACCACAACGCACACATGGATAAAGCTGTTTATCCTTTATAAACGTGAATACCAGAAAAGTAAGCAAATTAAATATAAAAACGTGAATATGTTTTTATTAACATATGTATATAAAAAAAATTATTGACTATGTTTAGGTTTTCTTCAAAACAGAAAAATATTTTTGTACCTAAGTCGCATTTTTAGTGTAAGCTGCACATAAGTGCTTGTCAAATGTAAATTGCACATTAGTCATTTTGTTTGTAAGTCGCATATTAGTCACTTTAAGTATAAGACGCCCATTGGTGAATTTCAAATATTTGTCTTCGGTTCATTTAAAAAAGATAATTATGTAAAATTTAAGAGAACATGTTTTTTTTACAGATTTTTCTCTTAAAACAATTTTAATCTCTACCGCCAACACCTAGCACGTTAAGTAAGTATGTATATACACGTATAATTATTGCTGTTGTTTTTAAAAACAATTGTTGTTTACGCTACAATTGTTCTAGATAAACAACAATTGTTTTTTGGTTTAACGACGGGGATTCCTCCCATCCGGGTGTGGTCTCCGTGGTGGATTCAGCACTGTGGACAATTAACAAATGTAAGAAAATAAAAAATCTTTACACATCTCAATCACACAGACAGTTTGATCCCCAACTAGGCAGAGCCTGTCCTATGGTAACCAGACTCCTGATAAACATACTTCATCATCATCATCAACAGCCTTTAACAGTCCACTGCTGGACATAGGCTTCTCCTTAGAAAGGAGGTTATAATATTATAATAATATTATTTATTTGCAGAAAATGTGGTAGTCACAGTAGGTGGTTTACCATGTTTAAAGCACAAGACACATTTCGCTATATTTAGATAGCATGCAATTTTTTTAAATTGTACAGGTCAAATTATGAAATAAAATCAAAATACTTAAAAACATTGAATTGATGACTAATATACCTACTATAAAATTACATCATCATCATCATCAACAGCCTTTAATAGTCCACTGCTGGACATAGGTCTCTCCTTAGAAAGGAGGTTTTAGCCTACTATAAAATTACATTACATTGCAATTGAAATATCAAAAATCATATTAAAAATAATTACTACACTAATGCATTTCTGAAGCGATATGACTGAGTAGAGTAGTTTTTTTAAAAAATCATCGGTTTTGGCCTACAATGCCACGCTGGCCAGAGGGAAAACAAACAAAAACATACAATTAATTATTTGTCCGGTAAAAATAACGCTTCTGAAATTCGACTACAGTATATTTATACAGAGTGTTTTATTTCGTTATACAAATATTTAAGCCCTATATTCTGTCCTTAATTTCTAGGCGATTTGCAAAATATGAACAAAATATATCCAGTAGTTTAGCCACAGGACTCATTTTTGTGTTTCGTATTTTACAACACCATATGTTTACGCAAAGCTAAAGTACTAAGTGTCAATGACCTTCCCGCTGTCGCTATACAAACGCTACCGCACAAGTTACGAAATAATAATTAATAAAAAAAAAAATAAGAATTTCTTTAAAGTAAAATCAAACATATTGCAACGGCATACGGAAGATAATACTGTGTCTGACAACAAGGTTCTTACACTTGTGTTGGTCAGTGTCGGCGAAAATAAATTAGAAGCATGTAATTGGTTACTGTGTCATCGGATCGCTACCAACCTATTAGCATGTATGCATCGTAATTGCGCGCTTTTTTTTTACATATTGATTATAAACAAAATATGCTAATAAATAAGTATTTTAATATTATTAGGCTGTGTAAATTATATTGTTTATATTAAATGTTTTATTTACAGTACGTAATGATTACTACAGGTAAACTCATTATAATAATGTTTTTTGAGCTTTGACAATTGGCAGCATTGATTTAATTATTTAATATTCGATGACTTCCGGGTTCTAGAAAGTAGAGGGTCAGTTGGTCAGTTGGTGCCGGTGCAAGATTTTGTGTTGTTTTGCAATGAGTCCCGCTGATTTTATTTTGAAAGTATCAATATTAGTTTTGTTGTGGAGTGTGTGTGTGTATGTGTGAAATTAGGTTTCTTACTAGTGTTTTAATTATATTGATTTATCGATATTAACATTCATAATGCCGCGAGTGACCTTTACAGCCGCGGAGTATACTGACATGGTCCTAATTTACGGGAAATGCCATCAAAACGCTTTTTTAGCTTAAAGTGTTTGTCCTACAGACGGTCTAACTTTTGTTGTGGTTGTCAGGAAGCGTTTTAATCACATTTTTGGTGAACAGTGGATAGGACGCTATGGGCCTACACGATGGCTACCTAGATCACTAGATCTCACGCCTTTAGATTGAAAACCTAAAAATTTAAATTAGATTTACATTAATTTGATATACTATTGTATGTATGATGTACTAAACTGGTGTACAATAAAGTTTATTCTATTCTATTTTATTAAATAAAATTTTAAGGAAAGATTGATTTAGTGAATAAAAACAGTTGCGAGCGGTATTCATATTTTAGTAAATTGATAAAGTGATTTTAAATAAAAAGCAAGTGAAGTAACTGATTAGTGATAAGAATGTAATATTCGGCAAATCGACGCGGCACTCGCGTCGCCGCGTCGCTAGGCTCGTTTCGTTGTTGGCGCCATTTTTGCATCGCTGCCGTCGCGGCGTCTACAGGTGAGTGACCCGCGTGATCAATGGTGCTCCAATTTGACAATATTTTATTGTATTTATTTTGTTCTAAATTTGCATTTCTGTATTTTATAAAAAAAAAATTTTTTTTTCATTTTAACCTACTTATATTGACCTGTGTAATCCACCATTCAAAGGGTTGTTATAACTCTGGGGCCACGTTGTATACGTAAATGTGTAATTATAGGCTTTTACAGTTTTTTCTAATAAATTTTAAATACACATATATACATGTATATATTATCGTATAAGCGGAAATAGTTATTTTTGGAACGAAGTTCCTTATCACGCGTTGTGAAAGGGGGTTAGACGGAAAAAATTCTCACGAAAAGTTGTAACGACACTTTTTGCTATAGTAAGCTATTGTAAGCTGTGCGGCGTGCGCATGTTTCTCTGTCTGTCTCTCTCACTCTTATAGAAAGCAAGCCAGATATTTTCGTTTCGTCTTTCTATTTTTACATTATATTTGTTAATAATAAAAAAAATATATATTATAACTTAAAAAAAATAAAATTTTATTACAATTCCTTCACTAATTAATCGAAAGGAACTTCGTTCTATCCGGGTGTCCCTTGACAACTCTCAAGTTTTTTAATTGTGTACAGGTTATGTACATTTTTTTTAATTTTAGATTAGATTTATATGTTAATAAAATGTGTGTAAAAAAATGTCTATGTGTATATACATAGATATATATATGTGTATATACATAGATATATATATATATATATATATAGAGCCCTGCACCCAGACCAATCAGGTTTCAAGCTTTTTTTTTAAATACAACATCCGTACTAGGAAAATATCCTGTGTCGTGGAGGACTTTACAAACATACATGAAATGGACACAAAACACACAGACTCAGAACAACAATTTGTGGATCACACAAAGTGTCGTCCCATGTGGAGATCGAACTCACAACATTCAGCGAAATAGGAAGCGGCTAGTTGACCGCTTAAACCACTACGCCATCCGTGCAGTCATGGACCGTAGCATGGCCTATATCTGCTTACGGACTCTTAAAAGGTCTACAGGTCAGTCAGAGACAGTCCAGCTTCAGTTTGAAACGATGATTCTTGGAATTTGATTGGCTAGGAAGCGGGCTCTGATAGTTTGTTGACGCGAATGGAGTTGGACTATGGGTATATATAGTATGACATGTGGACAGTACCTGGGTGCAGCGGCGCGGGCGAGCGGCGGCACCACGCGCCGGGAGACACCTGCGAATTCACCACGAGCTGCGTTACACAACACCATCATTGGTATTATTGTACCACATTCACACAACGCCATCTAGTCCCGAACTAAGCAGAGCTTGTACTATGGGTACTAGACAACTGATATAAATACATATATACTTTTCTTTTTTGTAAATACATACATATTATACATAGAAACACTCAGACTAAATCAAACATTAAATGTTCATGCACACAAATGTATAATTTAAGCAGGAATCGAACCCGCGACCTTTGGAATAGCAGTCCGTTACAAAAACCACCCGTCGTGGGTTAATATTATGTTAAATACATATATTTTACTAAATAATCTCTCATGGCCTTGTCTGCGTATAATTTATACAACCTTTCCTCCAATTCCACCAGTTTCATGTTTTCATTTCGCCATAAAGATTGGTTATATAATTTTCTTCTCGTTTGTACAAAAAAATCTTCGAAATTGATTTATTTTGAGTTTAATCACAAAAACCTATCATCATCAACAGCCTTTACTAGTCCACTACTGGATATAAACCTCTCCTTAGAAAGGAGGTTTTGGTCTACTATACCACGCTGGCCAGACGGGTTGGTATAGGAGAATAGTACCAGCCGGTCATCGCCGAGTGGGCAGGGCGGCAGCACGGGACCCTTTCCTTCCGACTGACGCAGGTGCTTTCCGGGCACGGTTGCTTCGGAAAGTACCTGCACACGGTCGCTAGGAGGGAACTGAGTCCCGCCTGCCACCACTGCGACTGCAGTGAGGACTCGGCCCAGCACACGCTGGCGGTCTGCCCCGCATGGGCGGCGCAGCGCCGGGCCCTCACTGCAGTCATCGGAGTGGATCTCTCGCTACCGGCCGTAGTACGCTCCATGGCCGGTAGCGACAGTTGTTTTACCGCGGTCGCAACCTTCCGCGAGGTAGTAATCTCGCGGAAGGAGGCGGCGGAGAGGGCCCGGGAGGACGACCTCCACTCGGACCCGATCCGCCGCCGGCGAACCGGGCGGCGGAGGCCCGCCTACCACAGCCTCATGCCGCCCTGAGTGTGGCCGCGGGTGGACGGGGTGGGTTTCCCCTCCACCCGCATTAGTTTGGCCAGCCGCGAGGGGGCGGCGTCCGCGTGTGCCGGACGTCGCCTATAAAGAGAGGAAAAAACACTGAGACGGAGCCCGCACCAGGAGCGGGCTGGCGCTAGGAGGGGTCCGGATGTCTTAACAACAGCTGTTCCCGGATCCCTCCTGTTACAGGCGCAGAGTGGCACACCGTGTGGTTTTAGTCGGTCCGAGTCCGACACACCACCCCGCCGCAAACCCCGGTGGGGTGACGGTCCGAGGGGATTTCCACACGTTAAAAAAAAAAAAAAAAAAAAAAAAGGAGAATAGTATATAATAAATAATAATCTATATATAGTTTATATTTTTATATAATTTCGTAAATACTGTTAAACAACTTATTTATTTTAACCACAGAAAATTAAATTAAATATTTTTGGTCTCTTACCAAAAATATCCAACTTTTTTTTAAATATATCTCACAGAGCCGTCTGATTCTAAACTAGGCAGAGCTTGTACTATGGTAACCAGACTACTGATATATTTCTAAATACATACATATTATAGATAAATAACACCCAGACACAGAACAAATGACCGTGCTCATCACACAATATTTATCCTAGGTGGGAATCGAACCCACAACCTACGGCCAAGCAGTCGGGTCACTAACCACTAGACCAACAGGCCAATTTAACGTCTCATTCCCACTCATTCTCAATTGTTATAATTTATTTACCTGTCTCAACAAATACGGCTGTCTATACAGTGGGACGTTGAGCCCCCTGGCTCTGACGTCATATCTGTCCTGTCCACTACTTTGCCCAGCGTTGGGCTTGTCCTTGTCGTCCCGCTCCTGCCGGCGGGGACGATCTTTGTAGTCGAAGCGTTGGTACTCGCGACGATTATCTTGATCTGAGAATAATAAAAGATTTGATATAATTAACGTTTAAAAAAATTATCATCCTAAATCATAATAAATTGAAGCAAGATGTATTTTGCGTCCCTTAATTTGCCACCTTTAGGCTTAGGTATACTAAATTATCACGTAGTTAGTGGTTAGTGACCCACTACTAGGCCATAGGTCGTGGGTTCGATTCCCACTCAGGACTAATAATTACGTGATGACGTGATGAGCACGATCATTTTTGGAGTGTCTAGGTGTAATTTATCTACAATATGTATGTATTTAGAAATATATAAGTATGTTTATCAGCAGTCTGGGTACCATAGTACAGGCTCTGCCTAGCTTGGGATCAGACGGCCGTGTGTGACATGTGGGAAGTTACTGTTAATATTATTACAATTCTAAAACCCAAAGTACCCGGCTCCGACACGAATATATATTTATGTTGTACGTATATACACAATATATGTTTACATTATATACAGTTATATTATCAATATATTTCAACCCAAACTCAACTCGTGTAAACGGGGCCAGTATATGTAGATACTTACATACAGAGGTGTCGGTAACGGTAATAATGTCGCGAATTCAATGGGTTTTTTTCTAATCTCATTTTGTTTGTTGTTCAAAAATGACCAACGCGCCTAAAGAAGTTTTCACTTCAATAAAACCTGTAATAATATCTTCACACATCTCATACACGGCCGTCTGATCCAAACTAGGCAGAGCCTGTACTATGGTAACCAATCTGCTGATAAACATACGTATAACTAAATACATACACAATATAGATAAATCGCACAAAGACACAAAACAAATTATAGTGCTCAGTACACAATTAGATATCTGTCCTGGGTATCGAATCCATGACTAGCACAGCAATCAGCATTACTTACCACTGACTAACAATACAAAGTTGTACAAACAAACTTACATGTATTATTTTTAGCTTGCATGTTCCTGATGGAATTAACAATGGCGCGGGCAGCTGAACTCAAATGCGCTTCGTCGTGCGAACGTCTGTTGACAAATAAACATAATTATGAGCTATTATGGTAATAATAATTGTACATGTTATAACTAGTATAAACCAAACAATGTAAATTTTCATAGTTTTCTAAATGGCTCACTAGTTGGAGCTACTGTCTATGTCTTGATTATGTCATTCTGTTCGGTCGTATAATACTCACTCTTGTGTTAACTGTGTTTCTGAGCTAACTAGATTATAAATACATCTCAGTATACCAATTTCGTCCAAATTCGTCCGTGTGGTGACAGATTAAGAATACAGATTTTCACCACCCCTATTCAACGGGTGTTGTAAGAGTCAACTAAGGGAAAAAACTACACAGAACAACAACACTACACAGAGAGAAGGAAAACTTGACACAAACCCTATACCAACCCGTCTGGCCAGCGTGGTACAGTAGGCCAAAGCCTCCTTTCTAAGGAGAGGCTTATGTCCAGCAGTGGACTATTAAAGGCTGTTGATGATGATGATACCAATTTAATCTATTGTTATTTTCGCCCAATCCCATCAGTATAGATAGCACAATAAATATCTTTTTAAAAATAAATCTTTATAAGAAGATGTGGATATCCATCTGAGGTAACAGACAGACAGAAGAAAGAGAAACATTTATTCTGACATTCACAGAATACTAACTTTTTTTTTTTTTTTTTTTTTTTTAATTTTTTTTTTTTTTATGTGCTATTCACAGAATAGCACATAATTTTATAATTGTAATTTTATTATAAAATTCAAAGTTTGACAACGGATTTGGAATTAGCTACCAACACATATACTAGTCCAACAACACTTCTGCCTATTCTCACGTCACAAAGGTCGTGAAGATGCATTAATAATACAATTATATGATAGTATGTGAGGTGACAGATTAAGAATACGGAGTGTTCACCACCCCTAACTAACTAACAAAGGGAGGACTAGACTGAACTACGCAGAACAACAGCACTGCAGAGAGAAGGTAAAATTTAAACAATATACCAACCCATCTGGCCAGCGTGGTATAGTAGACCAAAACCTCCTTTCTAAGGAGAGGCGTATGTCCAGCAGTGGACTAGTGAAGCTCGTTCTTATGTATTTCGAAATTTACAAATTAACATATTACTCTGTATTTGTCTATTCTGTCTATCCGACTAAAAGTAATTATAAACTAAATAATAACAAATACAAACCCCATGACTCTGCCGTTGAAATTGTTAACGGGACAGTTGCCCAGCAAGCCATTGCCGCTGTTCCTCCTCCTACCCTCCTTCCACTCGCTCCTCTCGGTACGCTCCGGCCTATTGCCACCGTCTTTGACGTTTAAATCAGCCATCTGAAAAATTTTTTTTGTTAAATTTGAAGACGAGAATCGAACCTGCATCACACTTAATAATTACTCTGCATTTTTTAAAAGACTTGTATTAATTTTTATTCCAGCTTCTTTACTCTATCTATTCCTATCTCAATTTACTTCCTTTATTCTTTTTTTTTATGTTAAGGGATGGGATTACACCGAGAAGGCTGGTTACCTTATGTTAAGTGACAACAATCACCCATGTACACATGCAACACAAAGTCACAAGTGCGTTCTCGCCCCCTAGAATTAAATGAGGGGGGATTGTACTCCGGTAACTAGACGGAAACGAAATGAAGCTTAATACCGGTTTATACACACACGCAATACCGGCTCATTTGTGAGGAAGTACGGCTCTCCCACGGATTATATTATAGCACAGGCAGCTATTAAAAAGATAACTCCCGCACTAGGAATATATATATATATATATATTTTTTGTGTTCCTTGTTTGTGTCTGTGTTTGTCTGGGTGTTCGTTGTGTCCATTTATGTATATTTGTAAAGTCCCTCGTGACATATATATATATATATATATATATATATATACACACAATACACAAAGACCAGTGGATGTGGTGGACACACAAAGTGTTGTCCCATGTTGGGATCGAACTCACAACACTCAGCGTAGTAGCAAGCGGTGAGGTAACCGCTTAAACCACTTTTTTTTTTGTTTTAAAAAAACAACGCCTGCATTAGGAATATATCCTGTGTCGCGATGACTTTACAAACATACATGAAACGGACAAAAAGAACACCCAGACTCAGAACAACAAATTGTGAATCACACGAAGTGTCGTCCCATGTTGGGTTTGAACCCACAACACTCGGCGTAGTAGGAAGCGGCGTGGCGACCCCTTAAACCACTACGCCATCCGTGCAGTCAAAGTTGGAAAATGGGTCTCAAAATGGCGTTGTTTGAGTTACCTGAGACTTGATCTGTTGTATCTTGGCAGCTATCTCCGCTTGCCTGGCCTGCTCCTCATACGCCGCCTTGTCCGGAGTATTCCGTGAGGAAGTAGACAGGCTGTTCCGCTTGGCGCGTGCGTGAGGAATGCTGTTACGACGCTCGGGTGGTTTCTGGTCGAGGATCGGGTAGATCGGCTGGCAGATCGGGTACGGTTGGGGTATCACCTGGAATGATACAAGGAAGGTAAGTAAATAAACAATGGTAAAAATATATTCTTTATTGGACATCTTATGTGTAGAAAAAACCGGTCAGGTACGAGTCAACTCGTGCGGTTCCGTACGTACCCAGATTTTACGTAGATTTTCGCGAAAATGTTGAAAATCTAAATTTGCCATATCTTATCGTGTTGACTTAGGACCTTGATTTTTATACACCTAATAGGGACCATAAACCTCAGTATCTGGTATAAATTTCAACTGGCTAGGTCTACCCGTTCCTGACAAAAAAGTTGTGACACACGAACAGACAGACAAGAAAGTGATCTTATAATGGTTCCTTTTTTACCTTTTGAGGTAAGGAACCCTTTTTTTTTTCCGTGCGGAAATCCCCTCGGATACCACCTATCGGTGACATGTCGGACTCGAACCGACTAAAACCGCACGCCGTCTCGGATACTAATAGCCGGGGAACCAGGTATACCCTAGAAAGGAAGTCCCTGGTGCAAGAGGTAAGGAACCCTAGAAACGGGCGAAGTTTACATAAGTCGCATCTGATGCCGTCTGACTGCCTGGCCTTCTCAGACTTCTTGTTAGAGATTTATAGAAACTCTGAGGAATTTTGTCCGTGTGGTGACGGATTAAGAATACGGAATGTCACCTCCCCTATTCATCCCATGGGTGTCGTAAGAGACGACTAAGGGAGCAGACTACGCAGGACAACAGCACTGCAAAGAGAAGGAAAACTTGACACAAACCCTATACCAACCCGTCTGGCCAGCGTGGTATAGTAGGCCAAAACCTCCTTTCTAATGTGCCTATGTCCAGCAGTGGACTATTATAGGCTGTTGATGATGAGGAATTTAGCGTGTGTTTGGATGCAGAGATCTCAATGCCGAGAGCAATGGATAATATTAAAAAAAATCTACGCTAAGTTGGTCAAAAAGCGCTAGTAAAATATATTTTTTAGTAAACTAGCCTCTAGTGGATTTTGACTGCTGATTCAGAGATTGTGGTTTTGATTCCCACCCAAGGCAAATATCGCAGAACCATCACATTCACAGCCTTTAATAGTCTACTGCTGGTCATATGCCTCTCCTTAGCAAGGATGTTTTGACCTACTATACCACGCTGGCCAGACGGGTTGGTTTGTGTCAAGTTTTTCTTCTCTTTTCAGTGCTGTTGTCCTGCGTAGTTTGCTCCCTTAGTCGGCTCTTACGACACCCACGGGATGAATAGGGGTGGTGGCACTCCGTATTCTTAATCCGTTACCACAGAGATATCGCAGGATACATAAGGGTAAATCCCAACCAGCAAACTCTTTGAAATTAATATACTCTTACAACGATACCATAAAGTACAATTCAGATTGCACAGTACTAATAACCTATGGTTATCTTACCATAGTACAGGCTCTGCCTAGTTTGGGATCAGACAGCCGTGTGTGAGATGTGTGAGGTTGTTTGACGACCGAATGGCGTAGTGGTTTGTGTAACGGACTGCTATTCCAAAGGTCGCGGGTTCGATTCCCGCTCAAGTCAAGCATTTGTGTGCATGAACATTTAATGTTTGATTTGGTCTGGGTGTTTCTATGTATAATATGTATGTATTTACAAAAAAAAAAGTATATATGTATTTATATCAGTTGTCTAGTACCCATAGTACAAGCTCTGCTTAGTTTGGGACTAGATGGCGTTGTGTGAATGTGGTACAATATTATTATTATTATTATTATTTATTATTAACTGATTCTCTTTCTAATTCTTATTTCTTTTCCATTTATTGAAGTGATAACTTCTTTAGGCGCGTTGGGCATTTTTGAACAACAAACAAAAGAATGTATTTTTTGTGATGGGAAAAAACCATTGACACTGTTACCGTTACCGACACCTCTGTATTAAAGTATCTACATATACTGGCCCCGTTTACACGAGAGTCGTGTTTGGGTTGAAATACATTGATAATATAACTATATATAATATAAACATATATTGTGTATATACGTACAACATAGATATACATATATTCAGGTCGGAACTTTACGAATCAAAAAAAAAATACTGTTATAATAAAAAAAATTTAAATTTTCAGGTTTTCACTTCTGTCAGCACTTCCGGAGAGCCACTGTTTTTTTAATATTTCAGCCATCTTTTGGAAGTACTAAAAATATAAGATACCGTTACCTGTGGATACACGATATTGTAGTGTGGGTATGCGGGTTGAGGGTACGGCACCATGGTGGGGTACAGCTCTGGCACCACCAGCTTTGGTGCGGGGGCCACGCCACCCCATTGCAGGGGCTCTTGGTACTGAAACAGATAATTATATTTTAGTAGTCATTAAAATAGGCAAAAATATTAATTAATCAAACAATAAAATCTATTTTTTGTTTTTTTTTTGTTAGTATGGGGTAAACTAACAGTTCCAGCGATTTACTTTCAAGGGTACATTTTGATTCCCCGGGTACTCGTACCTGAGATGGCGTGAGGGTTTTAGTGATCAAAACAATCATCATCATCATCAGACTATCGCAGTCCACTGCTGGACTTAAGCCTTTCCGATTTCAAGCCACTTGATCGATTTTTGGATAAAAAAACAATTATTAACCTTAAAAAAATTCTGCAACTTATTACATAAAAAACTATTCATTCTTTCTTTTATTTACTGTCTTTGTCAATCAAAAGGTTGACTCTTAAGAAATTGCTTAAATTAGAAATACTCATAAACCCTGGACTGTAAAGAAAAGCTGCAACTGTTCAGATTTGAACTTGAGACTTACCGGATATGGTTGAAGGTGTGGTTGTGGTAATATCATATTCCCAACCGGATAGGGGCCGGGCAAAACCTGTGGTATTTCCACTTGATTGTAGGGTACACTGTAACTAAACAATACATATGGTATGAATACAAGACTATTAAGACACAGTGTTGCTCCACATTTTCATCTCATGGATGTCGTAAAGCCAACTAAGGGAGCAAGCTACGCAAGACAACAGCACTGCAAAGAGAAGGAAAACTTGACACAAACACTATACCAACCCGTCTGGCCAGCGTGGTATAGTAGGCCAAAACCTCCTTTCTAAGGAGAGGCCCTTGTCCAGCATTGGACTATTAAAGGCTGTTGATGATTAAGTACACACTATTTATAGTGAGTAATAAATATACATTTCAGAGCCATCTAGTGACAGCAAGCTGAACTAAGTAGTAATTAATGATCCTAAATCGCGCAATAAACATTATCGAGCTGATAATTTCAGGCAAGTCATTATTTGGACTGAAGAGAAAACAGGTAAAAGTATTTTGGACTCGTTTTTTTTTTCTTTTCTTTTTATAGTAACTTCTGAACTAGGAATATATATTCTGTGTCACGGAGGACTGACACAAACATGCATGAAACGGACACAAAGAACACTTAGACTTGATTTGATTTGATTGTGGATCACGCAAAGTGTTGTCGCATGTGGGGATCGAACAAAATTTCATCAAAACTATTTTTTTAATTATATTTTTTGTTACTTTTAAGAATTTAAATTTTAAACATCGCTTGTAACTTTGTTCGCTTGGTTGATGGTATTATTATTTTTTCACTGAGCTTGCTGTGGTCTCCTGTAAGTAAAGGAGTACACCGACTTTAAACCCATTCTGTTAATTACTGTTTTTTTACTTGTGTATATCTTTCGTAGGTGATCCTAATAAATAAATAAACACTCCGCGCACTAAGAAGCAGCGAGGTTACCGCTTAAACCACCATCACCATCCGTGCAGTCAAACCGGACAAGGCAGAACTAAAAGTCATTCATTGGATTCTCCAAGTAAGCAAGGTAATCATAGTCTGTGTTAGTGGGATATCCCAACCGTTCTTCCAGAAGAACTTAGAAAATGAGAGCCGTCAGCAATAAAGACTGTATGCCTACGAGACCATCTTAAATTTAAAAATGCGTCTTGTTTCTTTTGGAAGTCGAAGTTTTGTGAAGTCGGTTAAAAAAATTATCTAAAAAAAAAAACTGTAATATTAAAATAACCGCTTTTTACTAAATGCATATGTATGTTTACACGGTACATATGCCAAAATATCATTTTTTACAATTTTTGTCTGTCTGTTTGTTCTGGGTAATCTCTGGAACGGCTGGACCGATTTCGCCGGGACTTTCACTGGCAGATAGCTGATGACATAAGGAGTAACTTAGGCTACGTTTTTTAGACTAGCTTCGCCCCGCGGCGTTGCCTGCGGTTATAACAACAAACGCGGGTAGAACCGCGGGTCTCAGCTAGTGTACTTATATATGTAAATAGTATGTATTTGTATGCTGAATGTTATTTCTTTACGATTTTTTCGAATAAAATATACCGCATTTATGTAATAACTAGCTGGTGGCTTTGGATCAATTGTATAAGGTTTTGCTGAGAGAAAAAATAGCCTAAGTTACTTCTTATATAGACTACCTGATTGTA
This sequence comes from Arctia plantaginis, assembly GCA_902825455.1. NCBI lineage: Eukaryota > Metazoa > Arthropoda > Insecta > Lepidoptera > Erebidae > Arctia > Arctia plantaginis. Next base: position 1,564,385 of record CADEBD010000146.1, read on the forward strand.
AAATATTATCAAAATCGGTCCAGCCGTTTTGAAGTTATCCGAAACAAACCGACAGACAGAGAAAAATATTGAAACTGGTTTTGAGGCATAGGTACCGTGCAAATAACCGTGTGAGCATGAAAAAAAAACTATTATTTTGACATCACAAACAGACACTTCAATTTTATTTATTTACTAGCTGAGACCCGCGGTGTTACCCGCGTTTGTTATTATAACCACGGGCAACGCCGCGGGGCGAAGCTAGTCTAAAAAAAGTAGCCTAAGTTACTCCTCATGTCATCAGCTATCTGCTAGTGAAAGTCCCGTTGAAATCGGTCGACCGTTCCAGAGATTACCCGGAACAAACAAACAGACAGACAGACAGATAAAAATTGTAAAAAATGTTATTTTGGCATATGTACCGTGTAAACATACATATGCATTTAGTAAAAAGCGGTTATTTTAATATTACAAACAGACACTCCAACTTTATTTATTTGTATAGATATGAATAGTTAAACATGTATCTGCAAAAGCTTAATAGGTTTTGTAACTGCATTTCCTACTTTTATGTTAAAAGCATGCGATGGCAGCCTTTAATTAAGTCTACACTATCTAATATATGAAATTCTCGTGTCACGGTGTGCGTGGTTCAACACCTCCGAAACGGCTCGACCGATTTTCGTGAAATTTTGTGTGCATATCGGGTAGGTCTGAGAATCGGCCAACATCTATTTTTCATACCCCTAATTATTATTTTTTGACATTTTTTTTTAAATATGGCAATACAACGTCAGCTAGTAAAATATAAAAATATGGTAACATTAACATGTATTTTAGTATAAGCTATGTTAGTTATCCTGAATTAAATAAATATCTCTGTTTTAAAACCCATATTATATCTTCAAGCTTTGTTCAGTTTGTGTGTGGACAGCACGGTGTAGTATGTACTAGATAACTATTATTATTATTACCTTCTCTGCTGATGCTGTAAGGAGCTGGTGTCCACGCACGCTCCACAGGCCGCTCCCGTGTAGTCCACGGCAGCGTATGGGTACGAAGGATCTATAAATAAAAACAAAATTATAAATCTTTAGTATTTTCCATTTATGGTATAATTCTAATCAATATTTATATTTTTTTATAATAATATACCTTACACATCTCACACACGGCAGTCTGATTCCAAACTAGGCAGAGCCTGTACTACGGTAACCAGACTGCTGATAAACATACTTATATATTTCTAAATACGTACAAATGACATATATATATAACTGTTAAGTTAATTTGTGTACGCTTCAATAACTCAAAAAGTTCTGTACCGATAAGTTTAAAAAAAATATATCCTGTGTCTGACCACCCAGACTAAGAAAACATTTTGTGGATAACACAAAGTGTCGTCCTATATGGGGATCGAACCCACAACACTCAGCGTAGTAGGAAGCGGCGTGGCGACCGCTTAAACCACTACGCCATCCGTGCAGTCATTTTGACAGTATATACAAACCACTTCAAAGATTGTTTTTATACGACTTCGGTCAAGCCGGATACATACCGAAGCATGGCTCTCCCACGGATACCGCTATACTTAATAAAAGATAACGTCACGTCACTAACTACACACACACACACACGAACACACACACACACACACACACACACACACACACACACACACACACACGAACACACACAATCGCCCACGTACACACAAAATAAAATAACTAACTAAGACATCACCTGTAAAATAGATTTCAACAAAATTTGCTCTGTATTGTAAAAGTAAAAGAAATAGAAACTAAACCTGGAAAGGAGGCCTGGTGACCTGAAGCCTAGTTTAGACACCAGTCTCCCACAATCATCTAGGGATATGTAAAAGTCTAATTTATCTTGTAACTGACCTGTGGTTAGAAAATAAATGAATTATTATTATTGTACACGTACCAATCCTGAAGGTGGCTTCGTTAGCGTGGGGCGATGGGGTCAACTTGTGCTCCTCTGGTTGTACCACCTGCTGGTACACCTGCATGGGCGCGTCCTGTCAAATGTATCAAATATTTGGTATTTTGACGTTTTTTTTTGGTATAGGGACTGTGGAGGAACGGGTGTCATTTCCTTCCAACACAAAGGGAGGATCCTCCGACCAGGCGAGGTGATCATGCCTGGAGGGCCGCGGCCCAACGGTCGATGTTTGGCAGTTGTAAATATGCTAATCGGCGAGGGAATTCTTCATATCGCGATACAGGATTAGCAATTCTTATTTAGTAGTTACTCCGTAGTTCGGTGTGCCTTCATTAGATGGCGCTGTAGTATGTTTCTGTTTCTTTGTATGTGGGAGTCGCCACAGGACAATTGAGCAGACGGGTCACCAGAGGGCTTAGTATGAGTTCATTTCACACTAGCTTTAGGTGCCCGCGTAAATGTTGGTTATCGCGGTAAAAACTCATATGTCTCTCATCAAGAATCAAAGTATCTCCATACCAAATTTTACTTAAATCGAGCGGTTCTTGATTCCCCATCCAAACTTCCACCCCCTTAAAGTATGATTTGCTGGGTTAAAACTACCCATGTCCTTTCCCGGGACTCGAGACTATCTCTATACCAAATTTCATCTAAATCAGTTCGGCGGTTTAAGCGTGAAGAGGTAACAGACAGACACAAATACTTTCGTATTTATCTTATACAATGTGTCTCGGTTGGGACTGTACAAACTTTAGGGGGTGATAGTTTGTTCTATTTTATCACTAAAATCATTCTACAGGTGGGGTCTAAACCCAACGGCCTCTGAATGGCAGCCATTTTTGTATTTTGGTTGACTTTTTCGTAGCGTCCATACTAAAAGTTATGTAACTTTGGAGTTTAATGTCCGATTATCGTAAAACAAAAACTTCCCATAACGGAAAAGTATTAGCAATCAGATAAATAACTCAAATAATTTTAATAATTGCTGTATCATATTAAAATGAATGCTAAAAGATCAACTTTACGTCAAAATTAACATTGTTTTTTAGTATTTCAAGGCTATTACAAAAAATACCCCTATCTCTTATTACGCATGTGTCTCAGAGATGGTAAGCTGACCTAAATAATGATACCAAAAACTCGATTCTATGACAACTGGTGTAAGAGATATTGTTGCTCGAACGCAGCCCTTCCGTGCGTAAGATATGAATGAGCACCGCAATCTACACTTGTGGATGGCTGAAAATCCACATGCTGTTAGAACATCAACATTTCAGCATGAATTTTCTGTTAATGTGTGGGCAGCTATGATCGATGATCAATTGATTGGCCCCATCGTACTTCCAAGAAATTTAAATGGCCCAAGATTTTTAGAGTTTCTGACCAATTAATTTTCTGAAGCGTTATTAGAATTACCAGTGTCATAACGGCGACGCATGTGGCTTCAGTTAGATGGAGCTCCTCCACACTTTGCCCGAGCGGTAAATGCACACCTAGACCAATATCATCCACAGTGGATTGGCCGCGGCGGTCCTGTAGCCTGGCCACCGCGTTCGCCATACTTAACGCCACTGGACTTTTATCTCTGGGGTTGGATGAAACATAAAGTTTATTCCAGTCAACACCAGAAAAGAGTTGCTGGAGCGTATTCGCGTTGCTGCTGCCGAAATTAAAGATAGTCCGAACCAGTTGAGACGGTCAACACAGCAGGTAGCGATCCGGGCTACTGCGTGCCTTCAAAGTGCTGGGGGACATTTTGAACAATTATTGTAAATGTACATTTGTTATTAAATAATTAATACTTGTTATTTTGTTTATCTTTGCTAATCACTTTAAATATCTAAAGAAGAAACCAAATCGTTATGAATTCACTACATGCACAAGCCTATGTTCCAACAACAATATTTTTTAAACCAATTGTCATAGAATCGAGTTTTTGGTATCATTATTTAGGTAAGCTTACCATCTGTGAGACACATGCATAATAAGAGATAGTTCACAGGGGTATTTTTTGTAATAGCCTTGAAATACTAAAAAACAATGTTAATTTTGACGTAAAGTTGATCTTTTAGCATTCATTTTAATATGATACAGCAATTATTAAAATTATTTGAGTTATTTATCTGATTGCTAATACTTTTCCGTTATGGGAAGTTTTTGGTTTACGATAATCGGACATTAAACTCCAAAGTTACATAACTTTTAGTATGGACGCTACGAAAAAGTCAACCAAAATACAAAAATGGCTGCCATTCAGAGGCCGTTGGGTTTAGACCCCACCTGTAGAATGATTTTAGTGATAAAATAGAGCAAACTATCACCCCCTAAAGTTTGTACAGTCCGAACCGAGACACATTGTATATAAAATTCTCGTGTCACAATGTTCGTTCCCGTACTCCTCCGAAACGGCTTGACCGATTCTCATGAAATTTTGTGTGCACATCGGGTAGGTCTGAGAATGGGCCAACATCTATTTTTCATACCCCTAAATGGTAAGGGTGACCCATCCCTAATTTTTTTTTGTTTTGCAATACAACGTTTGCCGGGTCAGCTAGTTTATTTATATAACTTTGTGCACTTTTGTACATCGGCGGACTTAATGTCCAGGGCATTCTCTTCTAGTCAACAGTTGGGTGGTGTAGTAATCTTGTAAGGTAGGTGCACAGAGGTTACGTCTTAATATATTAAGTTACAATTGAAAGTATATGTAACGGTTCGCTACATATATAAACTAATAGATACTCATATACAACATAACACATCATAAATATATAAATATACAAGCTTTTTTTTTTGATAATTTTTATCTGATTTTATGGTTTATGATTGTGTTAATTTTGTTAAATTTGGTACAATTTCACTATTAACAGTATAACAATAATAATATAATTTATTTCAGAAATCTTGTTCCATATACAAAAACAATAATTCTTTACATTATATCATCAATCACAATTTACTTAAAAATAAATAAATAAATAAAATTAATTAATATTTGAAAACATTACTTCATTGATTAAGATTAAAATCAAAAGTAGGTCATGTCACAAAATCAAGTAAACAATCATAAAATAGTTAATTAAATAGTCAAAATTTGATGTCATAAATTAAATTACCTAACCTAACCCAACCAGCACAGTCGTCCAATGGTGGCTGATAGGACACTGGTATCTTCCACCAACCGCCCTCAGGATACTGTTGCAACTGCCGCACACTCTATTCATAAGCGAGGCTACTTTTTGACGTGACAACGTCTTATAATTCGATGGAGCCGGCTGCACGCACGAAAAAACATGACTCATGCGGCGTTACCTCGCTCTGAGGCGTTCCATTTAAGGCGTGAAGTGCAAGCGAGAGCGCGGAACGAGTGACAAAGAGGCACAATCGGCCTCCGCGTTCGGCAGCGTTCGACATCTGTCTCTCTCCTACTTGAGTGAGCGATGCGTCCGCGTGGACAGCTGCTACTCGTATACAATAATACATTTTTGAAAAATGCAACCATTCCATCGGTATTTTCTTATGACGTTGTCACGTTCAACTATCGTCAGTAAACCGACTTTACAGACAACCGATTTTTTTTTTGCGCAATATTTTAATATAGTCTGCTGATCTCGTAAAGTGCATAAGCTTTTAGTTAAGTTTTAGTTGTATTTTAAGGTTGCTATTTTGGTTTTTTATAATTATTATGTTGTCTATTTGTGAATGCTGTGCATATTTGTAATTAGAGTAGCACCTGAACTAAGTTGAAATAATTATGTATATGAATGTTTGTGTCTATTCTGTAAATATGCCTTAATAAATAGTAAGTAGTAATAAGTTGAGGGGAAACTAGTATCTCTTTTACTTTTATGATTACCGCCGCCACCCATAGACACCTACAACGCAAAAAACGCTCTCTTGCCCCCCTCCTCCCCTTCCCAATTAATTATTGGTTAACCCTCCGGTACCTCACGCACTCGGTGTTATTAAACGAAGGAGTTGTATCTGTGAGGTCCTGGTATCAATCCGTGTCGAACTATGATGTCTCATCCAAAAACATCATGATTATCAAACATAATACTTACAACTCTGACGTGGTACGGGTATCCCTGGGCGACTGGACCTGGATACATCATGTTTGTCATAGACATTGGACCTGTGGACATTAATAACAACATCAGGGCCTCAATTCTGCTATTACGCCAAGCCAGTGTCATACCACTGACACGCTATTGAGATGCCATCGAGTGGCCATTGGCATCGGTATAAATATCGGTAGTTGAAAATATATTACGTTATTTGAGGAAATGATTTATTTGTTTTTAATAAATTATTAAAAGAAATAAATAAATAAAAATTTGTGAATTCCCACGTGACACAGGATATAATTCCTAGTGAGGGAGTTGTCTTTTAAAGTGAAATAAAAAAATAACTTGATACACACGGCCGTCTGATCCCAAACTAGGCAGAGCCTGTACTATGGTAACCAGACTGCTGATAAACATGCTTATATATTACTAAATACATACATCATCACCAACAGCCTTTACTAGTCCACTGCTGCTAGAAGTGGACTAGTAAAGGCTGGACATAGGCCTCTCCTTGGAAAGGAGGTTTTGGGCTACTATACCACGCTGGCCAGACGGGTTGGTATAGGGTTTGTGTAAAGTTTTCCTTCTCTCTGCAGTGCTGTTGTCCTGCGTAGTTCGCTCCCTTAGTCGGCTCTTAGGACACCCACGGGATGAATAGGGGTAGTAACACTTCGTATTCTTAATCCGTCACCACACGGACATACATATTATAATAATGATATAATATTCTAGCACATTCACACAACGCCATCTAGTCCCAAACTAAGCGAACTTGTACTATGGGTACTAGACAACTGATATAAATACATATATACTTTTTTTTTAAAAATACATACATATTATACATCGAGACACCCAGACCAAATCAAACATTAAAATTTCATGCACACAAATATTTGACTTGAGCGGGAATCGACCCGCGACCTTTGGAATAGCAGTCCGTTACACAAACCACTATGCTATTCGGTCGTTAAAATTTTAGATAAATTACATGTATACACACAACAAACGAGTGTCAATCACAAATTCATTAATCTAAGTGGGAATTGAACCCTCTAGATTAGCAGTCCACTAAACACTAAACCAACAGACCAATCAAATTTGGAAGCGGCGGTAGCCTAGTGGTTAAGGCATTGAACTTGAGATGAAGAGGTTTTGGGTTCGAATTCTGACCAGCACACTACCAACGTGAACCCACTCCTAACACAAGCAATTAAGCTTAGTGGGAGGGGTTAACGGGAATACTAGTCATTTCGGTAGCTGGTAGACCTTTTAAAAAAATACTCAAATAAACAGTGAATATCAAAAACGGCGTTAACGATTCGGATCAATTATTATATTTAGATAAGTGAGTAGTTTTTGAGGTATCCATATATTTCGAGGTTAAATCATCATCATCATCAGCCTATCGCAGTCCACTGTTGGACATAGGCCTCTCCCATTACACGACACTTAAATCGATTTTGGGCTTCTCGCATCCAGCTCCTGCCAGCTATCATACGCAAATCGTCACTCCACCTAGCCTGTGAGCGTCCTACACTGCGTTAAAAACACCATAAAAATAAATAGGCCATAAACAATATACTTACGCATGTTAGGGTCCTGCATGGGAATAGGAGTCATCTTATTTTGAATTCCTTGTTGCATCGTGACATCTTGATGGACGTAATGGTTCTGTATGTGTTGTTGTGGGGACGTCATCTGTAAAACAGCGCCATCTATTATCGTGTGTCAGAAGTACATTGCTCTAAGAATACGCATCATGTGGAGAATTGACGGGATTGTTGCTGATCTGTTGTTGGGGTTACCTCAGCTCAACCCCACCCTACCCCTGATTCTTCGAATACGACGAAGTACATAGATATATAATCGAAAGAGCAATGTTATTTACCGTCATCTAGTGTTAAGTTTATTGAACTAATAAATTTGACAAGAAGCAAAAATTGTATGCTTTAAAATAAAAAGACAACTCCCGCTCTAGGAATATATCCTGTCGCGGGAGACTATACAAACATACATGAAACGGACACAAAAAACACCCAGATTTAGAACAACAATTTGTGAATCACACAAAGTGTTATCCCATGTGGGGATCGAGCCCACAGCACTCAGCGAAGTAGGAAGCGGCTAGGTTACCACTACGCCATCTAAGCCGTCAAACCGGACAAGTCCGGACTAAAAGTCATTCAATAGGTTCAGTCAAGGTGTTTATATTCTGTGGTAGTGGGATATCCCACAACATTCAACGCACGGATTTGACTGCACGGATGGCGTAGTGGTTTAAGCGGTCGGTCACCTCGCCGCTTCCTACTACGCCGAGTGTTGTGGGTTCAAACCCCACATGGGACGACACTTTGTGTGATCCACAAATTGTTGTTCTGAGTCTGGGTGTTGTTTGTGTCCGTTTCATGTATGTTTGTAAAGTCCCCCGCGACACAAGAATGTATTCCTAATGCGGGAGTTGTCTTTTTTAATAATGAATGAATGAATGAATGAACGCGACATGCTTCTTCTCTTGATAAGCTCATATTTAAGCTTAGGAAGTAAGATATATTAAATTAGTTGTAAATTCTAAACTCTTACTGGAGATACCGTAGCCCTAAGCTAGTGAATTATATAGGCCAAATTATCACATCAGGTCATTAAAAAAAACCGGTCAGGTACGAGTCGAACTCGTGCGCCTAGGGTTCCGTACCTACCTAGATTTTACATAGTTTTTCGCGAATATTTGTAACTACTAAAATTTATCTTAATTTTCAACTTTTTTTTTATTTTTCAGAATTTTCTCTTTACTTGTGCTGTAAGACGTTTCTTTTTGCCAAATTTCGTGATTCTAGGTCAACGGGAACTACTATATAGGTTTTCGACCCAAAACCTATAGGGTACTTCCGGTTGACCTAGAATTGTCAATTTTGGTGAAAAGCAAGTTCTTACAGCACAAGTAAAGAGAAAATTCTGAAAAATAAAAACAGTTGAAAATTAAGGTAAATTTTGGTACTTACTAGATTTCGCGAAAATCGAAATTTGCCCATATCTTTTTATCGTGTTGACTCAGGACCTTGATTTTTATACACCTAATAGGGACCATAAACCTCAGTATCTGGTATAAATTTCAACTTTCTAGGTCTACCCGTTCCTGAGAAAATCGGTGGTGACACACGGAAAGACGGTCAGACGGACAAGAAAGTGATCATATAAGGGTTCCTTTTTTACCTTTTGAGGTACGGAACCCTAAAAACAATAGTTAAAACTGTTTTGCCTTTAAAAACGAGACCATATATTATTTACTAAACCCAGGCGAAGTCGGGACCAAGAACTAGTATTAAACAAACATACTTACTTCTTCCGGCCTATATCCCTGAGGATACTGATGATACTGGAGCTCCTGACTTTCCTTCATTCTGTTGAAATCATTTGACTGCCTCTGATTGGTCAATTCATAGTTCTTTTGAACTTCGAACGGCTTTTGATTTTCGAACGTACGTTGATTGGGTGTTTCGATAACTTCCGTCTTCTGTTCATCGGCTGTTTCGAATTCCTGATTGGTTGGTTCCTGTTGTTGAACTTGTATTGGTTCAACGGTTTGTATTGGTTGTGTGGGTTGTGGCGAGTGGGTGATTGGTGTTGTAGGTTTCGGTGATGACGGCGTGTTGGTTTCCTGCAAATAGAATGTGAACTTAAAAACTGTTTAGTAATAAGCATGCAGGTTCCAATAGTAAGTTAGTAAGTTATTGTAAATCATGAATGTTTGTCCTGGGTTGGAATCGAATTCGCGACCCCTCTGGCTTAGCAGTCAGGATCGTTAACAACTAGACCAGGCCAGGCTTTTTTGGTAAATGTTTATTTTGAGTACAATAAGAATAAAAATAAATAAATAAATGTATTTGCAATTCCGCTATTATCATTTGAGTAAAAGTGTAACAAACAAACCAACACACTATCGACTTTACAATATTAGTTAGGAATCTATATAATTAAAAATTAATAGCCATATGATAAGAGCAAAAATCGAGACCAGCTCGACCAATTCGACTAAAAAAAAATATATTTTAGACAAGGAAGGTTATTATGAAAAAAAAACGTTAAAAATGCTATGAAAATAGTAAAAACAACACTTCTTTCCCCATACAAATCACGGAGTAAATTAAAATTGTCTTTGTTATGCCTTTAGGTCAATTAGGCAGTATGGACATTAATCTATGCCTGACAAAAATAAGTTCAAAGACAAAAAAGGTTGCGTGTCATCAAATAAAATAATATTCATCATCATGATAAACTGCCTTTAATAGTCCACTGCTGGACATAGGCCTCTCATTAGAAATAAGGTTTTGGTTTGCTATACCACGCCCCCAGGCGGGTTGGTCAAATTTTCGTTCTCTTTGTTCCCTTAGTCGGCTCTTACGACACCCACGGGATAAACAGGGGTGGTGACATTCCGTATTCTTAATCCATCACCACAAGGATAATAACATTGAGGTCTGGTCGGTGCAGCTATTATTAAATATTAATTTACCTTCTCCGATGTCTTCTGTTGCTGGTGGCAGGCCTCATGTTTCCTGCTTTCACAGCAACACTTGTTGCGGCACTCTTCGGTGGGCTGGCATTCGCATTCTGCATAAAAAAAATGCAAAATGAGCATCTTGGGATCCACAGCTCCAGCTCGACTGACGCGATATCACAGTCTCATAGAAAAAAAATCTCTATTTTTATTTTTTTTTATTTATTTGGACCGCCAACAAACGATACACATTTCAACAATAATTAAAAATTATACAAAAACATGCCTAGTGCACATTCAGTTATAGGCAATCACGACTCACATAAGTAAAACTTGTACCATTCTTAAAAATAAGGCATAATAATAAAAAAGAAAATGAAAACCATTAAGTTAGGTAAAAAAAGAGAAAGTGGTTTTTTTCATCAAGAACCACATATCGCGGCCTATTCAAATCCCATATTTAGGTGAATTTCGTTGTGGGTTCCAAGACCAGTTCAATTTTTTCTGGTGTTCCACGAGTGTCATAACTCGGTGTGTTCAGCGTATGGGAGAGATTTAAAAAAGTCACACAAAAACTAGGTGTTAATAAATTCTTTTTTTGCTTTACACGAAGTAAGTGAGCCAAATGGAGACCAACACCACTCAGTCCCCGACCCTAATGCTAGAACGAAGCACTGAAAGGGCGCCAACGCACTTGTGCGTCACAAGTGTTAAGTTGCAAGTTTCCATTAGCAGCGGTGGCATCTTACCATCAGGTGACCCGTCTGCTTGTTTGCCATCTATACCTTCTTGACTTACTTGACTTAATCCCTTTGATGGGTCTGATAGCATCCACAGTAAACCTCAAATTCCATCGGTTTTAAGCTTCGAAAGTTCGAAGTACGAGTACTCATTAAGTTTAAATAGTCAATACATTTCGCTCTCATTAAAGTTAATTAACATCTCAATATAATAACCATATAACATGCATAAATACCAATATTTTCCGGTACCGGTTCTCGTGTCGGAAACATCGCAGTGTCAACGCACCGCAAAATCATTACAAATAAATAGTTTATGGCCAGAGTTTTCACAATTACATTACACCTAATCGAATAACTACTAGTGACTAAGTAAATTTATATTAAACATCGCACTGTTTGTTGGATTTTTACAACAAAAAAATAAGAAATAAAATTGGCGAGAAAATAAAAAAAAATTGAAGGTAGATTTTTTCTTTTTATTAACACTACATCAATCATTTATGTATCGGCTACTGGCAGATCGCCACACTTGACAGTCCGAATCTCAGTGTTGCCATAACATAAAATTATACGATCCATTACACGTAAAATATGTAGGAACAATTGCTTTTTGATAAGATAAAAATCGAAATGCAGAACCAAACAATTGAATTAACTAATACAAGACTTGATAATATGAAAGAAAAATTAAAACCTATTCTAGAAGAAAACAAATTTTTATTTTATTTTAAAAATATTAAAACAAAGTTGAAAACCTGGAAAAGTAGGTGGAGCTATTAGAAAGAGACAAGAGATTTGACATTTTAATACATGGTTTACTCATAGTAGAAAAAAAAGTGTCCACAGTGGATTTGATTAAGCATATTAAGAAATGTTTTTTTGGATAAATTAAATACAGGGTGTAAGGGACGTCGTAACGAATACTGATTTTCATATAATACACTATGTATTCACATATAATATATTCATACCATCAATCTGAGCCGCAAACTACAATGTAATTAATCAAATAGCCGAAGCGTGCGGGCCTTCCCCCCCCCTCGGCCGCCAACTTGTGTTAGTTTGCGTAGACTGTTTGCACAGAATACAAATGTACACTTCCCTAACACCCAGTATAAATGGTTTTACAGGGTGTAAGGGATGTCGTAACGAATACTTTCTATAGAGAAAGTAATTAAAAAATAAATAAAATACATTGTATTGGCAGGAAAAACAAAAATGAGAAACCGAGGCCTATGCCCCTTTCATTAGTTAGTGGGTTGAGTAAAACCCGAAATTATGAGAAATAAAAAGAAATCAAAGGAGGTTATATTACATAGGACTATTAAATAAGGAAGCCACTGCATCTCAAACTAATGGAAGAAAGGAAACTTTGCGAACATAAAACATGACAAACTCATAGTTAAGGAAAATTCTGTGGCTGCGGTCATAATAAAGCGAGGTAACCACCTCATCTCAAGCTGAATTACAGTCAGGCTTACAACAATCACAAAACTCATCTAACATCAACAGGATAAATGCTTTCGATAAGATGAGGAGTCAATCTCACTCTTCTTCTACAAACAGGAATTAGATACCAGGAATTGGAAACAACAAAGCAATAGAAATGAAACTCTCTTCCCAAGCCAGCTAGTTCCCGTTGAAGATAAAGACTACAACTCTTTAGCAAGCATTGAAAAAACAAACAATAAAACAACCACAAGAGACTCGATATTGGAATATTTACAGGTCGTATGTTAGATTCCCAACCAGGACAAATATTGTGATGAGCACGGTCATTTGTACTATGTCTGGATTTTATTTATCTATACTAATATTATAAAGCTGAAGAGTTTGTTTGTTTGTTTGAACGCGATAATCTCAGGAACTACTGGTCCGATTTGAAAAATTCTTTCAGGGTTAGATAGCCCATTTATCGAGGAAGGCTATAGGCTATATATCATCACGCTAAGACCAATAGGAGCGGAGCATCAATAAAGAATGTTTCAAAAACGGAGAAAATTTATTACTATTGAGAGACGCAGACGAAGTTGCGCCGGTCAGCTAGTCTATAATATGTATGTATTTAAAAATATATAAGTATGTTTATCAACAGTCTGGTTACCATAGTACAGACTCTGCCTAGTTAGAGATCAGACGGCCGTGTGTGAGATGTGTGAGGTATATTATTGTATTACAACAAAAACGATAATATCAACTGGCAGTCGGAATGAATAAATATCATCCGAGCTCGACTTCCTCACCTCAGATTTCCGGACTATATTCGCGGAAACAAGTAATGCGCTAGAAAAAAAGATAAACATTCTAAATAAAGAATGTGAAAATTTGGGACTCGAAATAAAGGAAAACAAAAAGAACGTAATGACAAACAACCACACAAACCCAATAAACCTAAATGAGAAGCCAATGGAATATGTGAACAACTATCATTCGAAGATAATAATGAAGACCAATGTCAGCTGGAAAGAGTTCTGGTCCCTGAGGGAAATCCTGAAAGGGGATTTTCCCCTTAACCTAAAGAAAAAAGTCTTAGATATCTGTGTCCTGCCTACTCTTACATACGGATACCAAACCTGGACGCATAACACCAAAATAAAAGCTATAGGGTATGTCAGAAATCAATGGAAAGGAGTATCCTCAAAATAAGAAAAATAAAAAAGTTAAAACTGCACAGATAAAATGTAAAACTAAAGTCATAGATACTTTACAGTGTGCCCTAAAACAGCAGTGGAGGTGGCAAAGAACAAAGCAAGATAGATAGAATCTCTAGAATAGATAGAATCTCTTTATTTGTACACCATTTTACAAGAAGCATGATAGTTACAAGAAAGTGTTTAGGCGGCCTTATTGCTAAGAGCAATCTCTTCCAGGCAACCTTAGGATGGATCAAAATGTTCGGGAGAGATAGTAGTAGTTGATGGTGCAATGAGTTTTTCAGGTTAATTACTAACGAATATAAAAGAGATAATAACTACATATATATAATATAAGAAATATACACACATATATATATATACAGATACATACGAGGGATGATTAATAAGTAATGATAATCGAGTATTTCTAGAACGCACAAAAACCCAAATTATTTTTTTTCTGCTTGCTTATATATCGACTACTTCAGCTTCAAAAAAATGTATAAATAGGACACCATTACCGGGAGATACATTCATTTGAATACGAACTGTCGAAGAGAAAACATCAAAATGGAGAAAAATGAAATAAGAGCTGTCATCAAGTACCTCGGCCTGAAAAAAATGTCTACCAAAGACATACACAGCGACTTAGAGGAAACATTGGGGGAGTCTGCTCCTCCATATTCCACAGTCGCACGCTGGGCAAAGGAATTTAAGCTGGGCAGAACCTCCACTGAAGATGAACATCGCGAGGGACGCCCTTCCACGTCCCTTATTGGAGAAAATGTCAAAAAAGTGGAAGATATCGTGTTGGCCGATCGAAGGGTGACCGTAAGGCATGTAGCTGAGGTCACAGGGATCTCCTATGGCAGCGTTCAAAAAATCATTGTCAACAAAATGCATATGAAAAAGGTCTCAGCGCGTTGGGTACCGAGAATGTTAACCGACGAGCAAAAAAAGAAACGAGTCGACATTTCGAGGGTGAATCTTCAAAAGTTCCAGGCCGATAAAGAATTTTTTTTGTCGCGTTTTGTGACCATGGACGAGACCTGGATCCACCACTTTGATCCCGAAACCAAACAACAATCAATGACTTGGAAACGAGCTTCCTCACCAACGCCGAAGAAATTCAAAGTGTCAAGTTCAGCGGGAAAGGTTATGGCGTCTGTTTTCTGGGATGCAGAAGGAATTATTATAGTGGAATATTTGGAAAAGGGGGCCACTATAACAGGCTCTTACTACGCAGGCCAAATAAGAAGATTGCGAGAAGCTATTAAGTCAAAAAGACGCGGTAAACTGCGCGCTGGAGTGCTGTTTCACCAAGACAACGCCCCGGCTCACAAAGCCGCAGTTGCGATGGCTGCCATTGAAGAAACGGGGTTCGAACTGCTCGAACACGTTCCCTATTCGCCAGATCTAGCTCCCAGTGACTTCTACCTCTTTCCTCGGCTCAAAGAACACCTCCGGGGCAACAAATTTGAGGACAATAGTGAAGTGATGGCCGCAGTAGAGGCATTTTGGGAGGGTCAAGACAAAGAATTTTTTTCTAAGGGAATCATGGGCTTAGAAAAAAGATACACTAAATGTATTAACTTGCAAGGAGACTATGTTGAAAAATAAAATACTTTTTTTAATCTAATAGTTCTGTTTCATATTGATTATCATTACTTATTGATCACCCCTCGTATTTATATTCATAAAAACAAATGCTTATACATACCAGCAAGATACACAGATAAAAGATGGACATTAAAAACAGCTATTTTGAAACTACCAACAGGATAAAGGAGGTGTCCCAGAAAAAGGTAAATAGATGATTTAAAGGCATTAGCAGGCAGTGAATGGATAAGGAAAACCCAGGACATAGAAGTCTGGACAAAGCTGGAGGAGAGCCTATACCCGAGAAGGGGTTCCGATTAATGTTATTAAACTGTCTTCAACGACAACGCTTAAAATGTTTTATTTTTTAATCATTACATATTAATAATAAAAGAAATTTAACTAATTTATTTGGTTAATGTTTATAAATCGTCTGTTTCTCTTAAAAGGAATAAATTATCCCTCCTATTGGTGCTGGCTGCTATTGGTTGGAAGGTTGTTAAATACCCTTCCTTAATAAATGGGCCATCCAACACTAATAGAAAGTACCAGCTGTTTCTGAGATTAGCACCGTTCAACTAAATAAACAAACACTTTAGTTTTACAATAATTTAATAACAATATTGTACCACATTCACACAACGCCATCTAATACCAAACTAAGCAGAGCTTGTACTATGGCTACTAGACAACTGATATTTATTTATTTATTTATATGACACACAATACAACTATTTTTACAGGTTTTGTACCTAATACAATAGTGTAGCCATTTCTTGTTACAAACATATATAGTAGTAAATAACACTTATTTTATAAACAATTTTAGCAACCTCATTCATCACTACAGCCAGACACACAGTCACACTCATATACTTCCAATCACACCCATCCCAGATAAACCACTCCCAGACACGGCACATACTGACCCGCCCATCACACAACAGCTCACGTATTACAAGTCCATGTTATAGCAAATAACATTCAACGCTACTCTTGTGAATTCACTCAGAGCACAACAGAATATGTCTATCTCGCTGGCTATTAGGTTTAATGTGCGAAGTGCGCGCGTCAGTGGCGCCTGGCTTAGAAGATTGGTACGGGCGCGCGGCTCCGCCAGCAATCTCGGTTGTCGCCGTCGCCACACATACCCGTCTGGCACACAAAAATACACCTGTCCCAATAGGTCAGCATTATGTACTTTCCCCCTAATTATTTTGATGATATATGTGGTGAGTGCGAGTTCCCTTCTAGCACTCAGAGTGTTGTATCCCACCATTCCCACTATAAATAAAGTTGGGTACATTAATGGGTAGAGTGGGTATACACCATACCGACGCAAATATAGATATCTCAAAAATTTGTTATGTACCCGCTCCACCATGAACCTATATTTAGATTCATGAGGAGCCCAGATAACTGCGTTACATTCTAGCTGACTTCGGACCAAAGCATTATACAGGGCAATAACCGCGCTAATATTTGTGAACTGTTGAACCGTGCGAAGGATAAAACCTAGGTTCCTGTATGCTTTCTTACAAATTTTGGTGATGTGATTGCGAAACGTCAGCGCAGTGGTAAAATTTACCCCTAGGTCCCTAACTTCTGTGACCCGTGTGAGCGGCGTTCCGTCTATATTATAATTATGTACCACAGGGCTGCGTGCGCGAGAGAAACTAATTATCACGCATTTTGAGGTGTTAAATTGTAAGAGGTTATCTCTACTCCAATCCACTACCCTGTCTATGTCCCTTTGCAACCTTTTACAGTCATCCACGCTTTTTACAGCAAAAGAGAGCTTGAGATCATCAGCAAACAGTAAGCATCTAGCGTCTTGAACCACTCTTGTCAAGTCATTTATCATAATTATAAACAATAGTGGTCCGAGATTACTGCCCTGACTCACGCCAGATCGCGTAAAATATGGTTCTGAGACTTGTCCCGCGTATTCTACATACTGCTGCCGATCGCTCATATAGCTGGCAAAAAAACTAAGCAAGTGGGGGGTAAACCCAACCACGGCTAACTTTTTAAGCAGGACGTCATTGTTTACCAGATCAAATGCCTTTTTAAAATCAAAGTAAGCCGAATCAATCTGTCCCCCACTGTCCACTGTTGGCACAATATGAGCCATGTAGCTGAGAAGGTTACTAGTGGTGCTTCTCGCTGGCCGAAAACCATGTTGGGCATCGGCAAGTTGTGCACTTACCTGATGAAATATGCTTGTGTGGATTGCAGCTTCAAACACCTTTGCCGGAGTCGATAGTACTGCAACCGGCCTGTATCCATCCACTTGTGCCCCCAGACTTCCCTTCGGCACGGGCACCACGCGGGTTACTTTCCATCGCTCCGGAAACACTGCCGCCTTTAGGCACTTATTATAAATATCCAAAAGCGGCTCCGCTAAAACCGACCGACAATCCTTAAATATATAAGGCGGAATGCAGTCTGGTCCTGTGGATCTTTTAGCTTTAAGTTGTTGGAGGGCGCGAATGACGTCATTCAGTTGCAATTGGTCAATGTGAACGCGAGCCGAGCTATTGTCGCTGCCCGCTTGTGATATAGCTGCGCTCACATTTAACTCGGCCCGCTCCGCACTATAAACCGAATAAAAATAATCAGCGAAATCTTTAGCACATTGGTCATCCGTTAACGCTTCCCCATTTTTAAATATCTGTTGGGGAACTCTACTTCCTCGCATAGATTTAGCGTAATTCCAAAAGGATTTTGGATCTTTATGTAATTCATTTTGAATACGATGTTGGTACTGTTTACGTGCATATGCGATAGTTTTTTTCACCTTAGCTCTGCACTGAGCGAACGTTTCGTAATCACAATGTAAGCCACTCTTTTTATACTGTTTATGAAGAACAGCTTTTAGTCGTATGTCGCGAATAATTTCAATAGTGTACCACTCAGGGTAAACATACCTCGAGTTTACACGACTTCGCTTTTTTTTCGGAACACAGCCATCTATAACTGAGTTAATGGTGTTGTAAAAAAAGTTTAAACTATTTTCTAAGTCTAACCCGTACATTGGCGTCCAATCTACTATCGCTATTAAATAATATAATAACCTAAAATCCGCTTTATTAAAATTCCAACCTACATACTTGGTGGTGCTAGGTGCAGCTGAGCCGGCCAGCCGGCGCTGGCATATGCTGCGTGGGCGTCTCACTGTTACGTCGAGCGGCGGGTGGTGTGCGTCCACCGGCACTAGCGGCGCCTCTGCCGCGCGCACAATCACACTTCCCTCTTGCACTAACGTACTTAGCACTAAGTCTAACTGACGATCGTTGCAGTTACCTACGCCGTTACTCTGAGTAAATCCACAATATGTCACAAAGTATTCATAATAATTATTCACGTATGATGAACCAGAATATAAATTGAAATCGCCCATAACAATTACATCTTTATATTTATCACAGTACTGTTCGATAATCCTAAACAATAACAAGTAATTATTCTCACTACTGTTAGGTGGTATGTAGACAACACACAATAAAAATAAAAATTTGTTTTGTTGGTAAACGGCAGCACAAACCAGTTCAAACACATGTGTATTTATGTTAATATCGACCGGTATCGACACCCGCCGCAGCTCGAAACGCTGTGTGGCCACGAGACACGCGCCGCCATGCTTACGTCCATCCGCTCGGTCGCATCGTATAATACTGTATCCGTGTGGAATAAACTCTGCGTCGTGAACAGACTCATTCAAACCTGTTTTTGTGATTGCGTACATATCTGCATTTGAGACTTCAACGGCATTATAAAATTCATGTAATTTTGTTCGCAGGCCTCTTGCGTTTTGGTATATTATTTCTATAGATTTACTATAGGTTTTTTGGTCTATTTGATTTTCGAAACCAAACCCACTCCGCGAACTCAATGTTTACAGCCCAGTTTTCAGATACGCATAATTTATCATATTTACTTTCTGGCACCCCTATAATAAAAGAGGCATAGTCCCTTTCTGTTTTGTGCTTTATTTGTTCTACTTTAACTGGTACTTCCTCTTTGTATATGACTTTCTTCACATACTCTTCTAGTTTTTCTGCAGTTGTTTCTTTTTGAAGGCGCCAGACATGCAAATATTTCTTTTTCTCGATTCCGCGAATATCAAATGCGCCTATACTTCCTCCTTTTCTTACTTCACTAGATAGATATCGAGATTTTTTTCTATTTACCACTGTCCATTTATCTTCATTTTGTATTTCCACATTTCCCTTTTCGATACCAATAGTGGATATTTCACTATTTCTCGCCTTATTTATTTCCTGCGTCTTACCAATCATAGGTACGCTCGTAGATTTTGTGGCCACACAATCCTTTTGTGGGACAATATTGCGAGGTACCTTCATTTGATTTTCTTTAATTACCTTCGCGTATGAGTGCGATGGTTCTTTATACTCTTCCTCTTTGTTATATGCATTTTCTTTTTGGTTTTTCATATTAAGATCTGCCTCTAGCTGTTCATTTCTTTCTATTAGAGCTCTAATTTTGCTTTCTAATATGTCCACTTTATTTGCCTTTTCTTGCACTACCTTCAATATTTTTTTCACTTCACGTAATTCTGTTTCTGTAGTTATAAATCTATTTGTCAGAGTTGTGTACTCCTTCATTTGTTCATCCATTCTAGATTTCATCTCTAACCGAAACTCCTGCAGCTCTTCTATAAGCTGTTTCTCGTAATCCATAGTAGTTACCGCTTTCGTTTTGCGACGACTACCTCGTTCCATATTGACATAACTGCTCGGTGTGAATGCTACGTTGCCTCGGACCGGTGTATCTGAGTTATCCGTCTTAGGAATAGTGCAATTACATTCTGGACACACCCAATTTTTTTTGTACATCAGTGTAAACGCCTCAAACTTCTCGTTTGTCAAGGCAAGACACTTTAAATGATATGGTTTCTCACATTTTTCTTGCGAACACTTCATATACTCAGTTTCACATATTTCGGCATCGCAGCCACCACACTTCTCACTCATTTAGTTAGTTCAATTTGATTTTTATTTTATTAAATTCAAAGCAAACAACAAACACGTCCACACACGTCCAATATGATAAATACATGTATACGTTTTTGTAAATACATACATATTATACATAGAAATACTCAGACCAAATCAAACATTAAATGTTTATGCACACAGATGTTTGAATTGAGCGGGAACCCGTGACCTCTGAAATAGCAGTGCGTTACATAAACCACTACAGAATGAATAGAGGTGGTGGCACTCCGTATTCTTAATCCGTCATCACACGGATAGTAAGTATAAGTAAGGTTATCGGAGCCCAAACCTTTCCTTTAGTACCACCATCTGCTTCAGGAGGAGGGACTAGGAAAACGCACTGGTGGCTATTGATTTGCAAGTGTCTACGGGCGGCGGTAAGGAGTAACTTACTTAGGTGACCCGTCTGCTCAATTGCCCCTCCCCCCCTTCACCCTACAGTTTGCTGGTTTGCTCCAGTATAAAATTAAAAAAAAACTATAAGTTCTCTGTTCACTCACCATGGTCTATAAACGATTGTTGCTTCTCCAACCGGCCCCGCCGCTTCTCATTGTTCTGATCTAATTGCTGTAACAAAACATATTATTTATTAACTATTGCCCTCGGCGTCGCTCGCGTAAACGTCGGTTCCCCATACACACTTCCACCCCTATTTTCACCCCCAAAACCTATGTCCTTACCCAGGACTCGGACTATCTCTTCAGGTTCAGGGGTTTAAGCGTGAAGAGGTAACAGACAGACAGACAGAGAGAGAGAGATAGACAGACACACTTTCGCATTTATAATATTAATATGGATTGATAAGTTAACAAGCTACCTTCTGTTCATCCTGTGAGGTTGCGATCCCAGGGTCGTAAAGAACCGGGGGGTTGGCTGGGTCGAAGTGGTACACACTGCCGTCAGAGTTAGTTAGAGGTCGTCCGGTCTGGAAAGAAAAGAAATGACCTAACATCTTGACTCCAAGGGCATCAATGCGCTTGTGACTTTTGAGTTGCGGGTGTCCATGGGAGGCGGTGGTTGCTTACCATCGGGTAACCCGTTTGCTCGTTTACCCCATTATACCATAAAAAAACTAACTTAGTAAAACGCTAGTTGACTTTCTAATCAAATCCGTGTTACTTTAATAAACGTCAAAACAGAATGTCGCGTAAAACATTTATTTGACAGCATGGTATGACGTCACAATTACAAGTCTTGTGACGCACATCATGGTATCAAATCATTATTTTTTAACGACAAGACTCTTACTGCACATGCAGTTTCCCTCCAACTCCAATACGTTTGATTCAGGAAAAGTGCCAATGACAGAACTTGTTCCAGCGAACGTTCAAACCCAAACCTATCGCGTAAATATAAAAAGAACAGGAGATATATTGAAATATAGGAAATGTACAAAATGAATTTTGGTTAATTTTCAGTGTCCAATTCAAGTCCAATTGTCCGTGCGGTGACAGATTAAGAATACACAGTGTCACCACCCCTGTTCATCCCGTGGGTGTCGCAAGAGCCGACTAAGGGAGTAAACTACGCAGGACAACAGCACTGCAGAGAGAAGAAAAACTTGAAACAAACCCTATACTATATACCCTATACTAGGCCTATGTCCAACAGTGAACTAGTAACGAATGATGAACTATTTCAAATTGAAAGAATAAAATATACCTGAGGATGTATAACAACGGCTCCAGCAGGGACAGAAGACATGTCAGTGACGGCCCACACGACGGCCGCGCCCTCCAGGGGTGGGCCCACGCCTGGGCCTGCGCCTTGGTTCATGTTGCCACTCGGCTCTGGGCTGGCACCACCTGAGATTACCAATACATACTTGTGTCTGAAATCATATCTTTGTGTTTTAACACGAGCCGTCATCCCGCCGGGGTTTGCGGCGGGGCGGTGTGTGGGAATCGCGTGAGATAGGAGGGGTCCGGGAACAGCTAATATTAAGTCATCCGGACTATTCACCATAGCTACATGAGGGTCGACACAATGCGTAACATTGTCCAGTGTTTTGGCTAATTTCTTAACGTCTGACTGACAGTAACCCTCTTAGGGAATATATAAGTTTTCAGAAGAGACAAACAAGAAGGTAAATTATAGGGATATAGGGTTGTAGGGATATATAATTATAGGGATAGGGGCAAGAGAAATAGAGTAAAGGATGGAAAAGGGTACTAAGACTGCAGGAGATGAAAGAAGCCACAATACCCGTGTGTTAGTTCTGTAATTAGAAAATGACGTTTAACTGACAAAATAGGTCACGTTAAGCATAAGCATTTTTTTTACACATACTTATATTTCACTAAAGGCATACATATTATAGATAAATTATAACTAATTAATGGATTGATAAATAATAATAATTAATACCTAATAATTGAGCTGGATGCGAGAAGCCCAAAATCGATCTAAGTGGCGTGCAATGGGAGAGGCCTATGTCCAGCAGTGGACTGCGATAGGCTCATGATGAATGATGAATGCATGGGGGGGGGGTCCGACCCCACGACCTCTTAGTTAGCAGTCACGATCATTAACCGCTGGACTGTGGTCATTTCATTTGTATTATGTTTAAAAATGTATCTAAGCATATGTGTATTCGTGTTGTAAAATATGTGTGCGTGTGCGTGCTTGCTTGCGTGCGTGCGCGTGCGCGTGTGTGTGTGTAATCACACAATCAGAGACGTGGTCGTTCACAATGGATGGTGACCCAAAGAGCAAGAACCAAGGTGACTGACATTGTCCGGCGAGTCGTCAAACTTAAATTGCAGTATGCAGGACTATGCTCTCAGATAAGACCCTTGGGACCAAATAGTTCTGGAATGGAGACCATGGACCGGAAGACGGAGCGTGAATAGGCCCCTTGCAAGGTGGTTCGAAGACCTGGTGAAGGTCACGAGAAGTTGTTGGATGCGGGCAGCACAAGACCGGTCGTGTGGAGAGCCTTGGAGGAGGTTTATGTCCAGTAGTGGACAGTGGAGAAGTCTATAAAATCTATAAATGACAAAAATAAATTGTCATATGTGAGGATTGAACCCACAATCAAACAAGTGGAACAAAAATATACCTGTAGGAGATGGAGTTATCGAGTCAGTGCTGCGTAGACTGAGGGTCTTGTACCCGGAGCTGGATGGTGAGAGTCTCCAGCTGCTCGATGCTAGGTCACCTGTCGAATACACATAACAATATAGAAGAATAGTGTTGTTAACCCATTCCACGGGTCGGTTAGTGTAAGTGTTTAGTAATACTGACTGCTAAGGTACAGGTCGTGGGTTCAATTACCATCGAGGACAAATAATTGTGCGATGGGTACGATCATTTGTTCTGTCGAGTGTAGTTTATCTATACAAATAAATAAAATTGGAGTGTCTGTTTGTAATAATAAAATAACCGCTTTTTACTAAATGCATATGTATGTTTACACGGTACATATGCCAAAATAACATTTTTTACAATGTTTGTCTGTCTGTCTGTTTGTTCCGGGTAATCTCTGGAACGGGTGGACCGATTTCAACGGGACTTTCACTAGCAGATAGCTGATGACATAAGGAGTAACTTAGGCTACTTTTTTTTAGACTAGCTTCGCCCCGCGGCGTTGCCCGCGGTTATAACAACAAACGCGGGTAACACCGCGGGTCTCAGCTAGTCTATAATATGTATGTATTTAGAAATGCAAGTATGCCACGTATAGCCACGTATAGCCACGTATAGCCAGACCTCCTCCGTGCCATATGAACATTAGTGGCAATCGTTACGGGTAGTTGGAACCCTAACAATTCCGACAACAGTCTTTATACAGAACTTTGATATCGTCTAGGACTTGGGTTGTGGAGTCTGATGGTGGTCGCTCTGCTGCTGCGCTAAACAAATGCAATTGAAAGTCTAAAAGTTGACCTAAAATACCAGCCAGAGTAACATCAAGGTGTATAACCTTGCCCCGACCCCACTTAGATATGGAGAATGGTGGGGAGATTAGGATCTGATGGACTTCGCTAACGCCTAATAGATTATGATATCGATTTTGAGAAGAAAGGGCAAACAAACTCATGGCCACTCTTTTTAATTTACAGCTAGATTACAATAGCATCATTAAATATACCACAAGATTGTTTCAATATATGTCTGTTATTGAGAACAAAAAGTTAAAAAGACAATAAAGAGAAAACAAGATAAGAAAAAAGAAAGTAAAGTGAAACATATATACTTGTAATTACTCACCTTGTCTGCTGAGCAGTCGGGGCTGATGAGGCGGTTCAGCTCCTGTGTATCCACCGAAGCTGTGGCTCTTGGAGACGGCGCCGCGCCCGCGCCAGTTGGTGTTAGACGGGGCTCCGTTACCCTCCAGAGACTGGACCTGGAAAGTTAAATTTTATTAAGACAACTCCCAGACTAGGAATATATCCTGTGTCGCGGGGGAGTTTACAAACATTCATGAAATGGACACAAAGAACACCCAGATTCAGAACAACAGTTTGTGAATCACACAAAGTGTTGTTCCATATGGGGATCGAACCCACAACACTCAGCGGCGTGGTGATCGCTTAAACCACTACGCCATCAGTGCAGTTAAAGTATACGACGTTAAAACTTTCAAGAAAAGAGTGTACTCCTTCCTCAAAGGTTGGTAACGCGCTTGTGACTCCTGAGGTGCAGGTGTTCATGGGCGGCGGTAGTCGCTTTCCATCAGGTGACCCGTGTGTTCGTTTTCTCACTGTATCATAAAAAAATAACCGTTGCCAACATACCTTCAAGAGTTTATTCCTTCCTCCACCTTCGGGGGTAAGAAGCTTGACAGGACCTGACGTCAGCCACGGCCACTGAGCCTCTTCTTGCTGTAACACATTTAGAACCTGACGAGCTTCTAGAGAGAAAACGTATGGAGATCTGAGTTCACATTCTTAAACATCATCATCAACTTCTGACTCTTTTCCTAAATGGGGTCAGCGCAATGAGGTTTCTTCTTTCGCTGTCCTCTATCACTAGTCAGTTCACTGCTTTACTCCCCTTTCTAGCCATATCTTCTTTCACACAGTCCATCCATATTTTCTTTGGTCCTCCTCTACTCTTATATCCGTCTACTTCTATACTTCACTACATTTTGCAAATCTCTACACATCACAGTACCGTGTGGCGAAAAATACGGAGTGTCACCTCCCCTATTCATCCCGTGGATGTCGTAAGAGCCGACTAAGGGAGCAAACTACGAACTGCAGAGAGAAGGAAAACTTGACACAAACCTTATACCAACCCGTTTGGCCAGCGTGGTGTAGTAGGCCAAAACCTCCTTTCTAAGGAGAGGACTATGTCCAGCAGTGGACTATTCAAGAATGTCGTTTTAGTTTTCTCCCTTAGTCGGCTCTTACGACACCCACGGGATGAATAGAGGTGGTGACACTCCGTATTCTTAATCTGTCATTTGTTCAGCTACATGCAGCTCACATTCTTAAACAGCAATGGTAACTTGTTATGTACTTACAGAACTGAAGATTCTCCTCCTAACTCTCTCGTACTCCTTCTCCCGCTGTTCCAAAGATTTGCTTCTGTTCGAAGCAAGGGAGCCAGCGCCGGTTTCGTCCAAGGAGTTTGTGTCGCGTTTCAGTATAGACCTAAAGATAACACAGTTTTTGTCATCATTTACTTAAAATTTCATAATTAATATACTACTAATTAATTAATATTGTATATATATATATATATATAAAATCCACATTTTTTTTAAACAACTTCCGCAATGTAACGCACACAAAGAACACCCAGTAACGGGTGAGAAAAAGGTCCTTTAAAACTCTGAAACAAATATTTGCAGCTAATACAAACATTTGTTCCGGAATCGGACCCGAGACTTCAGCACAGCAGTCGCTTACGCTACCACTAGATCGATTATAACCCGGCAATCCCGAGATTCAGATTCTATATATAAGATATAGATATATAAGAATTGCTCGTTTAAAGGTATTAGATAAATTAGTACAATTGAAGCTTACTTAGCATGTTGGACATCAGACTGGTGACGTTGAGGGCTCGGAGGGAAGGTAGCTGTGCACCACTCCTTGAAGCTGGTGCAAGGTATACGGCCTCCACATGTACCTAAAACATTATATTTAATTAAGAAAGAAAGCAAACCATATTGACAACAACAATAATATAATCATTAAAAACCCCTGAGTAAGCCCAAACAAAAACTCAGCTTCGAAATAGGTCCATCCGTTCGGGAGCTATGATGCCACAAACAGACAGACAGATACACAGGTTAAACACAGGAATACGAGGGGTGTTATAACCCCTCATTTTCTGGGGGTTAAAAAAAGGTTGTATATGCACTCTAGGCACTAGGCAGTATGGGTACATGCCCAGGGCCCTTAGATCGATAGCCTCCCCCCCTCCCTAATTGTTGTTTATTGTATACGTTTAAAACATTACAAAAGACGAGACAACAAATATGTAGACGTAACAATCGGCGGTCTTATCTCTCACGGCGAGCTTATTCAAACAACCCGAAAACGGAAAAATCAATATTTATTACCGAAAACCATATTTATTTAAAAAAAAAAGCGATAATGACTGACTATAATTATTTTTGGACTCTTCTAAGAGAATAGTAATCAGTCAGTCAGTGTTCTGAGCTATAATTCAAGTTTTTTTTTTTCCACATCTCACACACGGCAGTCTGATCCCAAACTAGGCAGAGTCTGTACTATGGTAACCAGACTGCTGATAAACATACTTATATATTGCTAAATACATACATATTATAGATAAATTACACCCAAACACAGAACAAATGACCGTGCTCATCACACAATTATTTATCCTAGGTGGGAATCGAACCCACGACCTCTGGAGTAGCAGTCAGGGTCACTAACCACTAGACCAACAGGCCAGTCAAAAAAATATGTTCACAAGTTCGAAGATCATCACTTGTCTTCTAAAGGTTTAAGGCATTTTAAAGTTCATCCCACAATACGTACATAATGTTGTACGGAATGAAATATTATTGTCAACAGTTATAACTTACCACTTTTAGACACCAGTACACAAGTTTTGTTCGCCTGGTCGAGATGATGAGACAACTGGAACAGAGATGCGCAGCGATGGACCAGCATCCGACCGTACGATGTCATCACCGGGAATCTAACTATGCACCGTCTGTAAAGGTTGTATATTTTTATTTATTTATACATCTTTATTGTACACCGCTACAGTATATATTGTACAAACATGGATTTACATCTACATATTGGTATTGCAATAGCCGGTCTTATGGCTCACGGCGAACTCTTACAGACGACCTATACATGGATATTGTCAAATCTGATTTAGGGTAGTCTTCAGGGGCACCAGGGACTTCCTTTCTAGGGTATACCTGGTTCCCCGGTTATTAGTACCCGAGACGGCGTGCGGTTTTAGTCGGTTCGAGTCCGACATGCCACCGATAGGTGGTATCCGAGGGGGACGGAAAAAAAAAGGGTAGTCTTCAGAAAATTTGCTGGGTACTCCTGGTTCCCCGGTTACTGGAAACTGTACTATGGTAACCAGACTGCTAATAAACATACTTTTAGATTACTAAATACATATATATTGTAAATAAATTATACCCAACGTCAAAATAAAAGTATTATAAGGGCAGAGAATGTATATCAGAATGCATGGCTAACCATTACAACGTCGTTTTTTTTTAGGAATAAGAGGGCAAAAGAACGGGAGGGTCCCCAACACCAGTACAGAGACACTAGTGAGTTGCCGTCCATTCAGTCCTCCTTCCAGAACTAGGGGAAGAAGAGTTTTGGCACCGGCAGGGCCAGATTAGACATGTCGAGGAGGCCCTTAGGCAATGCATTCCTCAAGAGCCCTTTTTTTTGAAGATTCAGCTATTTGTATGCCGATGAAGGGTTGTGAGTAATAGCATCAGCAGCATGACCTGATTGATGCGTTACTCCTCAGGGACTAACAGCTAAAGCGGGGTCCCTAGGCTCCTGGGCACCGGTAGCCTCCCTTACTCGGTGAAAAACAAATTGCTTAATACCAGTTTTCTGTGATGCTGTGGTATACGTACCGAAACATGGCACTCCCAGTCTTTAAGCCGGGCAGACTGTCTGATCTTATCATTAATCAATTTTGTTTTTGTTAATATAATTATTTATACACACACAAAGATCACTGACTGATTTCTAAATATAATCCTTACTAGTTGCTAAGTATATTTGAAGAAATAGGTATAATGTAGAGATACTACACCACAAATAATTAAGGTTTCTATCAAGCTAGGCTCTCGTGGTTCTTCTCGTAGACCCCAGCTAGGGTCTCGGGGTGACATCTCCAGGTCTACGGCCTGCGGGTCACTGGGTCGGGCCCAGATGGGCCTGCTTGGTAGTTCCAGGTTGTCTTTCAGTTCAGTTCAGGTTCAGTCTAGTGGAGGGGGGGGGGGGGGCGCGTGCTTAACGAGGTCGAGCCCGTACCAGTCCCGCGGGTGACCAGCTTGCTAGCCACGCCCGGGCCTAGCCTAATGTCACCCCCTGAGCTTGGCTAGGTGAAGCTAGGTG
This sequence comes from Arctia plantaginis, assembly GCA_902825455.1. Lineage (NCBI taxonomy): Eukaryota > Metazoa > Arthropoda > Insecta > Lepidoptera > Erebidae > Arctia > Arctia plantaginis. The sequence goes on from CADEBD010000146.1 coordinate 1,593,430, forward strand.
CTCAGAGCACAAACGTAGTTTATATACAGTTAAGGAACTCCTTCTATTGCGCGATGTAGAATCAGTAGTTTTTATGTAGTTCGGCTGGTTTTCACTAGATGGCACTGTAGTAAGTTTTGATTGTATGCTGTCATAAATATCTACTTACCCAGTATCATTTACAAGAGAATGCAATTCCTTCTCGATCTTGAGTAACGCCATCCTGTCTCGAGGGTTCTTGTTCAGGGTGTCTTTTAAAAACGCCACCAGCTCGGGGCCGGTGGGTTCGTTTCTTTCATCTGAAGATAAACGAAAAAAAAAACTAGTAATTTTTATTAAAAAAAGAACTTTGGGTGTAGTGTTAGTTTATTTCACATCAAGTGACCTCGTTTTTTGATATGAAAATCAACCAACGCACTCACAATGCATGTGTGTGTGTGTGTGTACACACACACACGACATAGGAATTAAGGACATACCTTTGAAATGCCTGTCCTGTGTGTGTGTGTGTGTGGTGGCCGTGGTCAGCCACCACACACACACACACACACACACACACGTGCGCGCGCGCCAGTCAGCCAGACCACTGCCAGTGGAACCTGGTCGACAGGACAGGCATTTCAAAGGTATGTCCTTAAATCCTATCTTGAGCGCGTAAATATAAATATAAAAAAAAAGTGAAAAGACAACTCCCGCACTAGGAATATATCCTGTGTCGCGGGGGACTTTACAAACATACAGGAAACGTACTCAAAGAACACCCAGACTCAGAACAACAACTTGTGGATCACACAAAGTGTTATCCCGTGTGGGGATCGAACCCACAAAACTCAGATGCAGCACTCACAACAGCAGCAGGAAGCGAGTCGACCGCTTCAACCACTACGCCATCCGTGCAGTCGTAATTATAGATTATAAATGGTGATAGTTTTTTTGGGGGGTTCGTAGCTGCAGAGGGAAACGGTCTTGACAAGGAGCCGTCCTAAGTAACTGTCACCTTGAAATTCATCGGACTTGAATGAGCCTTAACTAGTATGATAATGATTACTAAACGACTTACTGAGAGAAAAATGCGCCTATAAACGGGATAATCCAATGAAAAATGGTGATAGTTTTGATGAGAAGCGTACATAATAAATAATAAAAGCAAAATAAAATAAAACCGATCAACATACATTTTTGATAATCACCTGAATCGTTTCTACTTAACATCATATTCTTTGGTCTCTCTTTGCGATCTGGACATCTGGAAAGTGAAAAAAAACCGGTCAGGTACGAGTGGAACTCGTGCGGCGAGGGTTCCATACCTACCCAGATTTTTTTTTCAGTTTTTTTTACGTGACAACGTCTTATAATTCGATGGAGCCGGCTGCACGCACGAAAAAACATGACTCATGCGGCGTTACCTCGCTCTTAGGCGTTCCATTTAAGGCGTGAAGTGCAAGCAAGAGCGCGGAACGAGTGACAAAGAGGCACAATCGGCCTCCGCGTTCGGCAGCGTTCGACATCTGTCTCTCTCCTACTTGAGTGAGCGATGCGTCTGCGTGGACAGCTGCTACTCGTATACAATAATACATTTTTGAAAAATGCAACCTTTCCATCAGTATTTTCTTATGACGTTGTCACGTTCAACTATCGTCAGTAAACCGACTTTACAGACAACCGATTTTTTTTCAGATTTTTACGTAGATTTTCGCGAATATTTGTAAGTACCAAAATGTATTTTAATGTTCAACTTTTTTTTTAAATTATTCCTTTATTTGTGCTGTAAGACGTTTCTTTTTGCCAAATTTCGTGATTCTAATTCAACGGGAAGTACCATATAGGTTTTCGAGCCAAAACCTATAGGGTACTTCCGGTTGACCTAGAATTGTCAATTTTGGTTAAAGCAAGGTCGAAATTCGAAAACAAACTAAATTTGCCCATATCTTTTTATCGTGTTGACTCAGGACCTTGATTTTTGTAAACCTTATAGGGACCATAGACCTAAATATCTGGTATAAATTTCAACTTGCTAGGTCTACCCGTTCCTGAGAAAATCGGTGGTGACACACGGACAGACGGACAAGAAAGTGATCTTATAAGGGTTCCTTTTTTACCTTTTAAGGTACGGAACCCTAAAAAAACATATATTAAGGGAGGTACGGACTAAACGAGGGATGATAATCATCATAATCAGCCTTTAGTAATTCACTGCTGGACATAGGCCTCTCCTTAGAAAGGAGGTTTTGGTCTACCACGCTGATCAAACTTGTTAGTATAGGGTTTGTTTCAAGTTTTCCTTCTCTTTGAAATTCTTTAGTCGGCTCTTGAATGGATAGAGTTGGTGACACTCCAAATTCTTAATCCATCACCACACGGACTAGGAAAAATAATGTCATGACAGTACCAGACAACTTACCTACAATAATACATTTGGTCGTCTACGTCCACACTGCAGGATTTTCTTACAACTTCATGATTGGGCCCGGCTGAAAATATCAATCTCTAATTATTGTATTTACTGCATTAAGTTGATAATAATAATAATAATAAACGCTTTGTGAAACAGGCATTCTTGGGGACTACCATTGGTCCTCAACAGTACATGTCATGTGTCACAGAGCGCATAGACTTTCTAAAGCAGAAAATTTATGCATGGGCAAATAGGATAAGACGGTACAAAAAACGAATAGATCGGTATAATCAGAATCGGATGTTCCAAAGAAATGAGAAGTGGGTGTACCGGAAATGGGAGGAACCAGATCCATGTGTGAGTCATGGGCATTTGCCAGATAAAAATGTCACACATACTTTTTGGCGGAACATCTGGTCGGTGCCTGTCACTCATATAGAAGGTGATTGGTTGCGGGATGTCAGACGCTCATGTGAGTCTATAACACCTATGGAACCAGTTATAATTGATAAAGATGATGTAAGCTGTGCAGTTCGTTCATTACCGAATTGGAAATCACCTGGTTTAGACGGACTGCACAACTTTTGACTTAAGTGGTTCCGAAGCTCACATGCGTGTTTGGCATCTCAATTCCAGGCAGCTTTAAATTCGGGTTCATTACCCCAATTTTTAACCACTGGTATAACCCACTTACTCTATAAGTCTGGTAGTGTCATGGATCCCAAAAATTTTAGACCTATTACATGTTTACCAACCATGTACAAACTTCTTACATCTATTCTGAGACTCAAAATTACTTTACACATTAATAATAATTCGATTATGTCAGTTTCTCAGAATGGATGTAGAAGTGGGAGCCGTGGCACTAAAGACCTCCTTATTATAGACAGGGCCATTAGCCAACAGGTGCGTCGTAATCGTAAGAGTTTGGCGACATGTTGGATAGACTATAAGAAGGCTTATGACTCGGTTCCACATACATGGCTTTTGAGGGTGCTGGAGTTGTATAAAATTGATACAACTCTGTGCACTTTCTTGAAGTCATGTATGGGGCAATGGAGAACAGCGCTTCGTTATCCAGGATGTCGGCAGACGACGGTAATTGATGCACCAATAAAGATCGAGCGGGGTATATTTCAAGGTGATAGTCTGAGTCACTTGTGGTTTTGCCTGGCTTTGAACCCTCTTAGCACTTTATTAGAGGGTTCAGGGCTAGGCTATAGGTTGCAGAAAGACGATCAAGTTATATCTCACCTTCTTTATATGGATGATTTGAAACTACTGGCCCCCACCAAATTACAATTGTCAGCGTTACTGAAGGTGACGGAAAACTTTAGTAATTCTATCAAAATGGAATTTGGTGTAGACAAGTGTGCAGTCATGTATGTAAAGAAGGGTGAGATAGTAGAATCTGAAGGAATAGAGCTTTCCGATTCAACAAAACTCAGATCTCTGTCTGCCACTGAAACTTACAAGTATTTGGGTATATCACAGTCGTTAGGCATACCAGAATCTGACATGAAACAAACGTTGCAGGAACGTTTTTTTGGCCGTTTGAAAAAAGTACTTAAAAGTCTTTTATCGGGGGGCAACAAGGTGCGAGCCTGCAATGGTTGGGTCATGCCGATTCTGATGTACTCCTTTGGTATACTTAAATGGACTCAGACCGAACTAGATGCCCTTGATAGGAGAGTCCGTACATTGCTGACTGCATTTCGAATGCACCACCCACGTTCATCGGTTATGAGATTGTATATCCCGCGAAAGCTAGGGGGTCGCGGATTATTAAATATCAAGACCCTACACAATCGGGAGATATGCAATTTCAGAGAGAATTTCAGAGAATATTTTCTACATACCGATGTGGGAATGCATCGCAATGTAGTTGCAGTGGATATCGGATTCACCCCGCTCGCTCTGGCTAAAGAGAATTGGCGCAAACCTGTAGTATTTAGTACTAATGATCGTAGGGAAGTATGGAAGGGCAAAGAGCTCCATGGCCGGTTTTATCGGGCCCTAAACGGGTCCGATATAGACTTTAAAGCATCTACGACTTGGCTACGGTATGGTGATCTCTTCGGAGAAACTGAAGGTTTTGTTTGTGCGATTATGGACGAAGTTATCATGACGAATAACTATCGGAAATATATCCTGAAAGATGGTACGGTTGACATCTGTCGGGCATGTCACCGTCCTGGGGAATCAATCAGGCATATCATTTCTGGTTGTTCTCGTCTTGCTAACGGTGAATATTTGCATAGGCACAACCAAGTAGCCAGGATTGTACACCAACAGCTTGCCCTTAAATACCATCTTGTGAATCTAGAGGTGCCATACTACAGGTATGTGCCCGACCCAGTTCTCGAGAATGGTCGGGCCACGTTGTATTGGGATCGATCTATTATCACAGACAGGACTATTGTTGCTAATAAGCCTGATATTGTAGTGATAGATCGATTAGAGCGCCGCGCAATTATTGTTGATATCGCCGTTCCTCATGACGAGAATCTCGTGAAAGTTGAAAAAGAAAAACAAATAAAATATTTGGATTTATCTTACGAGATTGTCGATATGTGGAATGTCGATTCAGTGATAATTGTTCCGATAGTCGTATCTGCTCACGGATTGATAGCCAAGAGCCTCGACCAACACCTTAAGAGGCTCACGTTGGACGGCTGGATCAAGGGTCTGATACAGAAGGCAGTCCTCCTTGACACGGCTCGTATAGTGAGGAGGTTCCTATCTTTGCAGTCCTAACCACTGGTGTCTTGGTACCTGTACCCGATGTCGGTGGTCTACTATTTTTTATATTTTTAAATATATTTTTATTTCTTTTGAAATGTAATTAATATGTATATATAATTTAATAAAGAGAATAATAATAATATTCTACCACATACACACAACGCCATCTAGTCCCAAACTAAGCAGAGCTTGTACTATAGGTACTAGACAACTGATATAAATACATATATACTTGTAAATACATACATATTATACATAGAAACACCCAGACCAAATCAAACATCAAATGTTCATGCACACAAATGTTTGACTTGAGCGGGAATCGAACCCGCGACCTTTGGAATAGCAGTCCGTTACACAAACCACTACGCCATCCGGTCGTCGATCGGTGATAAATCTTATTTTATTTTATTACTAGTTGGTGCCAGGGACTTCGTTCGCGTGCAATTAGAAAATTGCTGCCTTAGTGGTGAAGCACGGTACGCGCCTGCAGGCTATGAGACATCGGGTTCGATTTGAAATTTTTTTTGGGTATTTCTGAGACGAAAAATAGCCTAAGTTACTCCTTATATAGACAGCTACTTGGTAGTAAAATATTATCAAAATCGGTCCAACCGTTTTGAAGACTACCCGAAACAAACAGACAGACAGAAAAAAAATATTTAAATTGTTTTTTAGGCATAGGTATCGTGCAAATAACCGTGTGAGCATGGAAAAATCCATTTAATTTGACATTACAAACCGACACTTCAATTTATTTCTTTGTGTAGATTTGAAATAGCCCAATTTTTTAAAATACAATTACAATAATATACTGTAACATAACGTAGTATCGTAGGCAGCTAAATTAGATAGAATAAATGTAGCGGATATCCGCATAATTATGACACGCTAACAGCCTAATAAAACTTCTTGTGTCATTCGTGCTTGGGTCACCAAGTACTTTCTACTACTTACTTGATAAACTTGAGCGTCTCCAAAATTTTTGCATACGATTCATATTTGAACTTCGCAAATATGATCATGTTTCCCACTACCGTAAAAAGCTCAGGTGGCTTCCGATCCACCTTCGCCGGAATACTCATATCCTTACGCTTCTGTATAATATACTGTTTAATCCACTTCAAGCGGATCCACCACAATCCGGAACTTCAAGCGTTCTTTGAGGTAAATAGGAGTTCTATTTACCTCAAAGAACGCTTGAAGTTCCTTCATGACACACATATGAAATGTATGAGGTCCTCTGAAAGCCAAGGCAAGGCATTCTACCAATTTCTACACAAAGTCATTTTCCGTAGAAGCTGTACGTTTATGGAATGCATTGCCGGTTACTATCAGACGTGCGCAATCTGTAACCACCTTCAAGACTATGCTATATGAGCATTATCTGTCTCTCATAGTTGAAAATTAGAGTATTTATATATTAACGTATGTATGTATAGTATTTATGTATAAAAAATATTATAGGTTAAGACCTTATTTACTTCTCTAATTCATGAATACCTATCACCATTTCAAAATGAATCCATCCAAAGGTTGCCTGGAAGAAATTGCACTAAGCGATAAGGCCGCCCTTTGTACATTACATCGGTCGTTAATTACTGTATAATGTCTGTAAAACATTGGTGTACAAATAAAGTATTTATCTATCTATCTATCTATCTTTCTAAACAAATTACCTGTCTCAATATCTGAGCAGTCGGGACAGTCGTCGGAGCACACGATCCCTGAGTCTTGCTTCGTGGGACACGCGTGCCGACGTCGACGACCCCTGTATCAAATGAAATTTTTTGTTGAAAACATAGTTACGCTTTCAGGTTGTGTAATTTAATTAAATATTATAAAAAAATGCTATAAAAAATTTGTATATACCGAAGGACCAAAAATTATTATTCGAATTATAGAAGTTCATGGTCCTTCGAGCCCAAGTTTTGGCAGATTTTTGGCGAAGTACGAGATTTGGAAATGCAAAAACCTTTGTTTATAACTACAGCGATGTACGAAAGACATGTAGAGGTGTTGCCAGAATTTACATAAAATAGATTTTCGTTGGAATTTTTACGAGAACTGAAACAAAATTAGAGAATTAACATCTACCGTCATTTTTACTTTCTCAAAAACAGAAAAGTTTTGTTTGACAATACACCAAAATTCAAATTAATTATCAATTAAACCAATCATCTCATTGCCCTTTTCCCAAATTTATTTAGGGTTGGCGCAATGAGTTAAATTGGACAACTTAACCAATCATAATTATTTTTATAATCAGGACTCAGTTCGTCAGTAATGAAGTTAGTTGCCTCTCCCACCAATAGATGAGACCTTATGAAGAATAGACTTAAGAATAGACCTTATGAAGCAGACCTTTCTATGGGTTCCAAAGCCATCAAAGAACTTCGGAGATGTTCACTGACCTGCAATTGGGACAAGCACAAGCACCGCAGACACAAGCCACACGTGGATTGTTCGACAGCAGATCTCGTGGTGCGTCAGACAGCCAGCGACGAGCTCGCTGACGCTGCTCGCAGTGTGTCTCGTCCCAACCACCAGAGGTTATCTGCCATAGGAGGGAAAGGATTATCTATACTAATATAATAATAACGCTGATCTCAGGTTTTAAGTAAAAACTTGACTTTTAAAGTATACGCACGGCCGTCTCATCCCGAACTAGGCAGAGCCTGTGCCATGATAACCAGACTGCTGATAAACATACTTATATACATTTCTAAATACATATATGTATTATATATAAATTACACCAAGACACAGAGCAAATGACCGTGCTCATTACATAATTATTTGTCCTGGGTGGGAATCGAAACCTTGCCCAGGATCTCTAACCACTAGACCAACAGGCCAGTCAAAATCTCGTCAGACAAAAATAGCCAGTTTGAGTTACGTATTAGGTATGCAACCCGGACCTGCTTGTGTCATTGCTCACATCCGAATATGCAAAGTCCCTCTCCCACTATCACCATATAATTCCCAAAGTGCTCTAGAGACGGTAATCATAGTTGGTATTACGCCATCAGTCCCAGTCTATCGTAGGAGCAAAAACAGCTGAATATCCAGGAAATAAAAAAAAATAATCTTGTCTAAAATTACCTGAATCTCAACTGGCAATTTCTTCTTTAACTCGTCACTACATCTATGACTAGAGTCTTCACTATTAGTTTCACCCCCTACGGTGGAGGGGGCGTGTGGCGAAGGGGAGATTGCGCGAGGAGGGGAGGCAGTTTCCCGTATCGCCTGGCTTCGGACTAGCTGTTTCGATTTGAAGCTCTGAGAAGAAGATAATTTTCTCATTAATATTTATTGATATAAGATTACCACACTCACTTAGTAGATAATACTCTCGCGTCCAGGGTGTGACATATGTATTTAGAAATGCGGTATAACACTAAGCACTCACACTATGGTCCCGTATATTTATCTTTGCGTAAAAGACTCCATGCGATCTTTATGAAAAATTTAGGTGCTTTTTTTAAAACAGATCATAATCAAAGATATCTTATTAGTTATTCTCGGCGATCTCTTGAAAGTAATTGAAAACTGAAAAAACTAGGGAGGGTGTCCCTAGTTTTTTCCAGATAAATATAGTCCTGGACCTTTCAAGAGTAGACTGAATAATTTTCTTCTGGATAAACGTATTCCATCTTCCAAATTCGTCACATTTCATCAGGCGAGAGATAACAAAATACTTACTCAAAATTATTTATAAAAAGCCTAACTGTTAAGCACAAGACTTCATCTTCTGGCATTATTATATACAGCCTCTAAAAGTTCAGAGCTGGACTTAAGCCTCTCTAAGGAGAGGCTTCTAAGGAAAGGAGCTTTTAGCCTACTATACCAACCTGACGGGTAGGTATAGGGTTTGTTTCAAGTTTTCCTTCTGTAGTAAAGCTAAAACTTCAGACTCCATTTGAATCCGTTAACTTATACACACATACAATTGGCTCTGAGGATCAGAATGGTACCAACTCGATTCCCCTTCTCTGTTCATCTTCTCATTACGACAAAGACCTAGAAGTATTTCAATGGATAGAGTTGAAAACTTACCCTGTTCCTGGTCAACTGACTGTTATTCTCCTCGGGGCTGGTATTCTTTTCAACCTCTGCGTTCTCCATTGCTTATGATATTACACTGGAATTATAAACGAATCTATTAGAAGGAATGTCCCTACAATAGTAATTACAAAAGAGGAATTCTATTATCATTATTTAGCAATGATAAGTTCGTGGCTTTAATATGAATCATCCTGAATCACGCTTCAGAAATTTGGTTAGCATATTAATTAATTATTCTATTACATGTTCAAAAGATGGAAGGCATATTATAAGAAGCTGAAGTATTAACTTTATATATCATCATGATAAGCATGAGGCTCGGAACCGCTCCAGATGGAGACCTGCTGTGGACGCCCTCTGCCCCATCCATTCATGGGCACCTACAACTCAAAGAGTCACAAGTGCTTTGCCATTCTTTCAATACCCTCTTTCCTCATTATCAGGGGGATTGATATTTGTTACTCAAACACGCCAGTTTCATTAAACCGATATTCTGGAGTAGCACATGTACATTAAAGCAAACGGAGCTATAAGAAGAGGCTTCACATCAACTGCCTTTAATAGTCCACTGCTGGACATAGGCTTCTCCTTAGAAAGGAGGTTATGGCCTATTATACCACGCTGGCCAGACAGGTTGGTATAGGGTTTTTGTCAAGTTTTCCTTCTCTTTGCAGTGCTGTTATCCTGCGTAGTTTGCTTCCCGAGTGAGTATATTCCATAAATGAGTTAGATTATTCCAATGTACAGGTGTTACGGACTCCGTAAATAACTTAAGCCGCTAACATTTTTTCTTGTTTAAAGTCTTGTTATTTACATAATTAATATATCCCATCACCCTTCGGCGGCCATCGAAACCGATTGTTCGTAATCAGTTGAGAAGGAGGAAAAATGATCTTTGTACGAAACCAAGCCACCGTCTGGCCAGTGTGATATAGTAGGCCAAAACCTCCTTTCTAAGGTGAGGCCTATGTCCAGTAGTGGACTGATAAAGGCTGACGATGATGATGAACTCATTTGTACAAATATTTGAGTTTGATGTCACCAATCCTTTTACAAACTAATCATTAGAATGTTTTTTCCTCGTTTTTGTTATTCCGTACTATTAATTACAATAAATTTTATATAAATAATATATTTTGCCTCCACCCGCGTGTATGTCGGTTATTGTGGTAAAAAATAGCCATGTTACTCGCCGATAATGTAGCTTTCCTTTGGTGAAAGAATTTTTTAAATCAGCAGTGGTTTAGGCGTATCAAATAGACAAAGTGAGCTGGCCATATTAGCCGCAAAACCGACAACCGTTGGAAAAACGAGTTCTTGAGTGGATACCGTGTCTCGGCAAACGTAGTGTAGGGCCAGCCCACAGGCCAGGTAACGATTTGCGCAAGATGGATGGCAGGAGCTGGATGTGAGAAGCCCAAAATCGATTTAAGTGGCGTGCAATGGGAGAGGCCTATGCCCGGCAGTGGACTGCGATAGGCTGATGATGATGAAATAGACAAACAAACTCAGTTTCAAATTTTTAATATAAGTATGGATACTAACCTTGAATTACTCACTCGATAAAATGACACCTCTAAAACACAGGTATTTTATACAAATACAAGGGAGAAATTTATTACTTATCTAGTATAAGATATTGGACCAACACAGTGTCTACTCTAATTAGAAGGCAACTATTTTTTATTAATTTTTAATACTACGTCCATTAAAGCCTCGTTAGTCAAAAACTCCTGTTTGAAATAACCGATTTTCGCGCTCAAGTTGGTAACTATATAGAACACAATATTCTGATGTTGGTAAGCTCGTTTTTCTTTTTAATTTTTAGTTTTTTATCGGGTTTTGTTGTTTGCGCTCGTGGACGGTGAATGACGGAGTGCATTTTTTTTTTAATTCTTTATTGCAATATGGCGGAAAGTTTGGGGCGAGAGTGGAAAGTTCGAGGTGACCGGTTTACATTAACAGGCGCCATCCATCTGTAACAAAGAAAATATTTCTATTAAGTTTGTCTCATTTTATAGAAATCAACAGCCTATACTAGTCCACTGCTGGACATAGGCCTCTCCTTAGAAAGGAGGTTTTGGCCTACTATACCACGCTGGCCAGACGGGTTGGTATAGGGTTTGTTTTAAGTTTTCCTTCTCTTTGCAGTGCTGTTGTCCTGCTTAGTTTTATAGAAAGGCACAAACTAAACGCAATTCCTTTCTAAGGAGAGGCCTATGTCCAGCAGTGGACTGTAATAGGCTGTTGACGATGATGATGAAACACAATTTTATCATATATTTATTATTTTCAATGTTCTTTCCTGTCAATAAAGTAGATATACCTGTCAATTAAGTAATTAAGGGTGCTATTTTTTTTTTTTCAATATGAGGCACTTCAGAACGTATCCCAAACTAGACTTATCACATTTAACTTTATATTTATTTCTTTATTTATTTGGACAACCAACAAGAACATACACCTTAAAATCAAGAGATACAATGACAGTGATATACAACCATTAGTGCTGCCTTAATTACAGGTTGCCACGGAAAGCATAGTAATAACAGAGAGTTGGGATAAAGCTTCCCCTAACTTAAAAAAGAAGAGAAAAAAGAAAGACCTGAACAGACACTTTCTTACAGAATAACTACTTAAAAAATCTACAACATAAAACAAACGAAGGTCCTTATACATAAAATATATCTCAGCTTAACAACAATAGTTTCTTTTTAAAAGAAGGTAAACTTAATCTAAACACATCGATATCCTTATTTTTATTTATATAAAGGTACCAAGAGACCAGTGGTTGGGCTCCAAGTACAAGATTCCATAAATCACACATGTGACAAGAGGCAAGAGGTATCCTGTTTCGTGACGTCACATTTCAAAAACCTAATATATCAAGTAAAAATTTGCATTATTAAGCAGTAAATTTCAAAATAATGCTTAGTTGAACTCCTTGTTTGATTAAATAATTTCTAGATATATAATTGCAGGGCCGCCGCCGCGATTGAGGGGGGGAAGTCAATTCTACTCAAGCCTGATTAGGCGTGGTTTCGATTCGAGGAGGACCTGAAATCACATGGTCCGAGTCCTCCCAAAGTAGGGCGTCTGAAGACAGTCATCGGGGTGGTTTTTAGTGACATCGCCACATCCTTGCTCCCTGAGTCCCCAAGTAGCAGGAGATCCGAAGAAAATTCCCACGCCGTCAAAAAAAATATATATATACCTAAAATTGAAAATAATATGAGACGTCACACTTGGGAAAGGAGAGTCTCACAAATATGACCAGCTGTGACAAGGACCCCCGTCCTTGTCACAGCTGGTCATATTTGACGGTAAAAAAATCATAAATTTCGTGTGACATAACATGGCCCGATGCGGGTTGTGTCTAAGAGAACTTCCTTATGCTCCAGTTCGTATAACGCAGGCATCTTAATGCAGTACTGGAGACACTTGGCCATAACTAATAATGATTTATTATTATCCACTTGGTATTGGATCAATAAACCACCTTGAAACTGCTACGGCCCTGCCCAAACCAACACGCCCTATACAGACTATGACTCCGGGGTGAGTCATAAGACGCAGTCTGAACTTGCAAGGGCATTGGGTCAAGGCTCTTTTACAATAATACGCGTCTCCATTGTTATGCGGCGACGTCTTACACAAATAACAATTAATATTCTACAATATCGGACAATACAATACAGGATTTTCATCCAGTCTACCTTTGGGTGGGGAAATGTCTGAGTTAGGTGCACTAGAAATTAAGTTTTTTGCTTTGCCTTTGCCAGCAATACTTGCAGAGTGTATTAACTAATGAATCTATATGTTTTTATCAAGGTCGTAAGGTTACTGAAGGTCTCCTGAATCTGTTGGGAGGGGTTTTAGACTCCGGTCCTCTAATTCTAAAAAGGGTAGACAGAGAAGCAATCAAAAGCCATCGACGTACTTGTGATTACTGTTTTTGGTATAAGGGGTCAACAAGCAGTCGGGGCACCTGATGGCAATTGATCACTGATGCCCATGGACACCTGCAACTCAAGAGTCAGTCCATTCCCCTAAAATCAGGGGGCTCCCGTTATGTCACTCACTCGGTGAAGAGAAAAAATAACTGGTTAACACCGGTTTTCTGTGAGGCTGTTGCAAGGGTTCACGGGCAGAGTAAATCACTTATCATCAGTGATCAGTCTTCTTGTGTAACCCCAATACCATTAAAACAAATGTGTTCATTTATCAAAACTTACTTTCTAAGGAGAGGTCTCTGTCCAGCAGTGGACTGTTAAAAGCTGTTGTTGTGTTACTGTTTGTGTGAAACCTGGTAAAAAGGCGGATTGGATGGAAAGGCAAGAAAGGTTCATGCCTTAGGTGTTTTCCAGCCTGTATAACGAAATAGGGCAACGGCATTCGTTTTTTCTACAATCTCGTGTCGTATAACAATGGAACCGCACATGAGATGGTTCGATAAACCCGAATGATTGCCGTTTCGTTAGGGCTTACATAAGTAACGATAAGCGAAAGGTGTTGATATTCCCACGTATGTAGGTAGGTATTTACAGCAATATACAGAGCTGCTGGCAAATTTAACACTTTACAAAATAAAATATCTATTAAGATTTGAATACATTCAAATTATTTACTAGCTAACGCCCGCGGTTTCGCTCACATGATTATTTACTAATGAAAAAGTGAAATTTGAAAAGCGTTGGGTTGCCTTACTGGGTTCGATTCCCGGACCGGGCAAAAATTTTAAAGGCAAAGGTTTTTCTGAGAGGAAAAATAGCCTAAGTTACTCATTATATGGACAGTTACCTGATAATGCAATATTATCAAAATCCTTCCAGCCATTTAGAATATTACCCGGCACAAACAGACAGAGATACAAAAAAAAACTGGTTTTGGCATAGGTATCGTGCAAAACTATTATTTTGACATTACAAATAGACACTCAAATTCAGTGGGTGCTTACAGCATAAAAAGCATCAACGGTCAACATTTCAAGTTTGCAGCCCCCTCGTTTTAGGCTCTGCGTTATTCTAAGGAGAGGCCTATGTCCAGCAGTGGACTATTAAATGCTGTGGATGTGATGATGTGTTGTTAATAAATCAGTCCATCAGGGCAAGTAATTTTATTTATAGATATTATCTCACTTAAAAATCATATCATTCAACTGACAGCAAAAGTTCTTATAATTTGGGTAAAATCTTGACGGGCTAGGTCGTCTGGTGGTTCCTGACCTTTACTGCTAAGCCGGAGGTGTGGGTTTCATTCCCAGTCAAGACAAATAATTGTCTAAAGGGCACGATCTTTTGTTCTCTGTGTCTTATAAGTGTATGTATTTAGAAGTATTAGACTTGGCAACATAAACAGGACAACAGCACTGCAGAGTGAAGGAAAACTTGACATAAACCCTATACCAACCCGTCTGGTCTGGCTAGCGTGGTATAGTAGGCCAAAACCCTTCTTTCTAAGGAGAGGCTTATGTCCAGCAGTGGCTGTTAATGATGATGATGAGACTTGGGACAAAATCACAGTGAACTGAACTGTTATTTCTCATTCGATTTTTTGTACGTAGGTTAGGGTTGCTACTTTTTCAAGCGTTATTTGCCAAAAAGCTGTTTTCAGACGATGCATAGAGACCCTATTTAATAGTTAATCTAGTAATTTTGTTATTACATGTAGCTACCATTCGTTAAAAATAATTAAAAACTGAAAACACCTTATTGGCAACCCAATAAGCAAATTGGCAATAAGTATCAACCCTAACCTACGTACGAAAAAAGTCAAATGATAAATCACAGTGATTTTGACCCATGTATAAGAAAGTATGTTTATCAGCAGTCTGGTTACCATAACACAGGTTCTGTTTAGTTTGGGATCAGACTGCCGCGTTTACACATCTTTTAGGTTTTTTTTGTTTAGTATCTTTCTTTTATGTTGACGAAAACTCGCTTGCAAAGTTCTGAGTAGATAGCTGCAAATTCGCATTGGAAATTTTCTGGTAGGTCTCTACTGTTGATGGCAAATTGCTGTATATTGTTGCGTAATATTTACTGTAAACGCAACACTTAATGTTTTAAGTATTTAAACGCTGCATGTGAAGTCCATGAGTCACACGAAAGTGCGAAAGTGTCTGTATGTCTGTTACCTCTTCACGCTTAAACCGCAAAACCGATTTAGATGAAATTGGGTATAGAGATAGTTCGAGTCCCGGGAAAAGACATAGGATAGCTTTTATCCCAGAAATCATCTTTAATGGGGGTGAAAAGGGGGGTAGAAGTTTGTATGGGGAATCAATAACCGCTGAACCGATATATGGAAATAGTGTGATTTTTGAGGAAGGATAAGAAGTTATATATATGGAAAGCGTGTACCGTCGCCTTTTTACACATATAAATGTCACAGTGTCAGATTTTGAGGTTAAAGTACGGTCTTTTCTTAAAGGTTTGAAGGTAGTGACGGTCCCAAAATACCTTAGGCGTTAATTTGTTTCACAGATTGCTTATGCGAGGTAAAATGTTTCTTGAAAAGCACTCAGTAGTGGAGTCCCAATCATCCACTTTGAACAATGTTCGATATTTTACGATAAAAACCCGTATTTTTATAAATTAATAAGTTAGCAATCATCATTTAATTGAGTGTTTGATAAGACTTCAGAATTTTTTATATTCGTCATCATATTTAGGTTTTATCTATGACGCCACAGGTTAATATTCCACCTTTTGACGTTTAATAAAGAGGAACTATTTTGACTCGGTATTCAAAAACAAGCTAATTTTTAAAAAACCAACCCCCGACTGCGTGAAAAAATCCATAGAGCCGTTCAGGCTGCAGAGCGTGCCAAACATTTGAATTTGGCGCCAAAAATCCGCCATTTTGTTTTTTTTATTTTGATATACCCTGTGTCACTCTCACAGTAAATACGAATATAACGACACCTCCCACGCTTAAATCCTTGGAGCCGTCCCGTACATACATAAATACTCTCGAAAAACGTAACCCTCCTAAATACTATAACACCCTATATAAAAATTGATGTAATCATCCTTAACAAAGAAATTAGAGGTGCAAGTGTTCAAATAGTTCACCAGGTCAGTCCAGGCTTCGCCGGGGATGGGTCACCGACCGCCGATATAGGTCACGCTGCACCACGCCCCGGTGCATAGGGCGGAGGGGGCGCGGCTCTAGGTCACCGGGTTGCACGGGATTTCATGAAGTACATTTGGATATTCACAGGGTAAAATCAATAAATCAAGCTTACGAGTATTTATGGTATCAACAGTAACAGAAATTGTTGCTATTATGTTTGTTTATCTATGGCTATAGAGTCTACATAAAAGACGATTTCAAACTATTTAAAAAAATAATTAAATAAAGATATTTTGAGTTTGACTATTTAAGCATTGGAGATTAAATTATTTAGTGTTATAAGTTTTAAGTATCTGTGGCATAATAAGTTCTACATGGATGGACCAATTTTGGTTTAGTTCATTCCATTGTACAGGCCTGAAAAGATCGACACCTGAGCATATTACAGCATATACATGAATGTTGTGGCATGTACAGCGCTGATTTATAGACGGCGCCCCTGAAAATACCTCCTCTATTCGACTAATAAGATTTTTTTAGACAAATCTCGCAATAAAAATTTACTACATTACGAACATCGAAACAAATCTTATGCCAACCCGTCTGGCCAGCGTGGTGTAGTAAGCCAAAACCTCCTTTCTAAGGAGAGGCTTATGTCCAGCAGTGGACTGTTATAGGCTGTTGAGGATGATGATGATGTCAAACATCGAACACAAAGAACACCAATTTGTTCCGTGGTAATCAAACCCCAACCAGTGCGCAATCAGTCTATGGTATATAAAACCATATATCTCTAACACGTGTGGCAGACACAACTATCCATAATATACCCCGCAACAGCCTTGGGGTGATTCACCAGGGTGATACCATAACCTTCACCTTGATGTAACTTATGTAGGTAGGCGAAATGTTAGCGTTTTCAAGGTGACTCAACCGTGGAAGATAGGAAGCACTTAATTTTTTTTTAATACGACTGCGTCGGCAGAGAGGGTTGTATTTTTTTAAATTAAAACCATGAAAAAAAAAGTAACGGCTTGAGGGGTCTATGGACCCCCGGTTGGCACGAAGTTCCCCTCGCTTTTTGATAGACGTTTGCTATAGTGTTGGAAAAAAGTCTTGTTACACATTCTTCGGTCTCGCTTTCATCCGCTCAGAGCGTCTAACGCGCCATAAGGAACTTAGTTCCAAAAAAAATCAGTTTCACAAATAAAAAAGGCGTGAGGAGTCTATGGACCCCGGTCGAAACTAAGATTGGCAAAAAGTTCGGTAAAAAGTCTTGTTACACATTCTTCGGTCTCACTTTCATCCGCTCAGAGCGTCTAACGCGCCATAAGGAACTTAGTTCCAAAAAAAATCAGTTTCACAAAAAAAAAAGGCGTGAGGAGTCTATAGACCCCGGTCGAAACTAAGATTGGCAAAAAGTTCGGTAAAAAGTCTTGTTACACGTTTTTCGGTCTCGCTCCCAGTTCAGAGCGTGTGTCATGCGGATAAGCTCCTTCATTCCAATTAAAACTCTTTGTACTAAGTAAACTACTATCGTATTAATGAATTTTTAAAATACAAATTTACTTAAGATATAAGAATAAATTAAATTTCTTGTTAATTAGCAAGCGTTTCTACAGCATAAAACAGTATTTATAAGATAGATTATTTATTCTAAAACAATTAAAATTCATAAATTCTATGATTATTATAATCATATCAAAACAAATATTCAAAAGGTTGAATCTATACTAATATTATAAAGCTGAAGAGTTTGTTTGTTTGTTTGTTTGAACGCGCTAATGTCAGAAACTACTGGTCCGATTTGAAAAATTCTTTCAGTGTTAGATAGCCCATTTATCGAGGAAGGCTATAGGCTATATATCATCACGCTAAGACCAATAGGAGTGGAGCACCAATGAAGAATGTTTCAAAAACGGAGAAAATTTATTACTATTGAGAGACGCAGACGAAGTTGCGCGGGTCAGCTAGTTATTAATAATAACACATGAAACACATTAACAAATCTCATACCCAGTGTCACTCGCACACTTAATACGAATCTAACGATACCTCAAAAGCAATGAAGTCGTTTAGGCTGCAGAACGTGTCAAATAAACATACATACTCATACATAAAAATAAATTCACACATCTCACACTCGGCAGTCGTCCCAAACTAGGCAGAGCCAGTATTATGCTAACCAATCAGTTGACGGGCCTGCTGGTCTAGTGGTTAGTGACCCTGTCAGCTAAGCCGGAGGTCGTGGGTTCGATTCCCACCCAGGAAAAATTTTGTGTGATGAGCACGGTCATTTGTTCTGTGTCTGGGTGTAATTTATCTATGATATGTATGTATTTAAAAAAAAATATAAGTATGTTTATCAGCAGTCTTGTTACCATAGCACAGGCTCTGCCTAGTTTGGGATCAGACAGCCGTGTGTGAGATGTGTGAAGTTATTATTATTATTTTGATAAACATACTTATATATGTAGATAAATTACACCCACACACAGAACAAATGACAGCGCTATCACACAATATTTGTCCTGTGTAGGATTCGAACCCACCACCTCCGGCTTAGCAGTCAGGGCCACTAACCACTAGACCAACAGGCCCGTCATACATACATACGAAAACCCTCGCGTTAAAAAGTGGCAGCCATATACAGTCTTTGTTCTTTCCTAATAAAATCGATTCGTCATCTGGTTCCCTACCTCATTCATATAAAAAAGAAAACAAAATTATATTACCGAAATCGAATAAAGACAGAATCAGTCAACGATTTAACTATAATAACCCGATATTATTATCCCACCACCCCCAACCCTGTACAACAGATGTCACTCCGTCCGGGGATATTCGGCCGAACTCGGCTCGGCCCGAACGATCCAGTTTTATCCGGTTACCAGGTTATTGGGGCATCGCACACGCGCCATCCGCCTACCGCTATCCTTTGTGATGTGCAGCCGGTTGTGCATAGTGCAAGGTGATTTGATTATCGGAGACTGTTCTTGAAGGATTCAACAAGGGGGCTTGACATGCTTATTTTTATAATGTTTTTACTCATCTTAATTTAATAAAAAACAAAAAATCGGATTTTTAATAAGTTACTCAGTCAAAAGTAATAAAAAAACTGCTGTTCTGTTATCCGTGTGGTGACGGATATCCGTGCGGTGGCGGATT
Source organism: Arctia plantaginis (assembly GCA_902825455.1). Classification (NCBI taxonomy): domain Eukaryota; kingdom Metazoa; phylum Arthropoda; class Insecta; order Lepidoptera; family Erebidae; genus Arctia; species Arctia plantaginis. Next base: position 1,612,862 of record CADEBD010000146.1, read on the forward strand.
AAGAATACATAATGTCACCGCCCGTATTCATCCCGTCGACTAAGGAAGAAGACTGCAAGACAACAGCACTGCAAAGAGAAGGAAAACTTGAAAGAAACCCTATAGCAACCCGTCTGGCCAGCGTGGTATAGTAAGCCAAAACCTCCTTTCTAAGGAAAGGCCTATGTGATGTGATGATGTGATGTGTGCTGTTCTGTGCTATTCACTGACACCGGTTTTCTGTGAAGCCATGATATCATTCCGATCAAGCCTGGTCCATGTTTCAACTGAACTGATATACAGACGATAACATCAAAATTTAATAAATTAAAATCAATTGCAATCCATTTCTGTAATGCAATCAGCCCGTTGATATTAGTACACCCTTAAATAATCTATAAAAAGTGTTTATTTTCAAACTTTAACCCTACATGGATACAGGTAAGGGGATGATTACTGAAGGCTACTAGTACACTTTTATTTTTAAACCAAGGACGTCGAAGCAATATAGGGTGACCGTATGAAGGCATAAAACATAATCATAGTGGATACAGTATTATTACCCTTTCGTCTGATAATATTACGTAAATGTAGGTAACATTTACGTAACATAAGGTTATAATTCATGGGTAGTAGAATAGTTAAGATGGTGGCCTGATCGCATAATCGGGCCTCGATTGAAACGGGGAAGTCATTTCCTCTGGGATAGGGCCTGATTAGGCGTGGTGTCGTTTCGAGGAGGACCTGAAATTACATGGGTCCTCACAGAGTAGGACGCTCGAGGCTTGCCGTCGGGGGGGTTTTTAGTAGAATCACCACATACTTCTGGCTCCTGAGTCCCCAAGGAGCAGAATAGTATAATTTCTCCGTGGTGTAGTTCACCACATATGGGCCTACACGATCAGTGATGCCACGGTCTCACAGAAAACCGGTGTTGATCAAGACTTTCGTTACTTTTCACTGAGTTAGTGTGGTTACCGGAGCCCAAACCCACCTCCTCTTGTTCCTCAGAAGATTTATAAGTTGCAGGTATTATTGGGCGGAGGTAGTCACGTCAGTCCAAAGGACACTTTTTCATTCTTAAAGAATGAGTAGCGACAGGACGTTTCACTCCTAAAAAACATCTGCGTCGGGTCCTTGAAATACATATTTTAAGAAGATTGTTTTACCTAGAAGTTGCTCAACAGCTCACTGAATTTAGCTGGACAAGTCGAGTCCACCACTTACTTGTAGCTTCATAACTTAAGCGCATTGTGAGCCTGGCCTGGTCACAGATAAGTAGCATTAAGTCCGCCGATGTACATAACTACATTAAGTTGTAAATGAATAAATAAATAACTAGGTTCAAAACCTTCAGTTAAATTGAATGCTTGTGTTAATAGCGTGTTTATTAAGAGACATGTAAATGGACAGACGTTACGTTACGTTATTATTATTTTTTATTTAAAAAAGACAACTTCCGCATTAGGAATTTATCCTTTGTCGCGGGGGACTTTACAAACATACATGAAACGGACAAAAAGAACACCCAGACTCAGAACAACAATTTGTGGATCACACGAAGTGTCGTCCCATGTGGGGTTTGAACCCACAACACTCAGCGTAGTAGGGAGCGGCGTGGCGACCGCTTAAACCCATACGCCACCCGTGCAGTCAATTTATTTATTATTAATTCGGATTAGCAGTTTACCACTACACTTACCCATCTAGTAACTATTTAAAACATGCGTCGACGCAGGAAATACCATTACAACACGCTCAATGCCAAGACAAACGTCAAACTTAGTACATATGTGTGTGTAGTATATACACAATTTTACAAATTTTCTCTAAATTGTTAGAGCTAAAGAAAATTCACCCACACTAGTGAAACTTCAAACGTCATTTACTAGGTGTTCGTAAATGTGTGCGACACATTCCCATAATCATACAATTTTATTCAAGTCACACACTTAGATGTTATGAAAGTGTTTACGAAAATTCCACCAACACATTCACAAAATATACGCACACAAATGTATAATACGTCAGAGTATATGAATGGGAAACGTCACACGTCAAATGGCAAATCAGGGTTTGATATATAGACGAAATTTTCATTTTGTGTAAACATTATTACAAAAAAAAAAAGTAAACTCATTTTATTGAGTGCCGAGAGTAACTATTTAGTGTGATTTTTATAAACAATTTTGTTTTGTCTACAATTTGTGAATTTTTTAAGGATGGAGGGAGTTTTGTAAGAAAATGACTTCACGGCTAGCTAATAGACAACCGATTGCGCGATGCAGAGATAGGGTATCATTTTTTGCTCCACCTTTTCTTATTTTTGGAGAGTATTTTTGGGGGGACATCGAGAAGGTTGTCCCCAACAGGGCAGCAGACATCATTCCTGATACCAATTTTCATTGGGAATACAATGTAATGATTTTTAGAAAAAACAAAGAAAGAAGCTGAGTTGTTGGTAATGATAATGGAATAAGAAGAGAGACTTAACACTATTTTTTTTATTAAAAGAACTGTTAATAATGTAATAAAGTACAAACTGCACAAGACAACACTGCAAAAAGAAGGAAAACTTGAAACAAACTATAAACCAACCCGTCTGGACGGCGCGGTATAGCAGGACAAAACCTCCTTTCTAAGAAGAGGCCTATGTAGAGCTGTGGGCTGTTACAGGCTGTTGATGATGATGATGACGAAAGTAAAAAAGACAGTTTATAATGACGATAACAACCGTCATAAAAGTATTCTCTCAATGTGTTTTTATTTTCCTGTAAAAACCTCCAAGGGTCATCATCTCAGTAGAGCTCAGGGTGAAATGTTCACACGGTGTTCTTTACAAATGAGTCTATTGCTGGACCCGGGATATCCCGGCAGACTTAGGCCATCTGATAAACAGGTGACCCCACCGTTAAATACAGATACCCTAATCCCTTTCCAGATACGAGAGGCGTCTCAGGTTCTGCTTCTGCAAGGGTAGTAGTCAGCTCGAACCGTTATCTCTTGGACTATAAATACATCCTAAATACTAAAAACCACTAACACTAAAATTCTTATAGCTTAAGGTACCCTAATTATTGAGGCAGATTAGGGATTATATAGGCTACTTATCTTCACGTTATGACATTTAGAAGTGGAGCGGTGACCATGGAGAAACTGCGAAGAACGCTAACTTCCAAAACCAATATACCTACATTTAAAACACATCCCCAAACCTTTACATACACAACTAGGTAACTAACAAAACATGTATCGTTGGCAGCTGCGCGGGCGCCGGTAAACGGCACGTATTAATAGATCTACGAAATGTGGTGTGACGTCACCCGTGTGTTCATCACGGCGATCAATGCTCGGTGAAAACGATTACTTCGGTTAACGCGAAATTGGGCAGGAAAGGAAGTCAAACGATTTTCGTTCTTTTTTAACGTACGGTAGGCAAACAAGTAGACAGGTCTACTGATGGTAAGTGTAAGATGACACTTACAACTAAGAGACACAACTGCGTACCGCCGTTTGAGCTCAAGAAATAGGGAGAGGAAGGATTTAGGGCTCTGGTAACAACACTCAGTTAGTGAAAAGTAAACAAAGAATTTAAATTTTGTACATGTTGTGACGGATTAAGAATACAGAGTGCCACCACCCCTATTCATCCTGTGGGTGTCGTAAGAGGCGACTAAGGGAGCGAAATACGCAGGACAACAGCACTGCAGAGAGAAGGAAAACTTGTCACAAACCCTATACCAACCCGTCTGGCCAGCGTGGTATAGTAGGCCAAAACCACCTTTCTAAGGAGAGGCCTATGTCCAGCAGTGGACTGTTAAAGGCTGTTGATGTGATGTGAAACAAAGAATTTACTTAACAGGGTTTTCTGTAAGTCCATAGTATCACGGCGGTGACCGGAGTGCACCGGATTCCTGTCGAGTCGACCCATTTGCCGAAGAATGGCTCTCAAACAGTATACATATTTTGTTTGTTTGTTTGTTATGCTTTCACGCCTAAACAACAAAACAGATTTTAAAAATTATTTTACCAATTGAAAGCTACATTATCAGAGAGTGCCATAAGTTATTTTTTACAGCATAACGCGGGCGAAGCCGCGGGAAAAATCTATTATACTGTTTATTCCAGTATAGTATTTTTATATTTTAAATCAGGTCGCATATCGGCAAATCGTCTCATGAAAATGCAACCACCTTATCACAGAACTCCATAAACACAAATACACGACAATATTACGACACGAATTACTCACATGGCGTACTTCCAACAAACCGTCAGTGGTGATGTTTTTTTTCTTACATGTGTCTAAGGCACGTGTCTTCAGATCAAGCACATGGTTAAACAGAATTAAATTGTGTCTTTAAAAATGCTGATAACGACTGCGCAATCCTAATAATATAGTGATCAAAATTATCACCGACTTAAATCAATACAGCGTTATCAAACGGCTGATCGCAACAAGCTAGGCAGAGCCGTACCGTATGATTATGCTCATCACACAAATGTTTGTCCTGAGTGGGTTTCTTTTTGACGAGGTGGAAAATCCCTTCGGATCTCCGGCTCCTCGGGGACGCCAGAGCCAGAGTATGTGGTGTTTCCACTAAAAACCATCCCGACAGCTGGTCTTAGACGCCCTGCTCTGGGGAGGACCCAGACCATGTTATTTTAAACCCCCCCCTCCCCCCCCCCCACGAAAACAGGCTTCCCCACGCCTATCGGCCTTATCAATGTGTATTTTGGTCCGATCGCATTTTGCATTACAGCTTCACAGAAAGAGACCACTGCGCCCCAGCCCTCCTCACCCGCCAGCATGGCAGCATGAGTGGGAATCCTAGAAAAAGTTGAATTGACAAACTGTATTCTTCATTATTTAATTATTCACTCTTAATTTAAAAAGAAGAAATCTATCCACTCCTTCTCTTTGAAGTCGATAAATAACAAACAAAAAAGATTCAAAACAACAAAGAGGGAGAGACAGATACTCGTACAACTCCCGCACTACAAATATATACTGTCTCGGGGCACTTTACAAACATTTATGAAACGAACACAAAGAACACCCTGACTCAGAACAACAATTTGTGGATGACTCAAAGTGTTGTCCACCTGGGGGATCGATCCCACAGCACGCAGAGAGAGACGACTGCTTAAACCACTACGCCATCCGTGTAGTCGAGTCAATGCAGTGCATTGAGTTCGATGGTCAGTCGATGGATAATTGGATAAGGCAGGTTTTCCTCATCAAGATTTTTACTCCATCAAGCGCGGAGTGGTGATAAGATGATCAGAAAATAGTTATAATGAAACAGTAGAGTCATTTATATACTGCTATGGAGGAATTTATCACACGCTGAGTTCTACACAAGCTAGGTTAATTATTAATTTGATGGACAATTAGCAATATCCACTTACGGTACGGCTGGTCCACAAATTCAAAGTCGCTCAACGTGCTATGGAAAGGGCTATGTTCGGCGTTTCTCTAAGGGATCGCATCAGGACTGAGGTGATCCGGCAGAGAACCATGGTCACCGACATAGCCTACTGGATCAGCAAGTTGAAGTGACAGTGGGCTGGCCATATTAGCCGCAGAATCGACAACCTTTGGGGAAAATGAGTTCTTAAGTGGAGTCCGCATCTCGGCAAACGTAGTGTAGGACGCCCACAGGCCAGGTGGAGTGACGATTTGCGCAAGATGGCTGGCAGGAGCTGGATGCGAGAAGCCCAAAATTGATCTAAGTGGCGTGCAATGGGAGAGGCCTATGTCCAGCAGTGGACTGCGATAGGCTGATGATGATGAAGAAGCAATATAGTGCATTAGCAACTAAATATTGTATTTACGTCACTAACTAATGAGAATACACGCAGTCAATGTCAAGTGTAAATAGGGAGGGGACATTGTCGATAGTGTCTTATCGATAAGGTGATTTTTAAACCTTAGGATCTTTTGTGTGTAGTTCTAAGTTGTAATACAAATGCAGTGAGAAGTAACTGAAAATGATTCTATATCAGGCTTATTAGATCACGTGTTATAAATATTAGTAATTATAAGAAAAACACAGTTTGACAGTCTAGATCGTAATCTATATCTGTGATTATTTAAGTAACAAAATAATAATCTTACACATTTCAAACACGGCCGTCTGATCCCAAACTATCCAGAGCCTGAATTATGGTAACCAGACCATTAATAAACATACTTATATATTACTAAATACATACATATTATAGATAAATTACACCCAGACACAGAACAAATGACCGTGCTCATCACACAATTATTTGTTCTGGGTGGGAATCGAACCCACGACCTCTGGCGTAGCAGTCAGGGTCACTAACCACTAGACCAACAGGCCAGTCAAATTTTAACATGTCCAGGTTAAAAGATATAGTCAGTTACTTTGTTAATTCGGGTCGTCTTTCACACCTTTATCATTATCAGCTCCTATATCGTTTTACTACATACTATAGAAAAATTACACCCAGGCACATAAAAAAATGATAGTTTCAAACAATGCGCCCATCCCTATTAAAAATGTAGGATCTGCAAATCTGCAATTATACGTTATTTTGCGCTGCTGCACTTTTATGCGCTCTTGCGCATAAAAGTTTAAAATTGCTCAATTATATATTTATATATATATGTATATTTACTTTGTTAACATAGCTATTTCAAAAACTATGAAGAAAAATTTATTTTATGGTAAACCTGCTGAAAAACATTGCTTTTTTAGGTGAATAGTTAAAAAAAAGCAAAATGACAGGCGAAATTTGTCTTGGGTGGAAATCGAACCTGTTTGTCCGAAAATGCCTGTTTGTTTAGTGGTTAGTGGTCCCACTAAGCACTAAACAAACAGGCATTTACAACAGTTGTCAAAAAAATTATTTGAAACTTCTCTGATTTTGCTATTCACAAAGCACATTAACTGTTAATTATTTTATAATTACCTTATAATGAATCACTTTGATTTAATAGTAGTAGAATGTTAATAGTGATGAATACCAAATCAAGTATCAAACAAGGCGCTGCGTTAAATTACTTTCGAACAATCCATCTCAGAAGGCCTGTACACAATAATATACCTCACACATTTCACACACGGCCGTCTGATCCCAAACTAGGCAGAGCCTGTGCTATGGTGACCAGACTGCTGATAAACATACTTATATATTTTCAAATACATAGATATTATAGATAAATTACAACCAGACACAGAACAAATGATCATGCTCATCACACAATATTTGTCCTGGGTGGGAATCGAAGGGGACCTCCGGCTTAGCAGTCAGGGGCAACAACCACTCGACCAACAGGCTCGTCAATTCAATATTCAAACAAATATTTATCGATAGAAGGCACAACACTAGTTAGTAACGCCGGAAATACCGCGTAAAAGCAGTCCATCGACAGATGCCCGTCATTCTTTGGCTAATCACATAAAAGATTATTAATGTTTTGTAAAACATCAATAGAGGTTTAAAACAGCACTTCAAACATTGCTGTGATGGATTTGGAACAAGGAATTTATAATTTTATATACATTAACGCTTGTCTCTACAGGGGTAGGCAGAGATGTAATAAACATCACTTTTTGCCAAATAAATTTGGGTCCCACTTAAATTATAGCGGTTAATCCATTGCCGTAAACAAGACAATTTTGGAATGGGTTTAGGAAAATTTGAATAATTAGGTAATATTTTGACACATTTCACAACTGGGTGACTGATCCTAATCCGGACATGACAGAATTTAAATTGGTATAATCATCATCTCCATTGACTTTTCCCAATTTAATTTAACACATCACATTAACAGCCTTTAACAGTTCACTGCTGGACATAGACCTCTCCTTGCAAAGGAGGTTTCAGCCTACTACAGCAAGCTGGCCAGACGGGTTGGTATACAGCTTTCTTTCAAGTTTTCCTTGCAGTCGGTTGTCGGCTCTCCGTATTCTAAATAAGCACACGGATAAAGGCATATATTACCATATTAACCAGCGGCCTGCTTGACACCAGTCCTATCTACGAATAGAAGAAGGCAAGTAGGAGTGGTGGGTAACCTCCCTCACTAGGTGAAAAGCTTTAAGTTAAGAATAAGAGGGAACTGAGTAGACAGATTCGTCTGGGCAGGGCGACATGTGGGAAGCTTCGTCATATCTTCGAGTCGCCGATCCACCAATCGCTAAAAACCAAGGCGTTTAACCAGTGCGTCCTACCCGTAATGACATACAGAGCCGAGACGTGGACACTCACCGTTGAACTGGTCCACAAGTTTAAAGTCGACTAAAGTGTGATAGAGCGTGCGATGAGCGTGTTTCTCTAGTCGATAAAATTCAAAATAAAACTATTCGACAGAGAACTAGAGTAAACGACATCGCACGGCGAATCAGCGCGTTGAAGTGGAAGTGGGCCGGTTATGTCTCCAGGCGGGCTGATGGTGGCTGGAGCCGACATGTGCTAGAGTGGAGACCGTGATTAGGCAAACGTAGGGCCCCATGCGGCACAATGGACTGACTTGAGGAAAATGGCTGGCAGCGGACGGATGCGGATTGCCCAAGACGGGGATTGTTGGCGCTCCTTGGGGAGGCCTTCGTTCAGCAGTGGACCGCAGTAGGCTGGTGATGAGTAGACAGAGCATCTGCTAGTACGTGTCTACGGCCGCTAATGGACACCTCCAGCTCGAAAGCGTTGCGGTCTTTTAGTGGCCTTGCTAGAGGAAGTAGGGATGATTTTTGCCTCCGGTTTCCTCATTCACTCGGTAAAAAACAACGAAAGGATCGCTTAACAGTAGTTTTCAGTGAGGCAGAGGTATCACGGCTCTCCTCAGTAAAATAACTCAGATAATATTCTACATAGTTTACATGTTAATTCAAAAATAACAAAATATGTTTCATGTCAGCCATAAAACGTCTTAATGACTGCAGAACAGAATGTGTGTATGCTATATTTATATATATGTGTATATATATGTGTGGAACATGATACATATATATTTTTAACAATAACAGGTAGTCAACATTGTTTTATGGGATAATAATAGTGGTAATTAGCTTTTATTCGCTTTTTACATTATTCTATGAGTAAAATATTTCGTTTACGAACTCCTCATAATTCAACCCGCTATGACAAGTCTTTCACTGTGTCTGCGGTGCGACTGTGTAGCTCTCTTCCCCACTCGATACGCGATAGCCCATACGTGTTTTAAGAGGCGAATCAGGGAATTTTTCCTTTCTTAGCAGTAACAAACTAATATGTAGGTATATATATGTTATATATAGTTGATATTGTAATGTAACGTATAAACCTATGTTTTATTATAGTTTATTTACATGATATTTGGTTATATTGTTTATATTTCTACTTCTGTATACATATATTCAGTTGTATATTGCCATTTTCTTCAATTTCTCTGTACACTAAGTTTCTCTTGTTGTGCTATCCTCTCTTCACTCTTAGGTTTGCTGGAAAAGAACTCAAGTATGGGTTAAGCTGGCCTTTGTGCATACTATTCCTTAGTGTATTTTTTTTTCTGTAAATTATTATATTGTGTACGTAAAAATAAACAAATATACATTATATTCAATTGACAAGGAAATGTTATGTACAAAGGCGAGCTTAACACCTACCTGAGTTTTCTTCTCATGAACCTTTAGTGTGAATAGAAAATAGCAGAGAACGTAACAGCAAAGCCCCTCGGCTTTGCTGTTACGTTCTCTGCTATTTGCTCTACTAAGGCTCTTGCTCTACTAAGGCATAAGTAGAAAAAAAACTCACACATCACATCAACAGATTTTAATAGTCCACGGCTGAACATAAGCTTCTCGGCTGGCCAGACGGGTTGGTATAGGGTTTGTTTCAAGTTTCATTAGGCTGTTTTGTTTTAAGTATCAAAATGGTTATTGTTAGTTCTTTTTATGTGAGAAAAAGAAGCTAAGAACGATTGATGCTGGCAGCACAGGATCGGTTGTTGTGGTGCGGGTTTTGGGGGAAGCCTACATCCAGCAGACTTTCGACTTTGATGATGTAAGAAAATATTGCAAGTTTAAGGGGTATTTTGAAATCAATTTGGGACTAAACAACAATACAACAGTTGTATAAAACCTGTATAATGTACGTAAATATATTTCCAGGGTATGGAACATTGAAAAATCCATTCGCTTTGAAGATAGGAACACGAGGTACTAAACATATTGCGTCAAACAAACACACACTGTTGTAACAAACAACAGTATAATAAAATAGTTATCGACACAAACATCGTCAAACATGTTGGTGTTTCGAAGCCAGACCTGGAGTGACGCGGTTCCTATATTCAGAGTTATGGCTATGAGGTAAATGCCCCTCTTGAATCAATGGGTTTGCGTAAATCAATTGACATATTTATGGAGTTTTAATATTGCTGTGCGCACGCCGAATTTTAATAAGCTGCAATAGTCGTTGCAATTCTTATTACACACACACAATGTAAAGGCGAATGTGAGTGTTTGTTTGCTACGCTTTGAAGCCTTGACCGATCATCACGGAATTTTGCATAAACGTTTTCAGGAATATTAAAAAGGCTATAAGGTAATTTTTATGTAGAAAAAGATTTTTTACGGTATAGCGAGCATACCGGTCACTGGTCAAAATCATCATCAACAACCCTAAATAATCCACTGCTGGACATAGGCATCTCCTTAGAAAGGAGGTTTTGACCTACTATACCACGCTGGCCAGACAGGTTGGTATAGGGTTTGTTTCAAGATTTCCTTCTCTTTGCAGTGCTGTTTATCTGCGTAGTTTGCTCCCTTAGTCGGCTCTTACGACACCCACGGGATAAATGAGAGTGGTGACAATCCGTCACCGTTGGTAAGTAACTATCGCTTCCCATGAAATCCTGCATCTTAAAAGACACAAGCTCGTTGTAGGCTTCGAGTGCCCCCCTCCCAGTTAGGGGAGGGCTGGGTCTCTAATAACCTCACTGATTCGGTTGAAAGCAACGAGGGTTGCTTAACACCAGAACCTATTTTAGTATGTTTATCAGTAATCTGGTTACCATAGGCTTTGCATCTGGCTTTGTCTAATTTGGCGTCAGACGGCCTTGTGTGAGATGTGTCCATTTGTAATGTTCGTCAGCCAGTATCTTTCTTTTTCTTACAAACTTAAAAAAAAAGGAGTTTCTCAAATCATCGGAATCTTTTTTTTTAATGTATGTTCACCGAGTAATCGGTGAACATACATTAAAAAAAAAGATCCTGTGTCAAACATGAATGAAACGGTGACAAAGAACACCCAAAGACTCAGGACAACAATTTCTGGATCACACAAAGTGTTGTTCCGTATGGGGATCGAACCTACAACACTCAGCTCAGTAGAAAGCGGCGCGGTAATAGCTTAAACTACTACGCCATCCGTGCAGTCTTTTGTGAGCTCAAAGAATTAAATTGGAATATAAATTTTGTTAAATCAGATCTATCAAAAATCTGACATCTGACTCACCGCCATCTAGTTTCAAACTAAGCAGAGCTTGTACTATGAAAGCTAGATTAACTGATAGAATACTTTTACACTTTTTTTGAAATACATAAATAATTTGAAAACAAATATATGCAGATCATACAAACATTTGGTCCGACCCTGGAATCGAAAATGAAACCTCAGCACAGCAGTGGCATACGCTACCAATGCACCACTCTTTTTTTTCGACGGGGTGGAAAATCTCTTCGAATCTCCTGCTCCTCGGGGACTGAGGAGCCAGGAGTATGAGGTGATGCCACTAAAAACCACCCCGACGGGAGGACCTGGACCATGTTATTTCAGGTCCTCTCCGAATTGACTCCATGCCTAATCAGGCCCTATCCCAGGGGAAAAACACTTCCCTCCACCAACGCACCACCTAGGCAATACATTCAAACGAATTATTACTTATTTCGTTCTTTTCTACCCTCTAAAGAATTGTTAATTCACATACCTAGTCTTTTTATGGCCTTAATTAATTAATTATTAATTGCTTTTTGGCATTCCCTCATGTGTAATTTATTGGAGCTGCATAATGTTATGATTAATGGCATTTGAAGCACAAGGCGACCTTGACTTTTCCTTCCTTGAGTACAAAATCCATGCTAATATTAAAAATGCGAAAGTGTGATTGTGTGAAAGTGATTTAGATGAAATTTGGTATAGAGACAGTTTGAGTCTCGGGAAAAAAAACGGACACCTGACACACAACAATACAAACTAAGCATAGCTTGTATTACAATATTTGCAGAACATACAAACATTTGGACCGAGCCGGGTATTGATAATATATGTTTGTATCAATCGGTGTATACATCTAATTCCACGAAACATACCTCGTAACAATATGATTGTTACATAAATCAAATCCCTACTTTTTAGCCGACTACACCACATGGAGTGTTTTTGTGTCCATGTATGTACATCATTAAAAGCCTCTAACAGCCCACTGATCCTCTCCTTGTAAAAGAGGTTTTGACGTTCTATACCACGCTGGCCAGACGGGTTAGTCTAAATGTACCCGAAGGTGATACCTGCGCCATTGCGGGCAAGCGCTGGCAGGGGTCAGGATATCTTAATAACAGCAGTTCCCATATCCCTCCTATTACAGGCATACCGTGTGGGTTTTAGTCGGTCTGATTCCGACACACCACGCAAACCCCGGTGAGGTGACGGCCCGAGGGGGTTTAAACACGATAAAAAATAGGTTTGTTTGTTGACACTTAGTATTCTGATACCATCACCACACGGATGACCATTTTTTCCAATGATGAGTTAGTATTAAAAATTAAGCAACATTGCTTCAACCATGTTTTGATATATTCCCATTCCTTCCAAGTTCAAAGAAATGTCTAAACCTTTTGCCGAACAAAAATGAGTCATATTACACAAAGACTATTAATCTTGATTCCGATCTTCAGTCTATTGTTCAATTGAACTAAAATGTCATGGCCTGGTGAGTCACTTATGACCTTTAGTAAACAGAGGTGGGTGGAACACACCGGCAAGTTTCTCAGTTTCCTTCAACAGCCAGTTTCAGTTTTCTTTTTTGAAAAGACAACGTCCTCACTAGGAATATATTTCCTGGGTCGCGGGGGACTTCACAAACATACATGAAACGAACACAAAGAAGACCCAGACTCAGAACAACAATTTTTGGATGACACAAAGTGTTGTCGCATGTGGGGTTCTTGGGCTTAAACCACTACGCCATCCGTGAAGTCAAAAAGCTGTTGTGTCCCTCCAACACAAAGGAAGGATCCTCTTACCAGGGCCTCAATTCTGCTATTTTAATATTGTATCAATAGACTGTCGTCCGAATAGTTTTGTACTTTTCGTATTCTACTAACTATGTAAATCCAATGTCCTGGATTATTTGTCACTGCACTGCCAATGATACAAATGATGTATAGTAAAATAGTTTGGTAAACAGTACATTTTAAATATGCAAGGAAATGATATATTTAATTATCCAGATATTGCAATGTTGTTGATATCACCATTGATGAGCCATTGTCACTACATCCACAATCTATTGACACTGAATTTATATGTTAGTAGAATACCAATGGCAATGGCATCTCAATAGCGTGTCAATGGAATGACAATGGCTTGTAAGATGTTGGGAAGTTGTATAAATGCTAATTGGCGTGAGAACTTTTGATATCGCGATACAGGATCAACAGTAACTCCATAGTACGCTGGGGCATCATTAGATAATAATCATCAACAGCCGTTAATAGTCCACTGCTGGACATAAGCCTCTCCTCAGAGAGGAGGTTTTGGCCTACTATACCACGCTGGCAGACGGGTTGTATTAGAGTTTGTGTCAAGTTTTCCTTCTCTCTGCAATGCTGTTGTTCTGCGTACTTTTTTCCCTTAGTAGACTCTTACGACACCCACGGGATGAATAGGGGTGGTGACACTCTGTATTCTTAATCCGTCACCACACGGAGATAGATAGATAGATATAGATAATAATAATATATTAAAAAAATAAAATAAACTTTATTCTGTAAGAAAACACAGCATACAACTTAATATAAATTACTAACTTAATACAACTTACAATAATATTACATTTTTTGAAAAGCTTATAACTATTGACGTACGTGCAACACTATACTACGCTATCTGCGGTCATGAGTATTTAGTTGTCTGTGAGACTGTGATCATATATGACGTGGCGCTGACGTGGTGATCACTGTTATTTTAGATTAGGTACCAGAGAGAAACTATGTTTTGCATGTAACCAAGCAGTCCTCTCAATCTTAACCACATAGATAGCTTGTGCGGATGAGAGTTGTACGCTGTGTCCCACAGAATAGGTGGACCCTCAGCATTTACTGTGATGGACATGGTCGGTCCCAGTACTGATTTTCAGTGCCCACCAGAATTATTTTTGTGGATGTTTTTGTTTCTCTGCATGTGGAAGCCACCATATATGCGTAAACGTTTTTATATAAGTAAATCAACCACAAATAACCCGAATCCTTAAAGCCATTAAAACTAAGTCAACTGACCTACAACATTTTCCGCGAATCACTAAAACCATAGACTAATAAATCCTCATGATTACGCTAGCATTGGCCGTTATCGTAACAATCTTCGCCTAATAATCGTTTCGAAGAAATAAGGGTGAAACCGCCCTTCGTATCGGATACCATGAGTCAAACGACCTTGACATTAACTGGGTCATGCTTTACTATCGATCGGGAATGTGAAGGAATGGTGCCGCGGTTATGTACTAGATGGGTGACCGACAAAGCGACCAGTGATTTTATTTATTATTTCATATATTATTTATTTTATTTTATATGACTATCGGTTAAGTTAAGTTTAATATCAGATGTGATGCACAGCATATTTTTAAGAGAACACATTATTTTGGACGAAAAAAGAGCCTCCAGTAACATTAATATCTATGTTGTTATTTATATACACATTTTATTGATTTCTAAAATAATTTACTGATTAGAATATTTTTTAATTTTCGTCTAAAATAGATTTTAAGACCAAACCAAGCATCGAACTTGTTGGTTTACTCAATAAACACTCTCAAAAGTTTTGACTGATATTTATCAAGCAATAGAATTACAATAGAACTTGGTTTACAACATTCTGAAACACATTGTTATATCTGAGAAAAATGCGAGAAAATGATAATGTTCGTAAACCAAAGAGAACCTCGCTACAACATTTTTTTTTTTTTTTTTTTATTCATGACCATACAAGTATTTCAGTCGAAATCATAGATGGGTCCTCGCTACAACAAGAGTGGCAGTGTTGCCACTGTACAACAGAGAGTCTGTACTCAAGAGTTACACGTGCGTTACCATCTGCACCCCAAAGATGGAAGGGGTTGGAGGGGGTTTCTAGGGTTGGGCTCCGGTAACCTCACTAACCTAGTGAAAAGCACCGAAAGAGTTGCTGAGCACAAGTTTTGTGTGAGGCCTTGGTGGTATCACTCCTGTTAAACCAGCCCATTTGTAGCCGAAGAATGGCTCTACTTTAAACCACAAAACACTGTATAATACTTATCATTTAGCTCCGTCCGTGTGGTGACGGATTAAGAATCCAAAGTATCACCACACCTATTCATCCCGTGGTTGTCGTAAGAACCGACTAAGGGCAAGCTTTGCAGGACAACAGACAAGGAAAACACCTACCAACCCGTCTGGCCAGCGTGGTAGAGTAGGCCATAACCTCCTTTCTGAGGAGAGGTCTATGGCAGTGGACTATTAAAGCCTGTTGACGACCAGTATAACTTGAACTATCATTGCCTCCTATTAAGAAAGTGGCTGAAATTTAATTGTAGCTGTCAAAATATGTGTCAAAGTCTGCCTACCTCTTTGGGGTTATAGGTATCTATTAATTCTGCACACCTGATGGCGTAACTTTATAACACATATTGGGGGGTGTTGGAAAGGTCTTGGGAGAGGCCCATGTCTAGCAGTGGACTACTAAAGGCTGTCGATGATGATTACTAGCTTTTGCCCGAGGCTCCGCGGTGAATATCATAATAATCCTTTCTCAAGAATCAAACTATCTCCAAACCAAATTTCACCTAAATCGGTTCGGCGGTTATTGATTAGCCATACAAACTTCGAACCCCTTTTCACCCCCTTGAAGGACGATTTCTGAGATAAAAACTATATTATGTCCTTTCCTGGAACTCAAACTATCTCTATATCAAATTTTATCTGAATCGGTTCAGCGGTTTAAGCGTGAAGAGCTAACAGACAGCAGATAGACAGACACACACAAACTTTCGCATTTATACCTAACTAGCTGAGACCCGCGGTGTTACCCGCGTTTGTTGTTATAACCGCGGGCAACGCCGTGGGGCGAAGCTAGTCTAAAAAAAACTAGCCTAAGTTACTCCTCATGTCATCAGTTATCTGCCAGTGAAAGTCCCGTCGAAATCAGTCCAGCCGTTCTAGAGATTACCCGGAACAAACAGACAGACAGACAAAAATTGTAAAAATTGCATAAACATAACATGCATGCATGCATACATATGCATTTAGTAAAAAGCGGTTATTTTAATATTACAAACAGACACTCCAATTTTATTTATTTGTATAGATGTATAGATATTAGTGTGGATATTTATAGAAAAAATGCAGCAGTTTAACATTTTAAAACAATTTGTGCTATAAAGTTAAAATTTACATAAAAATGGCTATTTAAAAACATAGCGGTCTAGCATATATATATATATATATATATATATATATATATATATATTTGTATACCTATAGCAAAAGTACGTAATTAGTTTTATCCGTATATATTTACATTATACGTTATACGTGTAGTTTATGTTATTTAGTAAATATTATCCGTGTGGTGACGGATTAAGAATACAGAGTGTCACCACCCCTATTCATCCCGTGGGTGTCGTAAGCCCCGACTAAGGGAGCAAACTACGTAGGACAACGGCACTGCAAGTAGAAGGAAAACTTAAAACAAACCCTTTTCTTACGTGTGCAAAGCCCGGGGTTTGCGGCGGGATGGTGTGTCGGAATCGGACCGACTAAAACCACACGGTGCGCCACTCTGCGCCTATAATAGGAGGGATCCGGGAACTGCTGTAATTAAGACATCTAGACCCTAGCGTCTAGCCGCAATGGCGCGAGCTCCACCTTCGGGTACATTCTCTATTTAAGCGACGTTCGGCACACGCGGATGTCACCTCCTCGCGGCGGGCCGTTAATGCGGGTGGAGGGGAAAACCCGTTCCATCCTACCACGGCCACACTTAGGGTGGCATGAGCCGCTGGTGAGCGCCTCATGCCTCCGCCGCCAAGTTCGTCGGCGGCGAATTAGATCCGAGTGGAGATCATCCTCTCGGGTCCTGTCCGCCGCCTCCTTCCGTGAGATGACGTCTTCGCAAAAGGATGCGACCGTGGTAAAACAACTGTCACTACCGGCCATGGAGCGTATGACTGCCGGTAGCGAGAGATCCTCTCCAATGATTGCAATGAGGACCAACACTGCGACGCCCAAACTGGGCAAATTGCCAGCGTGTGCTGAGCCGAGTCCTAACTACAAACGCAGCGGTGACAGACGGGACTCAACTCCCTCCTAGCGACCGAGTGCAGGTATTTCCCGAAGCAGCCGTACCCAGAAAGGACCTGCGTTAGTCGGAAGGAAAGGGTCCTGCCCACTCAACGATGACCGGCGACCTCCACGGTGGCAAAAACAAAACACGTGGAGCCCCCAGCCGGGAAGAACAACGAGCCATCGACGACGCTCGACGAGCGGCCTCACGCACTTCCTGCAGGAAGCTGGGCTGGAGAGTCTCCATAAGGGGAAACTGTTGCGCCGCGCGATAAGGATGACCCCGGGGTTCATGGTCGAGACCCTCCAGCATTTCCTTTCTCTTTATTTCTTTGGCGAACTTGAAACAAGCTCTATACCAACCCGTCTGGCTAGCGTTGGTATAGTAGGCCAAACCTCCTTAAAGCCTATGTCCAGCAGTGGACTAAATTAAAGACTTGCTACATTTCAAGTAATACCGGCGAGTGAAATTGGACCACCAAACGATCTGCAGCTTTACTAAATAAGTCTTTTAGTATCCAGACAATGTTTCCCAGATCATTTCGCAGCAATAAGATTCCGTTTAAAAAATTACGCAAGCGGAAAGTTGAACAGAGCAAAACTAATTGGATTCTCACGCGAATATTTAACAGGAGCTGCTGAAACAGACATCAGACTATTAACACTCCCAGTGCAATTACTTTTCATATTTGAAATTCTATTTTAATACTAGCCGATCCGGTAACCGTTGTTCTGCCGTAAAAAATTACCAAAGAAATCAAATCTTATTTTAGGAGTTGGGGGTAGAAAGGTGAAAAATACTTTACGACCTATTTATTCTCTTATCTACTAAATATACAAAAAAAAACATTAAAATCGATCGAAGTTTCGAAGGCGTGCGACCACAAACACATTAACACTCCATGTTTAAATAATACTAGTTAGTACCCGCGACTTCGTTCGCGTGACATTTAAAAAGCGCTGCCTTAGTGGGTTCGATTCCCAGCCGGGCAAAATTTTATAGGGTTTTTCTGAGACATGGTTTGGTTGACATAACAGACACTTTAATTTTATTTATTTGTATAAATGTATAGATTACATTAGAACTTGTTTACCCTAGCGGTTTTCGGTTCTGCGGCTAATATGGCCAGCCCACTGCCACTTCAGCTTGTTAGTCCGATGGGCTATGTCCATGACCTTGGATCTCTGCCGAATCACATCATTCCTAATGCGATCCCTTAGAGAAACGCCCTTTCCATAGCACGCTTTAAGATTTTGGACCAGCCGTACCGTAGATGTCCACGTGGAGACCGCGTCTAAGCAAACGTAGTGTAGGACGCCCACAGGCCAGGTGGAATGACGCTTTGCGCAAGATGGCTGGCAGGAGTTGGATGCGAGAAGCCGAAATCGATCGGAGTGGCGTATGTATATTAGATGGTACTAGCTGGCCCGCGCAACTTCGCTTGCGTCACTAAACAGGAATACGGATGACGACGCATGGCGTAGTGGTTTGTGTAACAGACTGCTATTCTAATGGTCGCGGGTTCGATTCCCGCTCAAGTCAAACATTTGTGTGCATGAACATTTAATGTTTGATTTGGTCTGGGTGTAATATGTATGTATTTACAAAAAAAAAAAAACAAAAGTATATATATATGTATTTATATCAGTTGTCTAGTACCCATAGTACAAGCTCTGCTTAGTTTGGGACTAGATGGCGTTATGTGAATGTGGTACAATATTATTATATTAATAAATTTTCCACGTTTTCGGAACATTTTTCATCGATGTTCCGCTCCTATTTGACGTAGCGTGATGATATATTATAGCCTTCCTCGTTTAATGGACTATTTAACACTAATATAATTTTTAAATTATATTTTTTCCTGTAAGTAATCTTTTTAGATATTTTTACAAGTCGGACTTTACAGCTAGAAGGAGGAAACAAAGTTAAAGAAAACTTTGCGGGTACAGTATAGGGTCTGGGTCAGAAAGGACCAAAGTTTTGAGTCTAAAACTATGAACTAACATTACAAGCCTACACTATAGGTACTTAAATTTACATACTTAAATTCGAACCAGTAGTTCCTGAAATTAGCGCGTCAACCAAACAAAAAAATGCAGACAACCAAATAAACTAGCAGATGGCTCACCCAACTCAAGATATATGTTCTTTGCCGCCTTTTGAATGGGAGGTAAAGAGGGGGGGAGTTGGTGAGAGATTCGGATAACCTCACCTAGTTGATGAATGCAACGAGCTGGCCTATTTGTGCCGAAGCCTGACTCTCCCACTGCAATTATTTTCTATATCTATAAATAGCATGATGGTAAAGATAGATTGATATAGGTTTATTTACAAATATATGTGACCTTTATCTTGTCTGTTTGGTGACGGATTGAGAATACGGAGTGACCCCACTCCTATTCATCCGGTGGGTGTCGTAAGAGCCGACTAAGGGAGCAAACTACACAGGACAACAGCACTGCAAAGAGAAGGAAAACTTGAAAAAAACCCTATACCCTATAGCATGTAATTAAAAATTAGCATAAAATAGTTTACAATGTGATATTTTTTTTGGGAAAAGCTTTTTTTTCCATTCATTTGTAATCCAGGCAGCCTATAAATGCAGAAACAGGGAGCTATTGTCATCATAACAAAGTTGTTAATTTTAAATTAGTGTCTTAGGTATCAATTGTATAATAAACTAGCTGACCCGCGCAACTTCGTCTGCGTCTCTCAATAGTAATAAATTTTCTCCGTTTTTGAAACATTCTTCATTGGTGCTCCGCTCCTATTGGTCTTAGCGTGATGATATATAGCCTTCCTCGATAAATGGGCTATCTAACACTGAAAGAATTTTTCAAATCGGACCAGTAGTTCCTGAGATTAGAGCGTTCAAACAAACAAACAAACAAACTCTTCAGCTTTATAATATTAGTATAGATTAAATTCTTTGCAATTATACTTTTAATAGTTACAATAAAACAATTAGGTATAATTAAAAAGTAATTAGTTGTGTCTATTTTACATAATGACAAATATATAAATGTTTATTTTACATACATACATATATACAGTTTTCATGTAATGGTAGTTAAGAATGTGGTGGTTAATGATTGGTATTACAAAAATCATCATCTTTTTCAACAGCTTTTAATGGTCCACTACTGTCCGTCGGCCTCTCCTTAGAAAGGAGGTTTTGGCCTACTATACCACGCTGGCCAAAAGGCTTGTACTAGAGTTTGTGTCAAGTTTTCCTTTGCAGTGCTGTTGTCATGGGTAAATTGAACTCTTATTCGGTTCTTATGACACCCACGGGAGGAATAGGAGTGGTGACACTCTGTATTCTTAATCTGTCCTCACACAGAATCTTATCCACTAAATAATTTTTATTTGAAAGACAGTAAATGTCATAATTTTTGGATAAGACATAGGATAATAGCAAATATGGGAATAGAAAACAAATACCGTAAAGAAGCTAATGTATGGGATAGATGGCCACTCGATGGCATCTCAATAGCGTGTCAGTGGTATGACAGTGGCTTGGCATGAACATAAAATAGCAGAATTCAGGCCCAGGTGTCATGTTCCTACAACGAAATGGAGGATCCACCAGGTGTACTTTCGTTAGACGACACTAAAGAATGTTTTTGTTTCATTGTAAAATATCAAGGCAATAGTAGATGAACACCATTCCATCATCAGGTTTTTTTAGTCCACTGCTGGACACAGGCCTCTCCTTTTTTTTTTAATATTTAAGGGGTCTTATTGTCATAGCCTCAGGTGTTATGGAAATAATAACCATGAGGATCCAGAGACATTGCTTTCTATTGAATGAAAGCAACCCACCAAAGAATACACTGTGACTGCCCACAGTTGCCTATAAATACCCCATAAAATACCGTAGTGTGCATTATTGATTGCACGTTCATTGTAAGAAATATGCCTGTGTTTAAATTATTAAATATTATACTGTTAATTGTTTAAAAAATAATAGGTATTTGCATATGCATAACAAAACATATGTTTCACTGCATTACTATGCCATTATTAAATAAAAATCAATGTTGCAATATCTTTAAAGAAACAGTTTTGTGGGAACAGATAAAATAATACTTTGTACTTTAAAAAACAAAATATTCTTTTATCTGGGCTTCAAAATGAGAGATAATTAATTATTACATGTTTTATGTAAATATTATTGTTTAAAATTGGTATAAATATAAATTATTTTATACAAAGTATACATGGAAGCGTTAGTCAACTAAAAACCATATGAAAGAAAATAAAATAAAAACTTACGCAATTTGTTGCTGTCTTGATGTCGGTAAATCATTAAAACAGATTATCCCTTCGATAAATATAGATCAAAAATTTATTCGAAAATAGACAATAATTCATCCACGATTCACATGCAAACACAGTCACATCATGACCGGAAAGTTAAAAAAATACATGGGGTTTTGATTATGTTGTCCACGGCAGACGGAAAACCAGAGGGAAATTGAGGAAATCCAAAAGGTTTCGTTACGACTGTCTAACCACTTTATTACACCAACCAACGTTTTTCAGTTCACAAATGCATAATCTAAATTATTTTTTTAACACAATGGTCCGTATTAAAAACGCACTCATGCCCGGAGACACAGCGTCCGTAAATTTTCTGAAATTCAACTCGCTTTTACGATATCACTAAATAAAATGATGTGTGAATGACATGAAATTTTGACATGCGCACTGCATTTGTGTTTGAGTGGCGCCATCTAGATGTTCCTAAGTAAGAAGTTTTGGTGTCTTAGTTGCTGCAGTACCAAAATAGTACGTATTGAACTGGATAGATGTAGATATATGCCTATAAAATCGTAATATTTACAAAACAGGAACTTTGTTTAAAAATTGATTTGATTGTGGTTAACGTTTATTATTTGAATAATATTAATTAAAATGGAATTATGACACAGTTATTATAGCGGAAATTAGTGTAATCTCATAGTGTTAGAATTTCATACCCATTAGATTCATTTAAATCGGTTGCTGTTACTATAGTTAAACCGCCGTAAGCTTGGCCCTCCTGATGGTTTGGGTATATAGTGTCATTTCAGACTTTTTTTTTGTGCAGAAATCCCCTCGGATACCACCACGGTGGTTATGTCGGACTCGAACCGACCAAAAACCGCACGCCGTCTCGGGTACCAGATGCCGGGGAACCAGGTTACACCTGGTTCCCCTGCAGACAGTCTCCAAGCTGCAAGAGCTGGGGTTGGAAGCTCTCCCTCATCCGCCATACTCACCAGACCTTGCACCTGCCGACTATTACTTTTCTTACTTTTTCGAATAACAGAAATAAAAAAAGTTAAAAAAAATAAGTACTTTCACTTATTGCATACAAAACGGCAATTTCATAGGTAAAGACCTATTATTATAAATGTGAAAGTGTGTCTATCTGTATGTTACCTCTTTACGCTTAAACCGCTCTTCCGATTTAGTTTAAATTTGGTATAGAGATAGCTTGAGTCCCGGGAAAGGAGATAAAATAGTTTTTATCCCAGCAATTATCCTGTAAGGAGGTGAAAAGGGGGGTGAAAGTTTGTATGGGGATTCAATAAGCGCTGAATCGATTTAGATAAAATTTGCTATGGATATAGTTTTATTCTTGAAGTATATCCCTACATGGGCTACTGTTTACCGCGATAACCAACATACACGCGGGCGGAGCCGCGGGCAAAAGATGTTATTATATAGTATGGAAAAAATTGCGTCGTCTAAGAAGTTTATCTTTTAATGGTAAGTGACTACCGCGGTCCATTTCGGGCCTCCCAGAAAGCAGGGGTCGAAGGAGCTGGGCTCGGGTAACCTCCACAGACGGCGTAGTGGTTTAAGTCACCTCGCCTTTTTACTGCACCGAGTGTTTTATCCCCATATATTGGGGGCCCAACACTTTGTATGATCAACAAATGTTCTGAGTCTGAGTGTTCTTTGTGTCCATTACATAAATGTTTATAAAGTCCCCCGCGACACATTCCTCGAACGGGAGTTATAATAAAAAACATCAAAAACTCGATGAAAAGCAACAAGAGAACTGCTTAACTGTAAGGCCGTGGTATCACTCCGGTCAAGCCTGGCCCATTTGTACCGAAACATGACAATGCTAGAAGACTCCTGTCCTAAAAACATTCCGACAGATACAACACGTTACGTCTTCGTGAATATATCCGGGTCATATCATGCATTATGCATTAGCCGTCAGCTGTTTAGCTATATAAAAACTAGCTGTGTGAGGTTACCAGAAACAGAATTAAATTTTCCCTTAAAACATTTTTAAAGTGATAACTTCTTATGGGAGGGTAAACCGTTTCGTTACGTAACGCGTTACGGCGCCGGTCTGGCTTTCCTTTCTTTCATGCATACGGCAGCGGTAGGCAGGCTCCTCCTCTCTCACTCTAACCCATAGCGCTAGACGTATTTCGGTCAGACGTTTCACATAAAATTTAAGTAATAACTTAAGCTTTTCTCAAGTTAAACAATTTGAATATTAAATAGTTCAATTTAGATTAAGTAGTTTAAGTTATAACTTCTGTCGGGCGTCCCGAGACGCACACGTTTTTTTTTTAATTTTAATTTAATGCACATGGTTTGGAAAGGTTTTAATGCCCTAAGGAATTCTCTCGCGGTCGACCTTCAGGTAATGTAAAAATTTGATGCGGTAGGTGCAAGGATAAAGTATTAAAATTATCACAGTTAATAATTTGGTAAATACCTAAGAGATAAACCTACATTAAAGATAACTAAAATATCTAAACTCATTACATTAATATTGTAGGAAATAAATTATTGTGTTGTGAAGCGACGAATAACTCAGACAACAGCTTTTCGCCATCGTTTACCACGACAAAAATTCTCATCACTTAGAAACATGGCGCTCTAGAAAGGGCTCCCTTAAGGATTTTATTTTGCTCTTAAAATCATGGTAATTTCAAATAGGCTTCATTATTGAATATGTTTTTTCTCGGGGAACCTTTAAAATTTGTGCAAACGTGGATTCACGCAAAGCGCATAAACACAAAAAATAATTTCAATATTTACCGTTTTTATTGAGGTTAAATCACCAGCCTCTACTCTCATAGCCCAAGATCCAGCTGCAGAATTAGTGCACACATCGAGTGTTTGCTAAAAACCAAGTTTTTACGCATATTTATGATTAGGAGGATAAATATCTACCACTATTATTTTTAATTAAATTATTGTTAATTGATTTTCCGGAAAAAAATATTCAATGCTTTTAAATAGTTTTTTTTAAATAACAATTGAATTAACTCTACTGAATACTACTCTCTTGAATTATGAATATTGTGAAGACATTTCTTTTGGAGTGTTTCGAATACAATATTTTTTGCTCAACCTAAGAACATAAATTTTAATTTTACTGAGATGAAAAGTAATGATTTCCTATCTATTCGATAGATGGCGCTGAATGACTGACAAGTGACAATTCAAAATAAAAAGTGTCGTTACAACTTTTCGTGAGATTTTTTCCGTCTAGCCCCCTTTCACAACGCGCGATAAGGAACTTCGTTCCAAAAACAAGTGAATGATTTAATCTGAAAAATCAATTAACAATAATTGAATTAAAAATAATAGCGGCCACATTTTGATTAGCAACTTGGTAGATATACATTCTCCTAATCATAAATATGCGTAAAAAAATTGTTTTTTAACAAACACTCGATGAGTACAATAATTCTGCAGCCAAATCTCGTACAATAATAAAGTCTGTTGACATGAAACCTCCCAACATGCCTAGTAAAATTCAAGTGTCTGGCAACCCAGCTGTGAGCGATCGGATCGATATGGCAATAAATTCAAATTATTTGTGACGTAAATGTCAAATACAGGCCATAACCTTGACGGTCCTGTCGATGTCATTTTGCATGGGAGTGAAAGAGATGTGTAAAGGTTAAAGGTGAGCTGCACGTTCGACCATAAAGCAAAGAATATTGCAACATTTTTTATTAAACACACCTAAATGATACTACAAATATGTATATAAAGTTTTATTAATTACTAGCTTTTGGCCGCGGCGGCTTTTCCGTGTGGTGACGGATTAAGAATACAGAGTGTCACCACCCCTATTCATCCCGTGGGTGTCATAAGAGCCAACTAAGGGAACAAACTACGCAGGACAACAGCACTGCAGAGAGAAGGAAAACTTGAAACAAACCCTATACCAACGCGTCTGGCCAGCGTGGTATAGTAGGCCAACACCTCCTTTTAAAGAAGAGGCCAATGTCCAACAGTGGACTAGCAAAGGCTGTTGATGATGCCCACGGCTCCGACCGTGTGTATGTCAGTTATCGCGGTAAAAACTATAATTTTTCTCAATCTCATACCTATATTATGTTAATTCATTCGCAATTAGAACTAATGTTACGTTTTATTTAAGTAATTTGTATTTTATAATTTTAATTAGTCTATTCAAATGCTAGTTATTTTTGATAAAGTGTAACTATTATAAGGTAGTATACCTAACTTTAATTAATTGATGATTTTTAATGCTATGAATGTTATAATTTATTTTATTAAACTAATATCTCATGGAAGTAGTAAACATTATAAAGATTTGTATTTTTTTTATAAAATAGCCGCCTAAGAACCAGGGCCGTCTTTAGCCTATCGTAGGGGCCCCTATTATCCCAATGTGCCCCTGGGCATAATAGGGGCCCCTACGACCTTGACTGACGAGTATTCCTGTTAGAATAGCCAAAAAATCAGCCATTTTCGTTGGATTTTTCTAAATAAATATGGTTTTCGGTTATAAATATCGATTACCGAATTAAGTAGGTAGGTGGGAATTAGGGGGCCTCTGCCCTCTATCTATCGAGGGGCCTTGGGCACTTGCCCAGAGTGCACAGTGGGAAACAGGGGCCTGCTAAGAACAGCAGAAGTCATAAACGAGTTGGCTACCTTTGAGATAGAAGTACGGTCTTTTCTTGAAGGTTTGAAGGTCGTATCATCGAATGAAAATAATAATAATTCCAGTTTAAAAAAGCATAGGATGCAATTGTTGTTAAAATATTTTACTGACAGATATTGGTTAAAGTTAGTATTATAAATGTAAAATAAAAATACCTTAAAAAGCACCACAAGTTTTTTTTACGAAAAAATGATGTTTGTTTTTGAACTTATAGAAAATTATTTCATACTTTTTAGTTCGGCTAGCTACTAAAGCGTATTTTTTTAGTTTTTGTATACTATAATTTATTTTTCTTTTTTAAGATAATAATCATCATTAACCATAATTTAAAATTTTAATTTAAAACTAGTTTAAAAGACAACTCCCGCATTAGGAATATATCCAATAGGTTTACAAACATACATGAAACTGACACAAAGAACACCCAAACTCAGAACAACAATTTGTGGATCACACAAAGTGTCGTCCCATGTGGGGATCGAACCCACAACACTCAGTGTAGTAATAGTTAATGATGATTATCTTAAAAACTTTCCGTGTGGTGACGGATTAAGAATACAAATTGTCACCACCCCAATTCATCCCGTGGGTGTCGTAAGAGCCGACTAAGGGAACAAACTAAGCAGGACAACAGCACTGCAAAGAGAAGGAAAACTTGAAACAAACCCTATACCAACCCGTCTGGCCAGCGTGGTATAGTAGACCAAAACCTCCTTTCTAAGGAGTGGCCTATGTCCAGCAGTGGACTAGTATAGGCTGTTGATGATGATGATCTTAAAAACTAAAAAAGTAACAAGTAAGTGAGTCACATATGCTTCAACACATGCCTCTTACGAGTAGTACATAGTAAATGACCCCACCGTATTTTTAGATATGGAAAAAGCCGTTAATCCTGAAGATCCTGATCAGGATATTCAGCCAAATTTATCAAATTATTGTATTGTCATCGGTCCTTGATAAGTGGGCGAAGTTTCAATTTAATTCGACGTTTTTAAGTGGGTCAAAATTATGTTCGAAGATGTCGTTACATACATACATACCAAGCTAATGAAAGCGTGTTAAAAAAAATTAATTAACATCCTGAACCGTCAACTTTAAAGTTCAATTAAAAAAAAAACCCTATAATTCAAGACCCTTAAATATTTAAAGAATCTATGTAATCATAAATTGTTAGGAATATATCCTGTGTTGCTGGGGACTTTTACAAACAATTTGTAGACACAAAGAGTCGTCCTATGTAGGAATCGAACCCACAACACGCCATCCGTGCAGTCAAGTATTATATTTTATAATAGCGAATTAAACTATTCGAGTTTGCATTCCAACATATAGTTGTTATGAGTATAACCCGCTGGTCGTCTTATTTGATATTCAGAGTATGCCGGATGTACTAAAATACCAATAGTAAATGATGTCGTTCAGAGATCCTTGGTATCGTAACACGTTTGTGCAATCAATGAATTTTAATCTGAATGAATACTCGTATAGTCAGCATGATAACATAGACATGTATTTGTTGATAGAACTAATGATCTACGATTACAGTAGTGCGTGCAGTGTTCCGTGTGGTGACGGGTTAAGAATACGGAGTGTCAACACCCCTATCCATCCCGTGGGTGTCGTAAGAGCCGACTAAGAGAGCAAACTACGCAAGAAAACAGCACTGCAAAGAAAAGGAAAACTTGATACAAACCCTATACAAACCCGTCTGGCCAGCGTGTATAGTAGGCCAACATTGACTGCACGGATGGCGTAGTAGTTTAAGCGGTCGCCACGCCGCTTCCTACTACGCCGAGTGTTGTGGGTTCAAACCCCACATGGGACGACACTTTGTGTGATCCATAAATTGTTGTTCTGAGTCTGGGTGTTCTTTGTGTCCGTTTCATGTATGTTTGTAAAGTCCCCCGCGACACAGGATTTATTCCTAATGCGGGAGTTGTCTTTGTTAAGAAAAAAAAAAAAAAAAAAAAAAAAAAATCTAAGGAGATGCCTATGTCCAGCAGTGGACTTGTGGCGACTCCCACATAAACATACTACAGCGCCATCTAATGAAGACACACCAAACAACGGAGTAACTAATAAATATGAATTGCTAATCCTGTATCGCGATATGAAGAATCCCCTCGCCGATTAGCATATATACAACTTCCCAACATCAACCGTTGGGGCCGCGGCCCGCCAGGCATGATCACCTCGCCTGGTCGGAGGATCCTCCCTTTGTGTTGGAGGGACATGACACCCGTTCCTCCACAGTGGTGACCCCGACGTGATTGGAAGCAGCCTTCAAAAGGAGCAGATCATCAGCAGCACCATCGTGTACACTCCCACAGCGATGAGCAGTAATCAAGCCTCAGCCAGCCAGCAACCTCGGCCTCTACAGGGATACCACACGCAGGTAGCGACCGCTCCAGCCTGATTACCTCTACGGCCTCATCAGCGTCTAGGCACAGCACACTGCACCTACGGTCCACGTAAGAAGAGCATTTTCTCTCCCGTCTACGCAGCAGCCAGCCACTACGCAGCAACCGCCCCGACTCACTGGGGACTTCATCGCAGCACCGCGCACCGCACTCCATCTCGACTCACTGGGATCAGCGGACTTCAGCCCCGACTCACTGGGGCTAGCGGCACTCAGTTCCGACTCACTGGAACTAGCGGCACTCAGTTCCAACCCACTGGAACTAGCGGTACTCAGTTCCGACTCACTGGAACTAGCGGCACTCAGTTCCGACTCACTGGAACTAGCGGTACTCAGTTCCGACTCACTGGAACTACTCACTACTGGCTCTGGCACGCTCCACAACAGGGCATAGACAGTTGACTCATCATATATCGACCTCCGGTCTTGGAAGGGAGTGATGTGGCGACTCCCACATAAACATACTACAGCCCCATCTAATGAAGACACAAACAACGGAGTAACTAATAAATATGAATTGCTAATCCTGTATCGCGATATGAAGAATCCCCTAGCCGATTAGCATATATACAACTTCCCAACATCAACCGTTGGGGCCGCGGCCCGCCAGGCATGATGGCCTTTGTGTTGGAGGGACATGACACCCGTTCCTCCACAGACTATTAGAGGCTGTTGATGATGATTGATGATGCAAAACCTAAGTTTTTAATGTATTTATTGTGCATATAATAGTTTTCTCGCTGTTGAAGAACTTTTTATCTCTTACTCTCTTTTTTTAAGTCGATAAATACATTTAACGGACACAAAGAAGGGTGAACACTTTGTGTGATCCACAAATTGTTGTTCTCAGTCTAGGTGTTCTTTGTGTCCGTTTCATGTATGTTTGTAAAGTCCCCCGTAACACAGGATATATTCCTACAGTGAGAGTTGTCCAAAAAAAAAGGAAAAATAAGACTGTTATAGGCTGTTGCAGAGGCAAGCATGGCGCTCCCTGTATCTCTCTATCGCCCATACTATATTATTAATAGTTACTAGTTGACGTTGACAGTGATAACTCCAAATTTTAGTTGGGATTTCTTTAGATAGATAGATAGATAGATAAATACTTTATTTGTACACCAATGTTTTACAGACATTATACAGTAATTAACGACCGATGTAATGTACAAAGGGCGGCCTTATCGCTTAGTGCAATTTCTTCCAGGCAACCTTTGGATGGATTCATTTTGTAATGGTGATAGGTATACATAAATTAGAGAAGTAAATAAGGTCTTAACCTATAAAATATTTTTTATACATAAATACTATACATACATACGTTAATATATACATACGCTAATTTTCAACTATTAGAGACTGATAATGATCATATAGCATAGCCTTGAAGGTGGTTACGGATTGCGCACGTCTGATAGTAACCGGCAAGGCATTCCATAAACGTACAGCTTCTACGGAAAATGACTTTGTGTAGAAATTGGTAGAATGACTACCAAGGCATTCTACCAATTTCCTCTGAAAGCCTGAGATTGGAAATTGGTATTTCCAATCTCAGGCTTTCAGAGGACCTCAGACATTTCATATGTGTATCATGAAGGAACTTAAAACGTCCTTTAAGGTAAATAGGAGTTAATGGATTAAACAGTATATTATAAAGAAGCGTAAGGATATGAGTATTCCGGCGAAGGCGGATCGGAAGCCACCTGAGCTTTTTACGGTAGTTGGAAACATGATCATATTTGCGAAGTCCAAATATGAATCGTATACAAAAATTTTGGAGACCCTCAAGTTTATCAAGATGTGTTTCGGTGAGATCGAGATAGCTAACGTCGGCATAGTCAAGAATCGGAAGAAGGAGCGTTTGTGCAAGTACAGTTTTAGTAGCAGTCGGAAGAAAGTTTCGTAACCTTCGCAAAGATCCCGCTGCAGCTCTTTACTACAACTTTTTGATATAATTTTTTTTTACATGTGGTAACCTCCATGGACTGTCACGCCACCGGGGTTTGCATTGTAAAAGTAGCGTCTGTCTTTCCTCAAAAATCAAAGTATCTCCATACCAAATTTTGTCTAAATCGGTTTTTGATTCCCCACACAAACTTCCACCCCCATTTTCACTCCCTTAAAGTATGATTTCTGGGATAAAAACTACCCTATATCCTTTCCCAGGACTTGGACCATCTCTATAACAAATATCATCTCAATCAGTTTAGCGGTTTAAGCGTGAAGAGGTAGCAGACAGACATACTTTCACATTAATAGTATGGATGTGTGGATACCGCAGGACTATTTGTTAATTAATATAAAGGCAACGTTTTTGCCAAGAAACAAGCCCTGAAAAGGACGTTGTATTGACATACTGTACGACAGCAGCGTCAACAGTATCCTGAACATGATCTCTGGTCGGCTGGACTGTGTAGCCACATCAATCGTTGCTGCGCAATTGCGTACGGAATGGCGCAGCAATTATTGTTGTGTGTGTATATGTTTATCTTTCTTTGTTTTGGTTTTGGAACGAAGTTCCTTATCGCGCGTTGTGAAAGGGGGCTAGACGGAAAAAAATCTCACGAAAAGTTGTAACGACACTTTTTATGTCAGTCATTCAGCGCCATCTATCGAATAGATAGGAAATCATTACTTTTCATCTCAGTATTTATTTTGAATTGTCACTTGTCAGTCATTCAGCGCCATCTATCGAATAGATAGGAAATCATTTCTCAAGGAGATTTTACCAATGTATAAATTGTTTTGATTAGAAACCAACTGAAAAATATGTAGGTAATAGCCGCTTTCATAAATGGCGTTGTAATTAAAATCGTGTCGAATCAGTTTTACTCGATCGTCACAACTTCGTTCCTATCGGGTGTCCCACGACACAACACGGCTTTTATGGTTTGTTTTCTGTACTGTACTAACACTAGTCTCTAAGAATATTGTTACTAACAAATTGGACACCACGGTCTGAAACAAAAAGTTTATTATTATAGTTTATTATTATTAGTCGATGACGTCGACGACGATTAGTAGTCGACTTTTTTGTTAATAAGAAACTTTATCGGCCACGGATTAAGTAAATCTTCAAGATTCTTCTGTACACCAAGATTTCATCTGCACGGCAACACTACCTCTTCATAGAAACACTTCATATTCATTATGTCGTAATCATCTTCATCCGTTATACACTCGTCATAAACCTCATCGGTTTGTTGCCACAACAAAATCTTCATCTATGTAGGTATATCAGAACCGTATAGAACAAAGCACCTCTCGCGCCTGCCATATTTGAGCCGCACACCGCGACTCTCAGGCATTTTAATGGGTCTACAATATTGGGATAAAATAAAACTACAAACTTAGGATTGCAACTCTATGCATTTTTTTTTGCCCTATATTGGGCATCCGAGGATGATCATCTATAAAAAAAAAAAATTGAATCGTCTGTTTGTAATGTCAAAACTTACAGCTTAAATATGTACTTATGTCTGTTATACATGGTCATCAACTACCTTTATAGTCCACGGTTGGCCTATGTCCTCTTCTTAGTAAGCAGATTTTGGCCTACTATGCCATGCTGGGCAAAGCGTGGGGTGCTCCTTAGTTATGTCTATAAAAATTTATAATAAACTACCAGAAAAGATTAAAAACGAAGAAAAAAATAACATTTTCATTAATAAGTTAAAACTATTCCTCTTGCGAAAAAGCTATTACAGTGTAAAAGAATATATGGATGAAATAAACAATTCGTGACAATGCATTTAACAACATTATAAAACATTATACCACCTACTTGTTTCAGAAAAAAAAAACATCACGAGACCATAGTCAAGCCTGACCAAAACCAATTGCAGCAATTAACAAAATAAATCACAATAATACTAATAACCTTTATAACAAATAGTACAAAATTAGTGCAATAGATAATTATTAAATCTATACTAATATTATAAAGCTGAAGAGTTTGTTTGTTTGTTTGTTTGTATGTTTGTTTGAACGCGCTAATCTCAGGAGCTACTGGTCCGATTTGAAAAATTCTTTCAGTGTTAGATAGCCCATTTATCGAGGAAGGCTATAGGCTATATATCATCACGCTAAGACCAATAGGAGCGGAGCACCAATGAAGAATGTTTCAAAAACAGAGAAAATTTATTACTATTGAGAGACGCAGACGAAGTTGCGCGGGTCAGCTAGTATTTAAATAAAAATAAAATAATGACTATACAGATTAAATATATACAAATAATATATTATAAATAAATCTAGTAATAATCATTCCCCTCTCTCTCTCTCTCTCTTCTATGCTGTGCCCGACAGGGTCCATAATTGATACCTAGCTTAAGTTTTTACCAACTGTAAAATTTATATTATGGTGGCAATAAAGTATTGAGTATTGCTTTTTACTATAGACAACAGGCTTTGTATTTTTTAGTTTGGTTTTCTATAAAAAGCGTGTTTTTTAGTTTTTTAAAACTATTATTTTTCAAATCTAGAACCCGTCGCATCTTGGTCTAATCATATATGTTAGGGCGCGCTTTCTCGACTTCTAATCAAACAAACTGACGTCTGTATTATATCAATGGCTGTCGTCCCTTTTTCCGAAAACCCTTCCACCCATTGGCAAGAAAGGAGATTAAAGATGTTACATATCAAAAATAAGTAGTGATTAGTCTCAAGATAAGAAACAACAATTCAATCTGAGAACATTTCATGAAGCACGCTTATGGTGATAATACTACAAAATTACAAAGGACATGCTATAAATTTGGTTTAACCTACACATTGCGATATTTAATTTAGTCGTATTATGGCAGCCATTTTGCTCAACAATTTTGAGTATAATAAAAAATACTGTGTAGAAACGAACGTTTTTTTTTTTATGTGATGCTATCTTAGATGACATTGACTACCTATTTAAATTACCATAAAATTTTAAATATCAAAATGGATAATTCTCGCATTGTGGCAAATATCAATGAAAGGTCATGTGAACACGGTTTTGCTGTTCCTTTTTTGTGCATGTCGAAACCCCTTCGGGCTGGGTAACTTTGATCACCCGACTGGTATTTTTGTGGTGAGGCTGTGGGACTGAAACTACAGGGCGTGCCATACTGCGCTTAAAATAGAAGTGAAGTTTAAGACATACGGACTTACGGACACCTCCTAGTGCCCGCAAAAGCACGGCGTCACCGTCGGGTAGAACATTCATCTAGAAGACATCTCAGCACGCCATAGGTGGTAGAGAGGAAAATTTTATGTTATATAGGACAATATGAAACCTCTTTCCGTTATATACTGAATTTGAACCTGCTTTTACTTAATTCATTATTTATTTTATATCTGGTTGTATTATGTATGCCGCCCATAGACGTCGGCAACTCAGGAGAAATTGAAAAGTTCTTAGGCAAAGGGGAAAGTTCGTTTACTGGTAATATAAGTATGTTTATTGCTTTTTTAACTACATTAAACCTATAAATGATATCTATTTCTGTTAGTAAACCTTTTCCGATATTTTTAAATGGACTTTACAGCTAGATGGTGACGGCATATCCTAAGACTCACTCTAAAACGTTGTCTCAACGCAGAAACAAACCACAGACATGCCCTTTTTTTAGTCCGTAAACAATGTTAAACAAAATTGTGCGAGTACAGTGCAGGGTCTGGGTAGGCCATAAATAGCCAGTTCTCCCACCCACTTACAATGACCTAAACTCCAACAACTGACCTTTATCTGAAGTCTAGACTAGACTAGACTTCACACTGTATCTAGACTTTGTATATGCACTGACTGACTGATTGCGGCTGGGGCTCCAAACTTGAAATTTTGGCAGCTGATTTTTTTATGTTGTACCTAAGAACTCACGAAAAAGGTTTTCTAGTAATTTTACTTCTAAGGGGGTAAAAACAATTCGTGAGAGGTCTATGGACCCCCGATCGGAACGTAATTGCTTTCGCTTTTTGGTAGACGTCTGCTATATATGAAATAAAGAAAAGGTGTGAGCGTCGACGCGCTAACTGAAGTGTCGGAAAAAAGTCTTGTTACACATTTTTTCGGTCTTGCTCCCATTTGCTCAGAGCACGTAACGCGCGATAAGGAACTTCGTTCCAATAAGAATAAGGGAAAAACAGTTTTATGGAAGTTCGGCATTTTCAAAGTTAGAAACACGAAATATCAAACAATCACGTGAGCCAAGCCGTAGGGAATAGGTAGTTTATTATAAACAAAATATATAAAGCCTAAAGAGGCTAAGCCTACCATTAAAACTTTTGCTTGTTTGTTGAGCATTCAAGCAGTTTACTGCACCGATCAAAAACAAGCACAAAAAAGTACATTTCATTCAGAAAAAATACTATAAAATATAAAAAAAGTACTATCCTTGTGGTGACGGATTAAGAATACGGAGTGTCATCAGTATCACCCCTATTCATCCAGTGGGTGTCGTAAGAGCCGACTAAGGTCCCAACTACGCAGGACGACAGCACTCCAAAGAGAAGGAACACTTGACACAAACCCTATACCAACCCGTCTGGCCAGTGTGGTTTAGTAGGCCAAAACTTCCTTTCCAAGGAGAGGCCTATGTCCAGTAGTGGACTATTAAAGGCTGTTGATGTGATGTGATAAAAAAAGTATATACATAGAAGAATAGACAAAAACTTACATGATCAAAGTTTTCAAGTACCTATTATATATCAAATAAACAAAATAAATAAATTATTTCTTTTCTCTTCACCGAGTGAGTGTACTTTAGTACGTTCTTGTTTTTTTTTCCTTGTGGAAATCCCCTCGGATACCATGTACCAGTGGGGTGGCTAGGTCGGACGAAAAACCGCACCGGCTATTGGTACCCCATAGGTTTCAGATGCTGAATTATACAGATTGTTATCTTCACCGAACGTCTGTGTTTCAGTTGCAAAGTATAACAAGTATAACACAAATATGTGTTGAAATATCCGAGGGTCTTAAAAAATCATTAATCAGAATATTCTTTTGTTAATTAGAAGAAATTTTAATAGAAATGTGTCTTTTCAGAGTGTATATGGTATTACTAAACGCGAATGTATAATGTTATACCCAAGTACATAAATGCTTTTGACTTTGAAAAATAACCACAAATACCACAACACTCCCGTTTAAAAAAAAAAAAATAATACGTACGCACTCTGTAGTAAAATAAAGAATGATCAATAAAAATATTTTGAATAGGTTTTCTTAATTTACCATTTGAATAATTACTCTAAATGACATATTTATTTGGACAAACAAACATTAAATTTATATTTCTAAATATGTTATTATAAATGACAAGACCGTGACTGGCACAACCTTGCATTCCTTTGGCGTTTGATTAAAAACATAATTAAGATGGCCGCCAAGAAACAGCTGATTTATTATATCATTGAAGCGAGAGGATGGGTCTGTGAGTCTCAGTATATAACTAACTAGCTGACCCGCGCAACTTCGTCTGCGTCTCTCAATAGTAATAAATTTTCTCCGTTTTTTAAACATTCTTCATTGCTGCTCCGCTGCTATTGGTCTTAGCGTGATGATATATAGCCTATAGCCTTCCTCGATAAATGGGCTATCTAACACTGAAAGAATTTTTCAAATCGGACCAGTAGTGCCTGAGAT
Source organism: Arctia plantaginis (assembly GCA_902825455.1). Lineage (NCBI taxonomy): Eukaryota > Metazoa > Arthropoda > Insecta > Lepidoptera > Erebidae > Arctia > Arctia plantaginis. The sequence goes on from CADEBD010000146.1 coordinate 1,649,387, forward strand.
TAGCGCGTTTAAACAAACAAACAAATAAACAAACAAACTCTTCAGCTTCATAATATTAGTATAGATATTCATTTATAAACACGATGTACAGATGTTTAGGCTTTTATAATACTTAAAACATACGATAAGTTACTTTATAATATATACAGAAAGACGATAATTTGGCTCAGATTATTTATTTAATCCATTTGGTTAGCCATTTCTTATGTTTAAAGAACAGACGTTCCTATGTCGAAAACGCTTTCAAGTTGGACTACTCGACATGGACGATTGATTCATTTTCATGTTAATTTTGGTTTAGTTGAATTAGCTTCAAACAAATGAACAGGGCCTCGATTCTGCTATTTTATGTTCACGCCAAGCCACTGTCATACTTACCACTGACACGCTATTGAGATGCCATCGAGTGGCCATTGACATCATTGAGTTAAAACTCAATGATTGACATCGGTAGTGTACACTAACTAAACAACAACAAAAACAGCAACGATAATTCTATTAATTACGGTGTATTATGTCGTTGTAGTTTATACATTTGTATCAATAAATATGATAAATCCATAACAACTTTATGGACCAAAATTAAAAAAAAACGTAATACATTTTCAAATTATAAGGAAATGATTAATTTATTTTTCCAAATATGGCAATCTTTTTAACCGACTTCAAAAAAAGGAGGAGGTTCTCAATTCGACTGTAATTTTTTTTTGATATTACCACTGATGAGCCACTGCCATTCCATTGCCACTGTAAAGATACTGAGTTAGTGTAGACTACCGATATTTATACCCATGCCAATGGCATCTCAATAGCGTGTCAGTGGTACGACAGTGGCTTGGCGTGAACATAAAAAAGCAGAATTGAGGCCCTGGCAGGTCACTTGATGGCAAGAGACTAGGGGTACCTACTAGATGTAGGTCCAACAGTTAGTTATATAACTATGCCTTAACAAGATAATATTAAACGATTTATCTGAACTTTTTTCTACCAACCAAAAAATGAAACCCAAACAACGTCTTCAAAAACCGTCCGTGTGTGATTAGCAACGTGGTGTAAACATCTCGTGGTGACAATGGCGAAGTAACCCTGGTGCTGCCCATGGACAACTGCTATTGCAAACGTACGATGCATAAAAACCCTATTTCGCCTATTTAACAGTAAATCTAGTAATTTTTGGAACGAAGTTCCTTATCGCGCGTTGTGAAAGGGGGCTAGACGGAAAAAAATCTTATGAAAATTGGTCACGACACTTTTTGCTATAGTAAGCTATTGTAAGCTGTGCGGCGTCGCATGTTTCTCTGTCTGTCTCTCTCTCTCTCTCTTATAGAAAGCAAGCCAGATATTTTCATTTCTATCTTTTTATGTCAGTCATTCAGCTCCATCTATCGAATAGATAGGAAATCATTTCTCAGGGAGATTTTACCAATGTATAAATTGTTTTAATTAGAAACCAACTGAAAAATATGTAGGTAATAGCCGCTTTCATAGATGGCGTTGTAATTAAAATGTGCCGAATCAGTTTTACTCGATCGTTACAACTTCGTTCCTATCGGGTGTCCCACGACACCACACGGCTTTTTTTATTATATATATATATATATATATATAGCTACCATTCCCTGCATAATAATAAAAAAAAAATACTATATTTACTGTTAAATAGCGTCTGAAAACAGCTTATTGGCAACAACGCGTGTGTGTAGCAACCCTAATCTACATACGAAAATTTTTAATGATAAATCACACACAGTTCTGTGTGATTTATCATTCAATTTATATCAACTTAAATATTAAGATTTGTGTAATTTGTAGAGATAAATAAATGTATATTATATTATTATTATTCTCTTTATTTATTTTATATACATATTATTTACATTTTTAAACATACACTTTATAAAAAATTATAAAAAAAATACATTTAAAAATATAAAAAATAGTAGACCACCGACATCGGGTACAGGAACCAAGACACCGGTGGTTAGGACTCCAAAGATAGGAACCTCCTCACTATACGAGCCGTGTCAAGGAGGACTGCCTTCTGCAGCAGACCCTTGATCCAGCCGTCCAACGTGAGCCTCTTAAGGTGTTGATCGAGGCTCTTGGCTATCAATCCGTGAGCAGATACGACTATCGGAACAATGATCACCGAATCAACATTCCACATATCGACAATCTCGTGAGATAAATCCAAATATTTGATTTGTTTTTCTTTTTCAACTTTCACGAGATTCTCGTCATGAGGAACGGCGATATCAACAATAATTGCGCGGCGCTCTAATCGATCTATCAGCACAATATCAGGCTTATTGGCAATAATAGTCCTGTCTGTGATAATAGATCGATCCCAATACAACGTGGCCCGACCATGGAGCTCTTTGCCCTTCCATACTTCCCTGCGATCATTAACACTAAGTACTACAGGTCTGCGCCACTTCTCTTTAGCCAGAGCGAGCGGGGTGAAGCCGGTATCCACTGCAACTACATTGCGATGCACTCCCAAATCAGTATGTGGAAAATATTCTCTGAGATATTATTATTCTTATTATTATTATTTCATTCGTTGTGTGTCGTTCTGTGATTTTGTCCCATGTCCATCTCCTGCCCTAAAATATGACGTTAAGAATGAAATCATGTAATAAGACTCATCATCCTGAGTTATAAGTTTTTTTTACAACACATAAACACTACTATAATTTCACTTTGTATACCTACATATTTCCTGGGCCTCAATTCTGCTATTTTAATATTGTATCAATAGACTGTCGATGTAATGTCGTCGGAATAGTTTTGCACTTTTCGTATTCTACTAACTATGTAAGACCAGTGGCCTCCCGATGACTTGTCACTGATACAAATGTCGTATATGTCTATTTAATTTGCCAGGTATGGCAATGTTGTTGATATCACCATTGATGATCTAAATTACTATATCGACAATCTATTGACACTGTGAATTTATGTTATGTTAGAATACTGATATTTTGACCGATGTCAATGGCGTCTCAATGGCGTATCAATGGAATGACAGTGGCTTGGCGTTAACATAAATTAGCAGAATTGAGGCCCTGAACGCCTTTTAATCCACCCACCTTCCCATGACATTTGCCCCCTTATAACAAAAAAAAATCTTTGTTCAATGACATGTATGTAGGTATGAATTTGATCATAGAACGTCTTACACAAGCGCCGGCGCCGGTTTTTTTGCATAGATCTGTAGAACAACCGGTTAACGTGGGCGGCTGAATACTGATGTCATCATCTCAATGTTGTTAGTTAAATGGAACTGGTCTCGTATATGATATGAAGCTGTAAATAATCTTAATTTTAACCTACTTCAAAAAGAAGGAGATTATCAATTCGGATGTTTATAAAAAAATGTATTCCTTATGTAGACACTAAATAGAGACTTATCTGGTAGTAAAATATTATCGAAATCGGTAAAGCCGTTTCGGAACAAAGAGACAGACAGACAGACAAAAAAAAATACTGGTTTTTATGCATAGGTATCGTGCAAATAAACGTGTGGGCATGAAACAACCTCATATATATCAACGTCATATAGAAGAATGTGCAAAATTCTTTTTTTTGTTCAATAGGGGTTTATTCCGAAAGGGTCCCATTTAAATTTTATATAGATCTCATGATAAGTTTCGGTGACAGACAAGGGAACTCTTCTAAAAATGACAGCAAATCAACCGCGACTGCTGCTAGGTTTTTAGGGCTCTTTCAAGTGCCTTAACACGCGCAAACATTTTGCATCGTTACCGAAATTGGGAGAGTAACACTGGGTATATTGAAAATTATAAAAATTAAAATCAACGGTTTGTATATTTGAAGTATATGTTTGCACGCAGTCGGAGCTTTAACAAATATGGCGCAAGGAAACGTATCATATTTGTAATACTTCTTGTTTATTATAGAAAAAGTGTACAGACCTAAAAAAACAACAATACGTGTTATAAAGTTAAAATTCATGTAGAAACGATCACATAAAACTATACGGGTCCAGTATATATTTTGAGCTGTCATGGTAGTCTGGGGATCGAGCCCACAAGAAGCGGTGGCCGCTTAAACCACCATCCAACCATCAGGTGTGCAGAATTAAAAGATACTCACAACCCCAAAGAGGTAGGCAGACTTAAACGTCAACATTTTGACAGCTATAATTAAAATCCCACTCACTTAATAGGAGGCAATGATAGTTAAAGTTATACTGGTCGTCAACAGCCTTGAATAGTCCACTGTCATAGGCCTCTTCTTAGAAGTAAGGTTTTGGCCTATTATACCTCGCTGGCCAGACGAGTTGGTGTGTGTCAAGTTTTCCTTCTCTTTGCAGTGCTGTTGCCCTGGATAGTTTGCTAATTTAGTCGGCTCTTACGACACCCACGAGATGCATAGTGATGGTGACACTCCGTATTCTTAATCCGTTACCACACCAAGACCATCAAACCGATGGAAAATCGACTCCCAGGTGAATAAAATAGAATAGAATATTCTTTATTGTTCACCGATTACCATATCTATACAAATAAATAAAATTGAAGTCTGTATGTAATGTCAAAATAATAGATTATTTTCATGCTCACACACATATTTGCACGATACCTATGCCTAAAAACCAGTTTCAATATTTTTTGTTCGTCTGTCTGTCTATCTATCTGTCTGTCTGTCTGTTTCGGGTAATCTTCAGACCGGCTGGACCGATATTGATAAAAATTTACTACCAGGTAGCTTATCTCTCATAAAAACTCTATAAAATTTTGCCCGCTCCGGGAATCGAACCTTTGGATTGACAAATCGACAGTAGATGAGAAGAAACAATAAGTAGTCTAGGTGTATTGAAGCTACGGTAGGGTGATCTATAGTTTGATCCGTATGTCTTAATAACAGCAGTTTTTTTTTTTTATTGGGAATAATCCCACCCACACGCCCACCACTGTAACTCCTGTACACCAGGATCCACAGCAGTGACCCACGAACACACCGAGTTATGACACTCGGGAAGTCCCAGGAAGAAATTAAACTGTCTTGGAACCCGCAACGAAATTAATTAGAAGAAAATTGGAGGAGTTGGAAATACAGTAAATCCACTTCCCTCCTTAGCAAAGCGGGAGACAAAATGAAGTAAAATAGGCATACACCCTTTTAAACAGGGAAGCACCACGGCCACAAAATATTACGGGTCCTACATGAGCTATATTTGATTTCTATAATATGTATGGCCTCACCGGTATGAAATTCACCCTAGTTGACACAAGATCCCCATAGTATACCGCCCCAGATGTCACCTGCAAGCTATTCAGCATTATATTACGTTCATTATACCAAAGACTACATTCCCAGAGGATATGATGAGCAGACTGTTCATAATGAGAGTTAGGTGTTGAGCATTGACACAATGGTGACTCGACTAATTTAAATGAATACAACTTGCTCTTAAAGTTACCATGACCCGTAAGAAATTGAGCGACACAGTGATCCACCTCAAGCCATGTCCTCGACAACCGTTCGCGAACAGATGGAAAAAATTGGTAAAGATGGCACCCCTTGGATGATTCGTCCCAGCGTTGCTGCCATTCGTCTATGAGGTCATTATAGACATCGGACTGCTGTTGAAGCAATCTTGTAATTTTACCGCGATCTCGCGCGCCCAAGAAATCGCATTCCATGTTTTGTCTTGAATAGTACATGGCGCACGTCTCTGCACCTCGAGATCGACCGGAAGCACACCCGCCAACACCGGCAAAGCCTCAGTGCTAACCGTCCTATATGCCTTGCACAAAAATATCAGTGCAAGTCGTTGACCTTGTAACAGTTTGCGACGGACAGCGCCTACGGTCGCCCTATCGGCCCATACAGGTGCACCATAGCACATAGAACCTAAATAAGTAGCTCCGTATATGATCTTTAATGTATTAAATGATAGACCCCATGTCGCAGTTGATATCCTTGTCAATGCACAGAAACTCTTTTTAGACTTTTCATTAACTATTTTAATATGTTTGATAAATGAAAAGTTTCTTTCTAAAACTAATCCTAGATAACACACTGCGGTTTTTAATTTTTAACAGTAACATTGTCAAATCTAATGCTCGGCGGTGATTTGAGGTTACCTTTTAAAAGTAGCTGGAAGGTTTTGTTGGGTGCAAAAGTTAAGCGATTACGTTCACCCCATTGAGATATCAAGTTCAAACATCTATTGGCTAATCTCTCAAGACCCGCCCTAGTATCAGATTCCACCAGTAATAAGCCGTCATCAGCATACGCGTTCAGAGTACATCCGGATGGTATTGGTATGGCAAGAAAATCGTCGAAGCCGATATTCCACAAGTATGTTCCCGGATCCCTCCTATTACAGGTGCAGAGTGGCACACCGTGTGGTTTTAGTCGGTCCGATTCCGACACACCACCCTGCTGCAAACTCCTGTGGGGTGACGGCCCGAGGGGATTTCCACACGTTTATATTAATTCTCAGCTTATAAAATAACTAACAATTGCCCCAGTTTCGCTCGAGTGATAATTTCTTGTATCGTGTTTCTTTCTTTAAAAATTACGTACTTCTGTACAACTCTTCATCCCATATTTTAGCCCCTTTTAGGGTTGAATTTCCAAAAATCTTTTCTTAGTGAGTGCTTACAACATAAAAAGCATCAGATGCCAAAATTTCAAGTTTGTAGCAGACGCGATTTAGGCTCTGCGCTTATGAATCAGACAGTCAGTCAGAGCAAGTAATTTTATATGTATAACAGTAATAATAATAATATTCTACCTTCAGATCAGATCTGAGACTACCACATTTACACAACTCCATTTTGTGCCTCGGTAGCGCAGTGGTAGCGTATGCGACTGCTGTGCTGAGGCCTCGGGTTCGATGCCCGGGTCGGACCAAATGTTTGTATGATCTGCGATTATTTATTTCGAGGTTTGGGTGTTTTCTATGTATGTATTACAAAAAAAAACTATATAAGTATTCTATCAATCTAGCTTTCATAGTACAAGCTCTGCTTAGTTTGAAACAAGATGGCGCAGAGCCGACAGTTGTCCGAAAATATTATTATTATTAAAAAAATATTACTTTATTATTAAAAATATTATTACTAGTCACAAGTAAGCAGTGATTGAGTACTAGACCACTTATATAATTATTATTTTTTGTAATTACATACATATTATACATTGAAACACCCAGACCGAATCAAACATTAAAAATGTTCATGCACACAAATGTTTGACTTGAGCGGGAATCGAACCCGCTACCTTTTTGTAGCAGTTCGTTACACAAACCACTACGTCATCGGGCCGATTTAGACAAATGAATGGGTACGTAACTTTGTTTATTTATTACTTTGTCGTTAACGCTTTAATTGACGGGCCTGTTGGTTTAGTGGTGAGTTCGATTCGAACCCAGGACAAATATTGTGTGATGAGCACGGTCATTTATCCTGTGTCTGGGTGTAATTTATCTATACTAATATTATAAAGCTGAAGAGTTTGTTTGTTTGTTTGTTTGTTTGTTTGTTTGAACGCGCTAATCTCAGGAACTACTGGTCCGATTTGAAAAATTCTTTCAGTGTTAGATAGCCCATTTATCGAGGAAGGCTATAGGCTATATATCATCACGCTACGACCAATAGGAGCGGAGCACCAATGAAGAATGTTTCAAAAACGGAGAAAATTTATTACTATTGAGAGACGCAGACGAAGTTGCGCGGGTCAGCTAGTCTATAATATGTATCTATTTAGAAATATACAAGTATGTTTATCAGCAGTCTGGTTACCATAGTACAGGCTTTTCCTAGTTTGAGATCAGACACACGTGTAAAGATATTATTATTAAAATTGCTCAAATATTAGACCGAAATGGTAGTTTGATGACTTAGAAATTTGAATTTTTAACGAAGGGAAGGGAAGGGAATTTTAACTTTGATGTTTCTACTTTGATGTTTCGAAAAAAAGAGTTTTGACCACGAACGACAACGTACTAGTGATCCTATAAGGGCTTTATTTTATGGAAGAGGGGGCAAACGAGCAGACGGCTCACCTGATGGAAAGTGACTACCGCCGCCCATGAACGCCTTCAAACTTAGGAGTTACAAGCGCGTTTTAATGGTTTAAAGGCCGTATCGGTTTGAAGGTTTCTTTGTCACATCACATCACATCACATCAACAGCCTTTAATAGTCCACTGCTGGACATAGGCCTCTCCTAAGTAAGGAGGTTTTGGCCTACTATACCACGCTGGCCAGACGGGTTGGTATAGGGTTTGTGTCAAGTTTTCCTTCTCTTTGCAGTGCTGTTGTCCTGCGTAGTTTGCTCCCTTAGTCGCCTCTTACGACATCCACGGGATGAATAGGGATGGTGACACTCTGTATTCTTAATCCGTCACCACACGGAACATTTCTTTCACACAACGATTTCTTTGTAATTAACTTTAAAAGAACTATAAAGAATCTTTTCCGGATTCATAATACAGTTGTATTTTTTTAGGTCTGTTACCTCTGAACTCCCTCATATATGAATTAATTTAGAACATATGTGGTTACTTCCTGAAGGCTAATTCTTGTAATAAAATTCTGTCAAAATTCAGTTCCGATCTACCCTTTTTTTTCCGTGCGGAAATCCCTTCGGATACCACCTGTCGGTGGCATGTCGGACTCGAACCGACTAAAACCGCACGCCGTCTCGGGTACTAACAGCCGGGGAACCAGGTATAGTTCCGATCTTGACCGCTGTAAACGACCCGAGACAGACTCCGGTGCGGCCGGGGGCTGTCGTCTAAGGCGGGATGCTGTTGCGCCTTTTACTCTGTAGAACAGTGAGAGGCGCGGTAGCGTCCTGCCCCAGGGTGACTTCGATCACTCCGGGATGTGCCTCAGACATGAGGTACGGCAGGGAGGACTCCAGAAGTCGCCGATGCGTTCCTGGAGCTCCTACCGACTGCCGAGGTAGGCCGCCGCGGGGTTTAGTGGGTAGACTGGTTCTACGGGAGTCCCACACACGCCCTACGTTTCCAAAACGGAGGGTATGGTGCGAAAAGCATTCCGACCGTAAAAAAAAAAAAAAAAAAAGATCTACCCTCGATCTCACAACTGTCATAAAATGTATTATCGGCGTAAATTATTAAACATCCAACGTTAAGTGGAAAGTTGAGTAAGTAATCTGCTAGTATTCGTAAATAAAATATCTTTTATAAAGTTTGTGAGATCGAGAGTGGATGGACAATTATGACCGACCTTTTACTACCAGAATTGGCCTTCTGTTTGGTCTCATTCAAATTTATCGAAAAAATTCACCACTAACGTTGAAAAATTAATCTGTTAAGAATAAAGCTTATTACAAATGACCATAATGTAAGCGCATTGCTGTTGTTGATGCCTTTTTTAAATGATTTTTCCTTGTTTTTTATTTTGTGGCAACACAACAGAATCTGAAAAATGGCTACCCTAGGATTATAATAACTCTTACCTTTTAATAGCTGATCAATTATAGACAACCTTCTTTGTTTTATTGACTTGTCATTAATAGATACTCGCCACAATTAACTTACGGAGTCACGACAATGTGGAAATCAGGCAAATTGTGTCAGCTCGACCTTAAGAGGCTGTGATGTCATAGACACTATAATTATCTATGACGTTAGTCTTTGGTAGTTTTTACTTTTGAAGTTCTGTATGACGTAAAAAATGTAAGTACTGTATTTTAATGTAATCTTTTTTTGAATCAAAGGTTTATGAAGTCCTTTTTTGTGTTATCAAATATTAGCATCTCTAATAATTACTTAGGTAAGCATAAAATCACATGGCGTTGAATGGCGACGGAAGTAAGAAAATGAATATTCCTTCAAAGACTTATTCTGATTGACACTTAACTAACTATATCTGATATAGGAATCGTATTTAGAAATAGGTTCCTTTATCAGGTTAAGTAATCTGTCTGTATTTTTATTCCACGAGTCACAGGCCCTTCGACATGTATTTCTGTGTTTTAACTTCGATTTAAAAACAATTAAGAGTGAATATAAATTTTTGTTCATCCCGCCATACCCTGGCTCTATGACCAATACCTGTGCCACTAGTTAAATAAATATAACTTTAGTGATCAAAATGGCGCCAAAGGAAGAATAGTATAAAATTATGTGCTTACATAATTAGTATATCGCCTAACCTTCACCGCATAACAGAATTGTTGGGCGACCGGTCTTTTAAGGTCAAGTGACGATAATAGTTAACATTTTGCTATTAATCTAATGAAATTCTGTAAGTAAATGATTCTTGTTGTTGACTAATATCGTACCGTGGTTGTGTCCATGCGCTTAGATCAAATAAAAAAGTTAAGATAGAACTTTTCGAAGAACGAAATGTGTGCGTGAATATGTCTGCGTGGGCCATCATAATTTTATTTTATTGAAAATATTGGTTTCTACGCTTACTTATGTGTGAAATGCGATTCCGTATTACTGTCTATCTTTTGTAGTTTGATTTTTTCACCCTTTTATAACACAATTCGGCATTTTCACTTGTAAATATTGTTAGTGACAAGGCGGGGGTTCATTGTACGTGTTGCGTGTAATTTTGTATGTACACGCCAAGGCGCAGTTTTGATTGGCCTCACTTCTTTGTTCACAGAGTACAATCTTAACTTTTTTAGTTGATCTGAGCCCAAGCGTTATAATCTGTAGTACATACATTTCCATATTACACACTCGTGTCATTGTCGTAATTTCGTCGTAATTTTTATGCAACTTAGGTACTTCATAAGGGGCAGGTCTGTTTATCTTCAACCGGGCATTATATTAAAAAGCCGTGTGGTGTCGTGGGACACCCGATAGGAACGAACTTGTGACGATCGACATCGATTGTGACAAGAGGTAGATACTAGATACGCAACAAACGTGCACAACACGAAAATGACATCAATAATACCTTGACATCAATTATAAATTGGCTGAATTATAATAATTTACATATTAATTTATTAAAAACGCATATAATTAATTTTAATAATTTAAATGACGATAACATACATGTAAATTACAATGGACTAAGCATCTCGATGGCTAACAATACGACATTTCTTGGCATAGTTATCAATGATAAACTTAACTGGAAGGAACATATAGACAAAGTCGCAAACAGGATAAATGGATTCTCTTTCGCTCTGTACAAACTGGCAAAAGTATCTTGCCAAATGACAGCATGTACAGCGTACCTTGCGTATGTCGAATCTGTGTTAAGGTATGGGTTGTTGGTAGGGGGTAACGGTACAGACATAGATAAGGCCTTTATAGCACAAAAACGGTGCATTAGGTCCATATGTGATATCGCTCCGGACGTATCTTGTAGGCCATATTTTAAAAAACTAAAAATCCTCACGTTACCGTGCTTGTACATCCTCGAGGTATGCAAATTCATAAGACAGCACCCTCGAACATTTAAGCAAGCGAAGGATGTCACCAAAAGGAGCAACATTAGAAATCCAAATAGACTTGTGTTGGACATGGTACCTAGGTCGAAAAGAATTCAAAAAAATTGTTACGCGATGTGCATTAAAATCTTCAATAAAATCCCAGAACGATTTAAAGAACTACCATTAAATAAGTTCATTCCAGCCCTGAAAGATTGGTTAATTACAAATACATTTTATTCGGTTAAAGACTTTTTGAATGGTGGAGAGTAGTAGGTATAATTAATAAAAGTGAAATTATAATCAATACACAAACACTGATGAATAATGATGATAATAATAATAATAATATATAATAATGTTAAATTAATAATAATAATAATAAATAATAATTAATAGACATTTGTCGGGCATGTCATTGTCCTGGTGAAAGCCTTAGACATATAATTGCCGGTTGTTCTCGTCTTGCCAACGGCGAGTACTTGCATAGACATAACCAAGTGGCCAGGATTGTTCATCAGCAACTTGCTCTTAAGTATAACCTTGTGACTGTAGAGTTACCGTACTACAAATATGTGCCCGACCCAGTTCTTGAAAATGGTCGTGCAACGTTGTACTGGGATCGCCCTATTATCACCGACAGGACTATTGTTGCCAATAAACCTGATATAGTGGTAATAGACCGATTGGAGCGCCGAGCAATGATTGTTGACATTACCATTCCACATGACGACAATCTCTTGAAAGCTGAAAAAGATAAACAAGTGAAATATTTGGATTTAGCCCACGAGATTGTCGACATGTGGGATGTTGATTCAGCAATCGTTGTACCGATAGTCATATCGGCCCATGGATTAGTTGCTAAGAGCCTCGACCAACATCTTCAGAGGCTCGCGTTAGGCAGTTGGATTAAGGGTCTGATGCAGAAAGCAGTTCTTCTCGATACGGCACGTATTGTGAGGAAGTTTCTGTCTCTGGAGTCCTAACCACCGATATCTTGGTCTCTGTACCCGATACCGATGGGATACTATTTTTTATATTTTTAAATGTATTTTTTTTTTGTTTTTGTATATAAATATATTTAAAAATGTAATTTATATGTATAAAGAATAAAATAAAGAAATAATAATAATAATGTTAAATTTGCATGCTATCTTTATGGCTAAATGGGCCTGTTCGCAATATATTGAACCTTTAATACCACAACATGTACCACCCCATTTATAGCAAATATATAATTTGAATTTGAATTTGAAAACGCGACGGTCCTAATTAGGACCACTTCGAGCGAGCTTATTGTACTAATAAATTCGAGAAAATTCATAAAATGCCTTCCTGTGTATTCCGAAAGTGCACAAATTACGACAAAAAGGTAAATAGAATGAAGGAATATCATACCACATGTAAGTGTATGTTTTGTTTCTTAAATGCATCAATAGATGTATGTACGGTTACGGAACAAATATTTTGTGCGTGCAGTACGAATATAACGTATCTTGCTTAAAATATTATTGGATGGGATTGTGGATCTTATTGGGGATTTTCTTGGAGCTTAGTAGCTTAATGAAAAGAAACTTTGATGTAATAATAGCCTTTTAATACGATTAAACAATTTTCAAGAAGGATAATAGCGTTAATCGTTGTTGTACAAACGAAAAGTGAAAATTTACGGTATAAAAATTGTTATTTTTTTCGAAGTACCGACAATTGAGTACCGCCTCAAAGCACATAGGGTAACTCCACTATGCTGTGAGATTAAGATCAGGCGTAAAACATTGGTTGAGTTCAATATTAAGGGAAAATAGGCAAGAAGGTCAGGCCATTTTAAGAAAGGAATAGTGCTTAAACGGACTGATTGGGGATTGAAAGCAATAGTTCCAGCAGCTCAGGGTCACATGTCCTGTGACTCGAACTGGCTTTTGTGAGTCTAATCATCCTCCATCAAACCTCTAATCTGTCATCTTCATCATCAACAGCCATTAATGGTCATTCGTGTCATATTACCTTCTTAAGATGGGGGAATTACCTAATCAATAGTTCACCTCCTTTACAGTGTACGAATGTCAAGTGTATGTATTCATATATTATGTATATTGATGTGTTTGTATGTATGTGTTTAATAGTTGCAGCTGACTAGCTAGCTAGCTAGCTAATGCTGAATAGCTTGCAGGTGACATCTGGGGCGGTATACTATGGGGATCTTGTGTCAACTAGGGTGAATTTCCGTGCGTTTAGGCAATTCTGCCATACATATTATAGAAATCAAATATGGCTCACGTAGGACCCGTAATATTTTGTAGCCGTGGTGCTTCCCTGTTTAAAAGGGTGTATGCCCATTTTACTTCATTTTGGCTCCTGCTTTGCTAAGGAGGGAAGTGGATTTACTGTATTTCCAACTCCTCCAATTTTCTTCTGATTAATTTCGTTGCGGGTTCCAAGACAGTTTAATTTCTTCCTGGGACTTCCCGAGTGTCATTACTCGGTGTGTTCGTGGGTCACTGCTGTGGATCCTGGTGTACAGGAGTAACAGTGGTGGGCGTGTGGGTGGGATTAGTCCCAATAATGTGTATAATTATGCTTATGTTAGTTTTACATATTTTTAAGATTAAAAAAACTTTATAACTACTATTAAAACTGTCACCTTACTAGATTTCTACACCATCCAAAGGTTGGCTAATAGAGAATGCCTAGGGCATTAAGTCCGCCAATGTATATGAGTGCATAAAGTTATAAAAATATAGGCCTCTTCTTAGAAAGGAGGTTTAGGTCTACTATACCACGCTGGCCAGACGAGTTGGTATAGGGTTTGTTTCAAGTTTTCCTTCTCTTTGCAGCGCTGTTCTCACGACACCCACAGGATGAATATGGGTGGTGACTCTACGTATTCTTAACTTATTTATTTATAGCAGTATATTTCATCAAAATGGAATGGAAAAGGATCACATAGAAAACTGAAGCCGGTGACTCATCTTAAAGCACTTAATCCGTCACCACACGGAAGTAGTCACGTATTTTCAAATTACTCGTTCGCTCAGTTGGCCCTTTAGTTATGTCACATTCCACTTCCAAAGAAAAATTTCAAACAATACTAAATGGCAATTACTTATATAAAATCTGAAATAGAGGCATTCACAAAATTTGCAACAGGTTTCCATGAACACAAAATAAAAAATGAACTCGCTTCTGACACCCCAATAAAAAAATATGGCCGTCTACAAATCCGCGCCACATTTTCGAAGATCGTTTTAAATCCGCCAACAGTCTAACGTCTCATCATAATTAAAGTAACAACCTGTTTTTAGAGATTTTTAATCGATTCTTTATGAGGACATATCGATATCTCGCTCTTTAGCTATCGCTCAGTTTGCTTTGTGTGACTGTGTGAACGGACGTGCTCACTTAATTTTTTTTATATATAATTTTTTAAATGTGTTCTTTATTTAAAACTTATACTTAAATGGTAAGTTTTTTTTTACATTCTTTGTTTAAAATTTATTTTGTGAATTCAAACTGTTTATAATTGGTGAGATCCAATTATTTTGAATTCTAAGTTTAAATATTTCGTACTCCATGTTTTTTTTTACTGTAATTTTAATTGTGGATTATAATTTTTATATTTTATAAGCTTCGTTAAGTTTGATTTATTCATAATTCTAGTGTTAAGTAAGTGTCGATAGGGTGGAAAATTCTTGTAGTCTATTATAATTGCAAAGTAGTCACATTGAGAGCCAAGTACATTGTAATATGGGCATTCAAAGTGATGCCTTTGCTTCACTTTGTTATGAAATATACCATTACAGAATCTTTGCTGAATTAATTTGGCTATTTATTTGATAGATTATCAAAGGTCTTATTACTACATTGGCCATGAAAAAATCCTCAAAGTAGGGCTTAATTAATTTAATGTGAAAAGAAGTTGAACCAAAAAGTCTATACTAGACATTTTGTTAAGAAAAGTTCAGCCGGCCTCTTATTAGTCTTAGTAAACTTAACTCTATTTAAAAAAAAGTTTTTTTTTTTAAATTTTAATAGACGGTTGAATGGGTTTTTTTGGACGGTTGAATTACTCAGGCGTTTTACCCTATCCCAAAAAATACGAGAAATCGGACATATTACACATAAAAAATAGCCTTTGAAATCCTGAAATCTTTGAAATCCTCCTCCGGGTGGATTTCTCATTCTTTTCATTCCTTTACTTTTCGCCATTTTTTTCAAACTAAAATATCGTTCATCGTTGGCCATTATTTTAAAACACTATTATTCAAATCAAGCACTTAACATATTAATAAGATTTTTCAAGATTAAGAAGAGTAAAATCACGTGACCGATACGTTTTCTATATCGTTTGGCGCCAAAAAGTTGAAGGTGTGATAATCATTTTAAGTTTTTAAATTTATTTTTAATTACTTTTATTAAGTCAAAGTTTTGAAAGGATTACAAAGATTTGTCAAAAGGACAAGTGTAGTTAAAATCTAGCTTTTTGACACATAAATTTGAAACTTAAAGCATAAATAAATAATGTAAGATTTTTGAACTACAGTAGGGAATAGTCCACTTAACAGGTCACCCGTCTGCGCGTTAGCGCACTTCGCCCCTTTTCGGCATAGAGACGCCATAAAGACAAAAACTTATCGTCATGATATGCTGTAAACATTCTTATAGCGTTATTTCTTTTAAGTATCTAATATGAAAACGGTACCATATAATATTGGTAGTTAACAAATTAAATAAAAATTAAATCTCACAACTTTTTGCTGTAGGAGCGTTCAACTGCGATTAGCACGACTTTTTTTGTATATTATGCTTAAGTTTCGCACTACAAAAGAACTAAGACAAACGGGCCAGCTTTATCATACTAGTGTGCGTGCAAAGCGAGCGTTTATACAGACAGTGATACCGTAAATAAACTTAGTGGCTATCAGTTGAACATTATTTTTGACACTTTCACAGCTGAGTCGGTCACGATATAAGAATAACCAATATTGTCTATGTACAAGGAAGTAATTTAAAAAAATATTTATTCTTTAATTAGTTTTCGTAATATCGTAAATTGGCGCCACGTTTGACAGCTATCTTTTCCCACCAAATTGATCTCTACAGCCAATTATCGTAGCATAGTGTTATATAACCACAGCCAAGAAAACGTTTTTTTTTTAAGTAAAAATTAAAGAAAAACAACTTTAACGTTATTTTTAAACAGCAGTCTCAAATATTCTTAAACAACAAAAGAAAACATACTGTCGAATCAAAAACCCTCCTTTTTTGATGTTGGTTAAAAATCGACTAGCATGAAACTCCTAGTCGAGACGAATCAAATGAGCACAAACACGGCGGAATTGCTTTATTTTATTACAGAGTTCCCATGGCTATTTACCGTCTCCATCATCAGACCCTGAATATCACATAGGATCGGAGTCCTTATTAATTAGACTCAAACACATTCAAATTCGATGGTATTACATAATTTTGTTACAGAGATCCCATACTCCTAAACCATTCATCATCAGCTTCATCATCAGCTCAGCAACATCAGATGGTGACCATTAGATGCAAAAATCTACATAGATTAAGATAATTTCTGAGAAACAGTGTATATGCCTACAAAATTTGAGGGTATCCCTCGATTTCCCCAGGATCCCATCATCAGATCCTGACCTGGTGACAATGGGACCACCTCTGACGTATGACCTACCAAATAAAAAAAGAATTATTCAAATCGGTTTATAATTGCCGGAGTAATCGCGTAACAAATATACAAAAAAAAAAAAAAAAAAAAAATACAGTCGAATTGAGAACCTCCTCCTTTTTTTGAAGTCGGTTAAAAAAGCAGTATTTGACAGAAAGACCATAGATAATCTAAACACAATCTAAGAGACAATAAAAAACGAAACAGGCAGATTCGCGGCTTTACACAGTCGCAAGTTTTCGATGTTCGTTGAAAGGAATAACAAGTTGGCGTTTAGCCTTGAGAACCAGTTATTGTAGACCGTTAGTGAATTTGATGTTCAAATTCCAACTTAAGTAGCTATATAGCGTTGAGAATATGTTGAAACCTTCGCATATGTAAGTTAAAAATAAATTCTGTAACCTATTTGACTCAAGATGGCGCCTGCAGAATGATGAGGCTTCCATTTTTAAAAGATTAAAAAATGTATCTCTAAGAATATTTTTTTATAAATAGGCATTTGCATTCAAATGAGTAGTTTCTTTTCTAGGTAACATTTAGTTCTTCTCTTAAATGAAATAAAATTATATTTACCATACGAAATCTGTGGCAATAGTTACTAAAAAGTCATTCAATAGTATTTCTACTGAACTTCGATTTCGCCTAGTACTTGGGTTGTGGAGGTCGGTCGCGTAAAAATCCAAGTTCAGCCGGATCTTAGTAGACTTAAAGCCGACCCCAACCTAGTTTGGGAAAAAAGGCTCGGGGGAAGAAAGAAAAAATTTAGATCTTAGAAAAATTTTAACGATTTTTTTGTAATGATATTTTTTTTCAATTAAGGTTTTGTAAGTATTTGTTTTTTAAGTATATAGAAAACAAGTTTTTCTATACAATTAATAGCAGTAGGTAGGTACAAATATTATAAAGTAAAGATGTCTTATTTAAGCAACGTAATTTTCTAGTCTTGAATACTAAAATATAGATACTTAAAATATTTAAGTTACATTTTCTCTTTTTCACTACTTTTATCTAAATAAATACGCTTAATTCGTAATTAGTTGTTATTCGAAAAAAATATTAAGGTATTGTTATATTCGTGTCTAATTCTTCATCATCAACATTAACAGCCTTTAGTAATCCACTGCTGGACATAGACCTCTCCTTAGAAAGGTGGCTTTGGCCTACTATCAAATCCTGGCCAGACGGGTTGGTATAGTATAGGGTTTGTGTCAAGTTTTCCTTCTCTTTGCGATGCTGTTGTCCTGCGTAGTTTGCTTCCTTTGTCAGCTCTTATGACATCCACGGGATGAATAGGCTCGGTGACACTCCGTATTTTTAATCCATCACCACACGGAATTACATTAGAAAGACTGTTAAATGGGCGAGCTTATAGGCCTTGTAAGATATATACTATGACTCTCAGGAGTTGCGCAGTAATCACAAAGACGAATGAAACTGTGGACTAGGTCTAGCTTGAAAGTTATCTAGTAACTAGTACTTATTTTGTAAGTATTTATTCTCAGACGTACGTTTTAAACTATGAGATGTCTAGTAAAGTATGTAGGTTTGGCGGAAAATCTACGCTGTGTACGTGATTTGCATAATGCTGAACCGGTGGGTTCATGGTGAGCATATTAAAGCGTCAAACCTATTTTAAGATGTAGGGGTGTTTTAATACAAGTATAATATGTCGGTGTGGTGACGGATTAAGAATACAGAGTGTCACCACCCCTATTCATCCCGTGAGTGTCGTAAGAGCCGACTAAGGGAAAAAACTACACAGAACAACAACATTGCAGAGAGAAAGAAAACTTGATATAAACCCTATACCATCCCGTCTGGCCAGCGTGGTATAGTAGGCCAAAACCTCATTTCTAAGGAGAGGCCTATGTCCAGCAGTGGACTATTAAAGACTGTTGACGTGATGTGAATGTGTATCATTACAATGGATTTTGTCAGGTTTCTTTTTTTGATCAATTAGGCTAACATTAGGCTAAGAAAAATGGATAGGGCGAAAGGTAAACAGTAAGAGATCCTCAAGTCTCGAATGGGGAAACGGGACGTTTCTTATGTTTTAATAGCTTTCATTCCCTATATCTGCCATTCTGATTAAGGGTTTTTACATGGTCACCTTATGGCAAGTGACTACCACTGCCCATGGATACCTACACCTCAAAAGTCATGACTGCACTGCCACCCTTTGATCACTTCAATCACTCAGTGTAAAACTACAAAAGAAATGCATAACAGCGGTTTCCAGTGAAGCCGTTAATACATACATATTTTAGATAAATCACATCAGTCTGGGACACAAGAAATGACCGTGCTCATCACACAAAGTAATAATGATAATAATATAAAGCATTACTAAGACTAGCAGATTACCGACTCAATTTTCGGTTACAATA
Organism: Arctia plantaginis; assembly: GCA_902825455.1. Taxonomy (NCBI): domain Eukaryota; kingdom Metazoa; phylum Arthropoda; class Insecta; order Lepidoptera; family Erebidae; genus Arctia; species Arctia plantaginis. The sequence continues at coordinate 1,668,865 of CADEBD010000146.1, forward strand.
CGATATAATCATATTTCAGTCAACGTTGAATCTTTAATACCTAAATACCTTTTATGACAGTTGTGAGACCGAGAGTTGATCGGAACTGAATTGAGACCGAACTTTTTTTAACGAGAATTGGCCTTCTGGTTAAATTGCGTCAACCTCACATGAAGAAGGGCAAGAAGATGATGATACATCATCATCTTCTTGCCTTCTTCTTAAGTTAAAGAAAATAATATATTTTTTTGCCTCAACGATGTTTGTTCTAGAATATTAGATTTTATTTTGTGAGTTTTATTATTTTGTTCAATATAAACTTACGGAACTGGTAAAATAAAAAACACACATAACAGACGCTTTTTTGAAAGAGACAGCAACAAAGCTTTTGACAAGCCAACACTAGTAAGACACAGATCTAGACTTTAATATAATCAACGTAAGCTCCATTTTAACATGAAAAATTATCAGGAATACTAAACTTAGTAAGATTTCGACACCCACAGTCTAACGCTATTCCTTATTCCAAAAGTTATTTTTAGAATGCCACAAGGTCATATACTTGGACCTGCCTTGTAGCTAATTATAAGGTCTCACACTGTTGATTTTGATATTTATGAAAGCTATTTTTTTTGGAGTACCCCAAGGTCTCATTTTTCGACCTTTTACATAGCTTAATTAGCAGACTTTGCCACGCGTTGCTGTGGCAGTGCATTAAACTAATGGTATAATAAATCATTCGACCCAAAATCATTAAAAATTAACATGTTTACAATAAAACGGTCTTATCTGTATCTTAAAAAATTTTTGAACCAAACGATGGTGCCACCTATTCGATTATTATCCGATTTAGATAAAATAATATAGATTAAATAGATTTGTCGATAATCAAATTACCATAACAATCTATTATGAATAATAACAACACTTTTCTCATAACCATAATTTTTCCCTTCCTCCTAGTCTTTTTCCAAAACTAGGTTGGGGTCTACTTTAGGTCTACTACGATACAGCTGAACTTTGATTTTTTAATTGGAGCAAATGCCATTAGATCACCACAATCCAAGTACTAGGCGATATCGAAATTCTGTCCATAGTCTGTTGTCGGCCGTCTTAGGGCTCCAACTATCCGTAAAGATTGCTAAAAATGACATTTAATTTGTTTTAAACATATTGAAGTTAATACTCGTAATAAAGTGGGGAAATAGTTTTAGAGTTCATTAGAGTTATCACCCTTTCATCATCATCATTAACAGCCTCTAACAGTCCACTGCTTTACTCTGCTCTCCTTACAGAGGTTTTTGACTACTGTACCACACTGGTTAGACGGGTTGATATAGGGCTTGTTTCAAGTTTTGCTACTCGGCAGCGCTGTTGTCCTTCGTAGTTTGCGCTCTTAGACGGATGTTACGACACCAAGGGGTGGTGTACCAAAGTACACAATAAGCCATAAAAGGAGCCCAAACTAGATGAGTTGATCTTGTTTAGTCAAGAAGGCCTAAGGTCCTATGGCCGTCTTCCGGCTCCATATTAGTGTATTATTACTGAAGATACATATGTGCACCAAATTGGAGCCCAACTAAACATCGGGAAGTGATTCTAATTTATCTTCCAAGATTTGTTGTACCACATTCACACAAACATTCAAATTCTAGTATTAATATAAATGTTTAGCTCTATTCAGATCCGGATTCGGTATGACATCACGTACCACGCACGTAGGTAGTACAATGTCACGGCGCAGGCCAGGTCAAATACATTATAACCTTATTTTAAATCTTAGAGGACAAATGGCCAAGGACAGTCGGACATTTTCGAGATTTGGTGGTCTATATACTCATTGAGTTTTAAAATGTTGTGAAATAAGGTGTTTAAAAATAGACGAGGTCAACCGATGTTGCAGTCAGGTATGTTTGTGAATGGGTGAATAAAGTACCTACCTTTTTGGTATACAAATGCAGTAGTAATAATAGTAGTAACCGTAAAACAATAATAACAGTGAAAACTGCCGGCCAGTGCAATGTGCTTCTCGCCCCCCCTGCCTCCTGAATTAGGGAGAAGGGTGGGGTTGCGCTGCGGTAACCGTGTGGTGACGGATTAGGAATACGGAGTGTTACCACCACTATTCATCCCGTGGGTGTCATAGGAGCCGACTAAGGGAGCAAACTACGCAGGATCACAGCGCTGCAAAGAGAAGGAAAACTTACCAAACAAACTATACCAACCCGTCTGGCCAGCGTGGTATAGTAGGCCAAAACCTCAATTCTAAGGAGAGGCCTATGTCCAGCAGTGGACTACTAAAAGCTGTTGATGATGATGATGATGAACCGCTTAGCACCTGTTTTCTGTGAGACCTTATTATTATCGAGCCGGCCCAGTTGTGACGAAAAGTGGCTCTTCTATTAAGTATGTATATTCGGATTAGACTTATTTCTAAGTAATTTGTATAAACTTAAAGACATACGCGTTCCATTAAATACCTACCTAATTATGTATAATTACTAGCTTAACCCATGGATTTCGCTCGCCCCAATGTCGATTTAGTCAATCAATTTTTCCTTGTCAAAAAGTACCTTGTGTGGTACTTCAAATTATACCCTATCTCTATGTCAAATTTCATCCAGATACGGTTGCCTTTTTAGACATGACTGAGTGTTTTCACAACCTTTCGCATTTGTGAGATAATATTAGGATGCATGTATTTACAAAGAAATGTATTTATGTATGTTTATCTGTGTTCTATAACTTACTTTACAACCTATGCATGGTTTGGGTCTAGATGTACCCCTTCTTTTTAAGGCGCAGTATGGCACTCCGTGTTGTTTTTAGTCGGTTCGATTCCGACACAAACCGCAAACCTAGATGGGATGACATCCCGAAGGAGCTACCACACGTACAAGACAAGCTAATTAATAAAAGAAAAGAAACGAAAAACTCGACAGGGACAATTTTAACCACTATTGCCGTCCACTGTCGTGAACGAAGGCCTCCCCAAACGACCGCCAACTATTCTGGTATTGGGCAGTCCGCATCCATCCGCTGCCACCCATTTTCCTCAAGTCGTCGATCCATCACATTGTCTAATCGCGGTCTCCACTCTAGCACATGTCGGCTCCAGTGACCATCAGTCCGTCAGGAGACATGAGCGGCCCACTTCCACTTTAGCGTACTGATTCTCTAGACTGTCTAGATCTCTGTCAAATTGTTTCCATTCGAATTTTATTGACTAGGGTTACCAAACACCGTGACTCTTTCAGTTACGACGAATCTAACGACACCCCAAACACCAAAATCCGTTTAGACTACAGGGCGGGCCAAATAAATATACAAACACCCGACGTCGAAAAGGGTCTAGGTAGAAATTTGTTACTTATTTTAAAACTGAATTATTAAATCTCTGCCTATACCCCTTACATATAAAGCTTGAAGTTATTACGAAAGATCAAGATCTCAAGTTGAACAATATAATTAAATCAATTCTAATTTTGCTTGTATCTATATATCCTCATTAACATATATTAATATTAAGCATTTTGAATTGACATTTAAGTTTGTCCGTCACCCCCCGCGGGGACCCAGTTTGGTTCAAGTCGAAGAGGGAGGGGCGGATCTAAGGTAAATGGAGGTATTCTGTGATAGTAAGATTCAAGGTTTTAGTGTTTTTCCATTTGTGGGCTGTTTGTTTTTTTCATAGACAAGTTGATATTTTTTTAAAGTTATTTTTAGTGTCTATGTTATTTTTGAATAAAGGGACTTTTGAAAATCAGTGGTTTCTGAGTGCAATGACAACACGGGTCTCTTATTCTAGTGGTTAGTGATGTTCAGCCGTAGGTAGTTGGTTCGATTCAAAGTTAGGACAAATGATTGTGTGACGAGCGCGATTATTCGATCCGTGTGTGGGTATAATTTATCTATACTATGTATGTATTTATAAATATTTAAGTAGGTATGTTTATCTACAGTCTGGCTACCATAGTACAGGCTCTGCCTAGTTTGGGACTAGACGGCCGTGTGTAAGATGTGTGAAGTTAACATTAAATAGACAAACAAATGTTTCCATTTTAACGGAATTCAAAAAGGAGAAGATTAAATTTTAATAATAATAATATTATATAATATCTTACACACAACGCCATCTAGTTTCAAACTAAGCAGAGCTTGCACCATGTAAGTTAGATTGACTTATAGAATACTTATATGCCTACTTAAGTTTATCCGTTGTTAGCTTCTGCTACTTTTCACCGACTGATTAAGGTGACTGCAATTGTCAAGATTTGGCAAGAATACAATTTATGAAGATTTCATCACCAATATCAACAGCCTTTAATAGTCTGGTCTAGTCTACTGCTGCACATAAGCCTCTCCTTAGAAAGGAGGTTTTGGCCTACTATACCACGCTGGCCAGACGGGTTGGTATAGGGTTTGTCTCAAGTTTTCCTTCTCTTTGCAGTGCTGTTGTGCTGCATAGTTTGCTCGACTCTTACGACACCCACGGGATTAATAGGGGTGGTGACATTCTGTATTATGAATACTTATGAATATTGGTGATACCATTTTTAAGGTGTCATGTGAGACTAAGGTTATGATTAGTTGATACCAAAATAATGTTTCAAATACGTAAGATAATACATAGGATCCGTGACCTACATCGAACCAGTTACCTCCACGATACACCAACAAATGTTAAAACTAATATTTGTACAAATGCTTTTAAAATATGCATTAGATGCTTATTTTGAAATCCAATTAGATACTTCTACATCTGTTTGGCTAATACAGCTTCGTTGTGTGTCAATAATTTGGGCATTTTTGAACAATAAACAAAATAATGTATTTTATTTGAAATAAATTTTGAACTCGCGACACCGTTACCGACACCTATATTGGAGTGAAATCTTCTTTGGGCGCGTTGGGAATTTTTTGAGATTGGAAAAACAATTGAACTCACGACACTTTTACAGTTACCGTTACCGCCACCTGTGTTAAAGTGAAAACTTGGAAATTTTTTGAAATTGGAAAAACAATTGAACTCACGACACTATTGCCGTTACCGACACCTCTGTTTACAAGTTCCACTGTCTTTTTTTAGACACAAATAGGAGTAGGAAAGCTTGTGTTAAGTAATTCTTTCGTTTTTTTATATCGAGTGAGTCAGGTTCCCGGTGCCCAAGCCTCCTCTTCCCCTAATTCTGGTGAAAGGGGGGGGGGGCAAAAGCGGCAACGCACTTGTAACTCTTGAGTTGCAAACGTCCGTGAGCGGCGATAGTCACTTACCATCACGTAACTTTTCCCCCACAAATAAAAGTCTGCTATGAACTGCCTGTTGTTTCAACTCCAGTTTTAAAACTAGTAGTGACTCCTGTGTTGCAGATGTTCATGGGCGACGGAAGTCACTTGACCCGTATGCCCGTTTGCCCCCTCTTTCATAAATAAAAAACAAAAATCTGACCTGGACAACTTCGTCTGCTTCTGTCAAAATTAATCAATTTTCTCCGTTTCTTTGATGGTCGGCTCCTGTTCATCATAGCGTGATGTTTAGGCTTCCTCGATAAATGGGCTATCCAGTACTAAAAGTATTATTCAATTCGATCCATTAGTTCGTGAGATCAACCCCCATTTCACACAATTAGTGAAATTTAAAAAAAATCTTTCTTACTGCACACCTGTGTCACGTAAGGAACATTTGTGCAAAATTTCATGCTTTTAGACCCAGTCGGATGGGGCGCAGTGGTCTCTTTCTGTGAAGCTGTAATGCTCCAGAAAGAGACCGCTGAACGGAATCGGGTGAGGGCCGATCCCGAGCGTAGAGAAAATACTTGATCCGACGGGGCCGCGGGCCGCCAGAGAGTGGGGAACCTCTGGTCGCAGATTGCATTAAGACGAAATTGGGCCGCCACGTCGCGATTGAGGGGGGAAGTGATTTTCCCCTGGGATAGGGCCTGACTAGGCATGGTGTCAATTCGGGGAGGACCTGAAATAACATGGTCCAGGTCCTCCCAGAGTAAGGCACCTGAGGCCTGCCGTCGGGGTGGTTTTTGGAATCACCACATACTCCTAGCTCCTAGCCCCGAGGAGCAGGAGATCCGAAGGGATTTTCCAACCCGTCCCGTTTCCAAGTTTCAGCTGTGCCTTGATTAATCAGTCAGTGAATCAATCTAGCAGTTGCTTCTTTTATAGATATAGATTATATGAAGATTCTTGATACTAGCAGATAGATTTGACGACCGAATGGCGTAGTGATTTGTGTAACGGACTGCTATTCCAAAGGTCGCGGGTTCGATTCCCGCTCAAGTCAAGCTTTTGTGTGCATGAACATTTAATGTTTAATTTGGTCTGGGTGTTTCTATGTATAATATGTATGTATTTACAAAAAAAAAAGTATATATGTATTTATATCAGTTGTCTAGTACCCATAGTACAAGCTTTGCTTAGTTTGGGACTAGATGGCGTTGTGTGATTGTGGTAGAATATTATTATTATTTAATTAAAGCAATAACTCAACTAATTGCGTTATAAGCCCATCGATATTATTTAACAAGGACAGACATACTATTGTGTTATTGTGATTCTAACCTTGATTATTTTTTTCTATCACTAGCGGCTGGAATTCAATGCAAGGATTATCTATCGTTCACAGGGTCATGAGAACAATTACAAGATAAATCTTTTTAAAAAGAAGTTGAACTTACTGCAGAACAATACTAACAAAGAGCACTAAAACCCAGCAGCAATTGCGTTTGTTTTGCTGTTCCGTTGTCTGTCTCCAAAACTCATCATCAGATCTATATGAAATTTAAATGGGACTATTTCGGAATAAACCCCTTTTGATCAAAACAAAGAAATTTCGAAAATCCGTTTATATATGACGGAGTTATGCCCAAACATACATGAACAAAATATAAACATCCGAATAGATAACTTCCTCCTTATTGAAAAATCGGTTAGAAATAATAATTCAGAATTAAGAAAACCCAAGAAAAAAAATTCTTATTTTGTGTGGAGATCCCCTCGGGTCCTCAAATTACTGGCGCCAAAAGATTGGTTAATATGACCGTGGCAGAGTAATTTTTCGCCACAAACAGGCCGGTTCGACCGGAGTGAAACCACGGTCTCACAGAACACCGGTGTTAATTCGTTACTTTTCCACCACCTCCACCTAATTTTGGAGGGGGTCACAGAGCAGCAACAGCAACTTATACCATAAATAATAAATGCCAGACTTAAAGCGACTAAAATTACATAGTGTTCCGTCATTAGTCTTTTAGTCAGGACCTATGTCCTTAGAAAAGAGGTTTTGCCCTATTATACCACGCTGGCCAGACGGGTTGGTATTGGGTTTGTTTCAAAATTTCCCTCTCTTTTCAGTGCTGTTATCCTGCGTAGTTAGCTCCCTTAGGCGGCTCTTTCAATACCCACAGGATGTACGAGTATTATCCGTCACCACACGGACAAGTTGACGAAGTCGTATCAGCGGGTGAACACCCCAAAATGCCGCCTTCAGCCACGGCATTGTCCGGTGCTCTCTACAGCTCCTCTACAGTGAAGCTAGAAGGGCACAGTGGGTCGCGTTTGCGACTGTTCGATGTAACCCCAATTTGCTAGGTTTCCTGTAAACGATTCAATGATCTGCCTGCGGTATGGAGGAATACTGCTCGTAGTCCCCTCGTAATTTCCTGATTGGTCCTATTTATATAAAATAAAAAGTACCATCTGTGAGCGTGGCTCATAATTTCGGCGAATAATTCTAAAAGCAAACTATTATTTGAAATGAATATTAAGTACCCACTCTAATAATATTTTTTTACTAATACAACTTGAAACTGTCTGTTTTGTGTGTTATTTTATACAGACAAAATAAATTTTGTAATGATATATCCATAAGGAATATAGTGTTTCTTAATTTTAAATACTCACCAGTTGATTTAGTGATTAGTGATACTGCTGAGCTAGAGGTGGTGAATACTATTCCTATCATCATCATCAGCCTATCGCAATCCACTGCTGGACATAGTCCTCTCCCATTGCACGTCACTTAGATCAAATTTAGGCTTCTCACATTCAGCTCCTGCCAGAACGTATCTCCACCTGGCCGTGGCCGTCCTACACTACGTTTGCTGAGACGCGGTCTCCACTCAAGAACTCGTTTACCCCAACGGTTGTCGGTTCTGTGGTTAATATGGCCAGCCCACTGCCACTTCAGCCTGCTAATCCGGTAGGCTATGACGGTGACCTTGGTTCTCTGCCGTATACTATTCCCACCCAGGAAAAATATTTTGTGATGGGCACGATCATTTGTTCTGTGGCTGTCTGTAATTTATCCGTATGTTATAACATGTATTTACGAAATATATAAGTGTATTTATTTAGAATTATATGTGCCTTGTACGATAATAGGCTTCCGCAAAGTGGGGGCGTTTTAATTAACTTCTGCCTACCCCTTTGGGGCTAAAAAGTGTCATTGTATATTTATTTAACATTATATTACTTGAAAGTTCAATGTAACTAAACTTATATACTTTCCTCAAAAGCTCAAAAAAATCCAAGAAAACTTGAAGAAATAGAAGCCAACGGATGAAAAATATTCTTCTAAGAAGATCAGAAGACTGAAGAACTGGGATGTTGACCTAGCCTCTCCTTGGCTTTGTCTGTATCTTAAAGATGTTTCAGACATAGCCTGATAGAGGTTACGTTTTATCCCTTACTTCTGCGATGAACAAGAAGAAGAAAGCTGTTTTCGAAATTTAATCAATTTTTATGTTGTATAATTGTTGTTAATCCACATGTAAAATTCCTGATTGTCTGTCCGTCTGTGTATGTTTAACTTAAAAATAATCATAAAATATTCAGAATTTGTTGATGATGTGATGTGAAGGTTCATTAGACCACACAACTATTGCTATTAACTATCAAATTCTTAAGCGCCTAGCCTTTTATCACTATATCGTTGCCCGCCATTTTTAGGCGGACCAATGACAGCATCGGTAAAACTAGTAAGATTAACGTGTTTTAACCACGCTTTTTAACAATTTTACAGAAACCCTGTTATATTATTTAAGGTAAATCAGAATGTTTTATAAAATAACAACTTGTGATGTCATTTTTGCTATCGTCCTTTACTTAAATGTTAAATTTCACAAAATGATATAAAATTATTATTTCCACGTCTTACTTATCAACAGACTATAACAGTCCACTGCTGGACATAGTTTCTTCTTAGTAAGGAGGCTTTGGCCTACTATATAACGCTGGCCTAACTTTTCAAGTCATAAACGACTTTTCTAACATCTATATGTTAGAAAAGTCGTTTTACGCAAGTTTTGTGTATTTCTTAGGTTTCTACTTGCTTGTGTATTTCGGGGTGTCCGACCAAGTTCATTTTATCTGTTTAAAATGGGACTTACCAACTAAAATAGATACTGGATATTTTACAAGTAAACATTCATACAAGTATAGTGTGTGGTTTGAAATTAAAGGTGAGCACAGCATTACCCATAACTGTACACATGTAGGTCTTAAAATTTAAACTAACTTGACAAGGAAAATATGGCTACATAAAAGACTAAAATTAAACAATATCCAAAGCACGATTGTAAGCTTACACACACAAACATAGATACACAAAGACACACTTTCTTTGTGTCCTTTTCATGTACAAGTAGATATGTTTATAAAGTCCTCCTCGACACAGAAGATATTCTTAATGCGGGAGGTCTGTTGAAAAAAAAAAGTACATTCTAATTATTTATGGTGTAAGGACCAAACAAGAATATCGGAAAAGCAAAAGAAACATAGCTTAACACCGGTTTTCTGTGAGTCTGTGGTATTACTCCACTTGAACTAGTTTTGGAACGAAGTGCGCGTTAGACGTTCTGAGCGGATGGGAGCGAGACCTAAAAATATGTAACAAGACTTTTGCCCGACACTTCAGTTGGCGCGTCGACGCTCACATCTTTTCATATTTCATATTGGCAAATTGACAGCGTGTGCTGAGCCGAGTCCACCCTCACTGCAATCGATCCAACCCGGCTAGCCATCGTGGTATAGTAAGTCAAAACCTCCTATTTAAGAAGAGGCCTATGTCCAGCAATGGACTATTAAAGATTGTTGATGTGATGTGATGTGTGTGTGTGTTAAACACCCACAATTTTGAGGTGGGCCATACCAATAGATACAAATCAGTTTGACTAACAGAATCAATGGATTGGTGGGCCCATTCTTTAGGAGGCCACACTCGGGAGGGTCGGAGCCATAAATTTTCTTCTCCCATTCTGCTATAACACTCGATATCCTCTGTCACAGAGTGTCACGCAGTCCTTCATTTCTTTGCAAAATGGTTTGAGCTGTTTTCAGCTCATTGGGTCTGAATTTGAGGGTATTTCTGACTTTTAAATGTTCATCATTTCTGACTCTAGTTCAATTTTATTTGGAGTCGGCGTCAGATTTGGAATTAAGTCATTATTATTATTTAAGTATATTAACCAATGGTCTAGTTACCATAACAGCTAATTATAGTTTCTGCTTAGTTTAGGAAACTTTGTACTGTTTTCAATTCAGTTTACTATGATTTAATAGCGCACGAAATTTAGCTTTGTGAATTGTCCACTGCTGAATGAAGACCTCCCCCAAGGAGTGACAACTATCCTGGGCTTAGGTAGTAGCATCCAGCCAGAAAAGCTGTTTATTGCCTCCTTATTTACTGATTTTAGTAAATACATACATATCTTTCTTTTTATAAATATACTCTTTTATTTACATAATGTGATATCATATATGTATGAATTGTTGAAGACAAGACAAGAGTTATTTCCATTTATGTACTTATTCTTAAGTTGTTGTTTCAGAAATATGTGTCAATCTGCATAAAACACATCAGAAAATTAATACATTTAAGTTATCAAACAAATTACGTAAGTAAGGGCTAAGGACCTAAGACATTACCCTGTGGTATACCATAGTCAACTAATAATTGTTCTCGTGTGGTAATAAAGATATTTTTGTGATTTATTTTATTGTGAATTGCTATTGGACATTGGGTTGTTTTGACTTTATGTTCCAATTGGTTTTACATGTGGATTTTAACAACGTGTTATGTTTAACACAATCAAAAGCTTAAGTCATACTTTTCCCAAAATATTCTGCAAAGTAACTGTTTTTAAATCTAATGAATGGCACGGAACCGCACTGCTTGGCGTGCTCATGAAGAGGCCTATACCATACAATGGGTAACTAAAGGCTGAAGAAGTAGAAGAAATGTACATTTTGTGTAGTTTTACGAAAAATTTAAATGTTTATTATCGTATTCTTAGGTTCTTTTTATTTCCCCTTCCTAGTAATCTCTGCAATCACAAGCCAGACATACGCTCAATCCCGTTTGTTGTTTGAGACTCGTGGTAGACCGTTTCCTAGTTACCCTGTCCTATCTTTTCTCTCTACTACAATTTATCTTTTACCTTTCTTCCGTATATAAATTATTAAAATCCAGGTAAGCGTTGAAGACGGACCAGACCGGATCCAGTAAAAACCTTGAAGAACCTCATATAAAATCGGGAAATGGAGCCACAGAATAATGGTGATACTCACAGTGGTATTCATTTTAATCCATTTACTTGCTAAGCTCTTCTTTTTAAATAAGTAACTTTATGTTTTAGACAACAAATAGGTAAATACTCGTAGAATAGTGTCGATCGAAATAATTATGTTAATTTTTTGATAAGACTTCTTTAATTCCAAATCTGTAATTATGACAATTGGCATACAAGTGAAAAACAGTGTTTGTTTTAAAATGCAATATAAATAACAACTAATAATTTTACAATTTTCTAGAAAAATCTTTGAATACAACTACTTTGAATGTTAGCAATTGGGTATTGTAAAAAGTATGATAATTAATGCATAAAAGTAAGTTAATAAGAGGTGCCACCAGCAAGCAAGTAAGCATGTTTACATTACTGCGGTTTACATTATTTACCTCTAGATTCATTTACATTATTTTACTATCCGTGTGTTAACGGAACAAGAAAACGGAGTGTCACCACCGCTGTTCATTCCCTGGGTGTCGTAAGAGCCGACTAAGGGAGCAACCTACACAGGATAACAGCACTACAAAAAGAAGCCAGCTTGGTATAACAGGCCAAAACCTCCTTTATAAGGAGTGGCCTTTTTTTTGTTGACGGGTTGGAAAATCTCATCGGATCTCCTGCTCCCTCGGGGACTCAGGAGCTAGGAGTATGTGGTGATTCCACTAAAAATCATCCCGACGGCCGGCCTCAGGTGTCCTGCTCTGGGAGAACCCGGACCATATTATTTCAGGTCCTCCCCGAATTGACACCATGCCTAATCAGGCCCTATCCCAGGGGAAAACACTTCCCCATCAATCGCGGCGGCTCGATTGCATCTTAATGTAATCAGGCTGCCTTATAAGCAGAGGCCTATGTCTAACATTGAACTACTAAAGGCTGGTCAACTGATGATGATGACATATTATAGATAAATCACAGAATACTGAACTAGAATTATTCTGGACGGGAACCGAACCTTCGACTTCTGGATTAGCAGTGAGGATTACCTACTAATCACTACACTAACAGCTGAGTTAACGTTGTTGTTTAACCTACTAAGGTACGTATTTTCCCAATCAGATCTTCGGGCCATCAGAAACCATATAAATTGGCTTCTGCCATATTTCCAAATATATAACTAAAACCTGTTTCATTTTATAATCGTCAAGGTCAAACGTTTTGAACTTTAAGTGTTATATTAAGTTGTTTGTGCCGTGATCGAATGTAATAAATATATATTTCTAAATCTGGTTCGGCTACCGATATTACTCAACTGAGTTAAGTCATAAAAATGTTTTAGAAACACAGCACTTTTAGTACTTCTTTCGCCATCGTAGATGTGTAAATTACCTACCTTACAAGATTTCTACACCACCCAAAGGTTGATTGGAAGAGAATGCTCTGGGCATTAAGTCCGCCGATGTACAAAAGTGCATAAAGTTAAATAAATAAATAAAATAAAATATACCGTGGCAGAGCATACTTCGACAAGCATGGCCCAGGTACGGCCTCACAACAAATAGCTGCATTCCACAAAAGCCCGAGTCTTCGAAGCTGCAAGATAATATGTCAACAGTACTTATATGGATGGCGTAGTGGTAAGCGGTCACCCCGCCGCTTCCTACTGCGCTGAGTGTTGTATGTTCGATACTGCCATGGGACAACACTGTGTGATCCACAAATTGTTGTTCTGAGTCTGGGTGTTCTTTGTGTCCGTTTCATGTATGTTTGTAAAGTCCCCCGCGATTTAGGATATATTCCTAGTACGGGAGTCGACTTCTTTAATAAAATGAAGTGAATTAAAAATATTCTAAGAGGCAAATTCTATATGACTTTAGAGTGGGATCTCGACCTTCGTGTGTACAGCGGACATCTTGGCATTTGCCTCTAGGTCATATGGATGAGTTCAAGTACAATTAGATGCTAGATTATTATCTAAATATATTTCTCATCTTGTCTCAAAGTTAACTTTGTAAATGACACTTATGACACTATATTTCTCTAAACCTAACCTTTAGTTCTAGAGATTGGAGATTTCCAAAATACTAGCGTGATTATATTACTCTAGGTGACCAGCGCAACTTAGTCTGAGTCTCTCAAAAGGAATCAATTTTCCTAATTTTTGGATGGATGCTCGGCTCCTTGGTCTTAGCGTGATATTATATGTATTACTTCTATTCTTCTTCTTCTACCTATAGTTTATTCTACCTGTTATTATAAAAGATTTTTTCCATTCCAACCAGTACTTCCTGAGAACACGTTCAATTATCAAAATTTGAGCAACTAATACGTTAAATAAACCCAATAGTAGACCAAAACCTCCTTTCTAAGGGGAGGCCTATTTCCGGCCTATGTCAGGCCGTGGTATTTATTTATTTATTGATTTTTTACACTTCCTGCATTACGACTTGGACGAGGCGGACTTAATGCCACATAGCGTTATCTACCAGTCAACTTTAAGATGGTTCAGTAAGGGGCATGGCAGGTGCACATGTATCATATAAAAAGAAGCAACTATAAAAATAGAACATTAATTTGAAAATACTATTTAAAATACATAGACGAATACATAAACTATTAATATCTATAATAATATTATAAAGCTGAAGAGTTTGTTTGTTTGTTTGAACGCGCTAATCTCAGGAACTACTGGTCCGATTTAAAAAATTCTTTCAGTGTTAGATAGCCCATTTATCGAGGAAGGCTATAATAAGACTATATATCATCACGCTAAGACCAATAGGAGCGGAGCACCAATGAAGAATGTTTCAAAAACGGAGAAAATTTATTACTATTGAGAGACGCAGACGAAGTTGCGCGGGTCAGCTAGTATATTGTACATACGGAATGAAATGAAATAAATACAATAATGTCTGAAGGGACGAAATCATGAGGATATTTCTGCTAGCTGTTTCCTGTAGAATTCTCTGACTTTAGCTTGGTATCACTCCGTAGAGCTGGCCCATTTATGACGAAGCGTGGCTCTCCCACGGCTAAGCTCAGGGTCAGATTGACCATTGTCGTAAAATCGAAGCCCTCAAACTGCTTCTTTATATCAGTCATCATCATCTGCCTACCCTAATCCCAATTTTATTTGGGGTCGGCGCAGTAAGTATGATTCTTCCATTCCACTCTATGATTCGTCATCTCACTGTTTACTTACTTCCTAACCATATCCTCACTGACACAGTCCATCCACCTTTAATTTGATCTCTTTCCTCTTCTCTTGTACCCCTCATTCCTAACACTTTCTTCGCCACACTTTCCTCATCCCTCCGCATGACACGTCCATACCAAGATAACCCATTACTTCTTAATTTTTCATCAGTGTTCATTTAAATATAATATACAAAAAAATAATGTTCTATAATATCTAAATCACGAAATCAATCGGTACCTGCGCATGCGCAGGCGTCTAATTCGAGAGACCGTGACGTCATAGCAGTCGCCCTTGGCTCTCACTTATATACACACACGTGTAAAAAACTTGTCATACATACAAATGTAACTACTTATAACTTAGTTGTAACTTGATATTGAACCAAGTTACTAAAACCATCTCTTCAAAATCTATCTATCCGTGTGGTGACGGATTGGGAACACGGAGTGTCACCATCTCTATTCATCCCGTGGGTGTCGTAAGAGCCGACTAAGGGAGAAAACTACGCAGGACAACAAAACTGCAAGGAGAAGGAAAACTTGAAACAACCCCCAAACCGACTTGTCTGGCCAGCGTGGTATAGTAAGCTAAGACCCTTTCTAAGGAGATGCCTATGTACAGCAGAGGAATATTAAAGGCTGTTGATGATATGGCGGGCCTGCAGACAGAGATAGAAGATATATTTTTTTTAAAAGTGGTACAAAATAATATATGGATGTATTAATAAATATACAAAATATTTTTAAATGGTTCTCACAATTAGTAGTGAACTAGGCAGAGCCTGTGCTATGGTGACCAGACTGCTGATAAACATACTTATATATTTCTAAATACATACATATTATATATAAATTACAGACTGACACAGAACAAGTAATCGTGCTCGTCAGACAATGATTCATCCTGGGTGGGAATCGAACCCACGACCTCCGGCTTATCAGTCAGGGTCCCTAACCACTTTACGGCCAGTGGAATTACTTTTTTAGTTGTGTGTGACTCAGCAAACATAGGTATGTTCAACGACCCAATGGCGTAGTGGTTTGTGTAACAGACTGCTATTCCAAAGATCGCGGGTTCGATTCCCACTCAAGTCAAACATTTATGTGCATTAACATTTAATGTTTGATTTGGTCTGGGTGTTTCCATCTATAATAAGTATGTATTTACAAAAAAAGTATATATGTATTTATATCAGTTGTCTAGTAGCCATAGTACAAGCTCTGCTTAGTTTGGGACTAGAGGGCGTTGTGTGAATGTGGTAGAATATTATTAATATTAATATTATTATTATAGGATGTCGAAATAGCTTAAGTCTTACAAGACATCAGTTATCCTAAATCTATTCAAATCCAGTGCGTGGCTCAAGATCAAACAAGATAAGGCGTTACTATGCTCTCTGCACCATCCCGATATAACTCAAGATTATTCAATAATAGTAGTCGAATTTCGTGACGGTTACTAAACTAATACACTCTAGTATATAGTATCTTAACGAACGTATCTTAAATTCCAAACATTAATTTAATTAAGATTAAGAAAAAGAATTTTTGCCTTGACAACAAAACTTATAAATTTTTCTATGGCAATAAATTACACACACAGCCGCAATTACTTATATAGTCTCACGCACACATACACACAAACTTGTTGATTTACAATTCAAATAGTAACGAGTTTTAATTTAACATTTATTATCTTATTTTTATTTAAAACACTTTTGATTATTTCCTTTTTTTGATATAACTCAGTTGTCTGTAGGTCACTCAAGGTTTAACAACCGTCACGAATCGTGAACACCGACTGTCAGTTTGACGTTTTATTTTTTTTTAAAGTACAATGCACTAGGGTATACAAGTCGACGTCCTCCTTCTGAAAGACGTTCTGAGGCATATCTATGATTTATGTACAACTAGTAACTATTTTTTTCGGTTTTGTGATGATGTCGTGGGCGAACCTCTTGGGGGAGCTATGTCCAGCAGTGGACGTCTTTCGGCAGAGATGAGGATGATAAGTGAGTGAGGTTATAGAAGACACAATCCTATCCCCTTTGCTTTTTTTTCCGTGCGGAAATCCCTTCGGATACCACCACTCTCTTACGAACACTGAAAAGGCGCAGCGCACTTGTCTAACCCCGGTTCCATAAAAATTAACTTTTAGATTTCATTGTTTTTTGTACTTTGAAGCTACAGTTTTAGTTAATAAAAATGGTTTGGGCCAGGGATGTAAGGAGAGAGGGATTGGCGACGGAGGAGGGATTGGATTGGTGGAACTAAGATATAGACATCACCGGAATAATAATAGATAAATCTATGCAATGTTTTTTTAGGACCAGATGGCGGAGTGGTTTGTGCAACGGACTGCTATTCCAAAGGTCGCGCGTTCAAATCCCGCTCAAGTCAAACATTAGAGGCATGAACATTTAATTTTTGATTTGGTCTGGGTGTTTCTATGTATAATATGTGTGTATTTACAAAAAAAAAGTATATAATATGTGTTTATATCAGTTTTCTAGTAGCCATAGTACCAGTTCTACTTAGTTTGGGACTAGATGGCGTTGTGTGATTCTGGTAGAATATTATAAATAAGCTAGCTGACCCGGCAAACGTTGTATTGCAAACCAAAAAAAAATTAGGGGTGGGTCACCCTTACCATTTAGGGGTATGAAAAATAGATGTCGGTCGATTCTCAGATCTACCCGATGTGCACACAAAATTTTATGAGAATCGGTCAAGCCGTTTCGGAGGAGTACGGGAACGAACATTGTGACACGAGAATTTTATATATTATAAGAGCTATATACTTTGTGGTAGAAAATAAATATGATTAATTTTTTTATTATTTTATTATTAATATTCAGTTAAAAAAGGATTGCCTGCTGACTGGTCCGTCGGTCATGTCTTTAGTGATCATGACTGCTAAGCCAGAGGTCGTGGGTTCGATTCCCACCCAGGACAAATATTGTGTGATGAGTATGGTTGTTTGTTCTGTGTCTGGGTGTAATATATCTATACTATGTGTATTTAGTAACGTTTATAAGCTGTCCGTTTACTGCAGTACAAGGTCTGCCTAGTTTTGGAACGTCCGTGAGTAAAATGTATTAAGTTATTATTTAATAACTGGTACCCGCGACTTCGTTTGAATTTGAAAAGCGCTACCATAGTGGTGTCGGGTGGTCCTTGAGGCCTCGGGTCCGGTTCCCGAACCCGGCAAAATTTTATAGGTTTTTTCCAAGAGGAAAACTAGCCTGTGTTACTCCTTATACAGACAGCTACCTAGTAGTAAAATATTATCAAAATCGGTCCGTTTTGAGGATTAACCTTAACAAACAAACAGACAGACTTTACGGATGGCGTAGTGGTTTAAGCGATCGCCGAGTTTTGTGGGTTTAAAACCCACATGGGACGACACTGTGTGATCCACAAATTGTTGTTCTAAGTTTGGGTGTTCTTTGTGTCCGTTTCATGTATGTTTGTAAACTCCCCCGCGACACAGGATTTATTCTTAATGCGTGAGTTGTCTTTTTAAAAGAAAATACTGACCGACAAATAATATTTAAACTGGTTTTAAGGCATAGGTATCGTGCAAATAACCGTATGAGCATGAAAAACCTATTATTTTGACATTAAAAACAGACACCTCAGTTTTATTTATTTATATAGATAAGGTTCCATATATACCGCCAGTGTGTTCTAAAAAGGAATCTTAAAAAAAGGTTAAATCTAATGAAATAACAATAATTCTACACAAAATGTTGATATTTTACATTATTAATGTAAATTAAACCACGTTCTTTACATCGATGTGAATTAATAGCTCGTGTGAGCTTTTATAAGTGGTATTACAACTTATTTTATTGATAATGAGGTTGATTGTTACACAACAGATATTTTATTTAATATCATCTACGCCTGTAATAGTCACTTGGTAGACATAGACCTCTCTTTAGAAAGGAATTTTCGGCCTACTAAACCAAGCTTTCAATGGGTTGGTACAGGGTTCGTTTTGTAGTTAGTTAGGTCGTCGTTTTGTAATTAGTTGCAGTTAGTTTGGCCAGCCGCGAGGGGGCGGCGTCCGCGTGTGCCGGACGTCGCCTAAAGAGAGGTTAAAATTTTGAGACGGAGCCCGCACCAGGAGCGGGCAGGCGCTAGGAGGGGTCCGGATGTCTTAACAACAGCTGTTCCCTGATCCCTCCTATTACAGGCGCAGAGTGGCACACACAGTCCGACACACCACCCCGCCGCAAACCCCGGTGGGGTGACGGTCCGGGGGGGTTTCCACACGTTAAAAAAAAAAAAAAATTGGTTCGTTTTGTGGTGTACACTATTCTAACACACCTAACACTATACACTATTCTAACACACCTAACTTACACACTTTAATATTATTTACATTTCATTATTTAACACTTATTTATTTATATATATACAAAGGTAATTGCGATACGGGATGGTCGATAATTCATCTCGAATATTACCGATTGGGTCCGATCCCTATTACCGCGCATGCGCATACTAATTTTAATGTATGCTCAAGACTATGGCCTTTAAGTAGGTTTGGTTGGCGTGCTTTTTTCAATTTCTACTGCAAGATTGTTTATCCAAGTTTTAATTAAACATTTTATTGTTCTTGAAGTGTTTGTGATCTAATGGTGTGGAGTTATCCTTCTGATATACCTACTCCCATTACCTACAGTTTCAAGTGTTCCTTCTCTTTGCCGTGCTGTGTCATGCATATTTTGCTTAGTCTTAGGATGAATTACATCAAAATCCACAATAGCCTTCTGTAGTCTACAGCTTTACACAGGACTCTCCTTAGAAAGGAGGTTTTGGCCTACTATACCACGCGGATCGGTATAGAGTTACTTTACTAGTCCACTGCTGGACACATGCCTCTCCTTAGATAGGAGGTTTTGGCCACGCTGGCCACACGGCTTGGTATAGGGTTTGTTTCAAGTTTTCCTTCTCTTTTGTATTGCTGTTATCCGGCTACTTTTATAAAAGTTAATATTGATAAGATTGTAACGGAAAATCAAAACGTATGTTTTTTTAAATTTGCAAAAAACCCAAAGAATGCACGTTCCTCGCACCTATCGAGCCTAGCTGTATATATTAGTTATTTCTTAGAAGCTATGACCTCATGTGGTGACGACATCATGGTGCAATCTTTGGACATTTTGTTAGCGTTTGTGTAGGGTTGCCATACGTTTTGGCACACAGAGACTTTGTTGGAGACAGAAAATATACTTTTTATTTATCTATACTTCATATTATAAAGCTGAAGCGTTTGTTTGTTTGAACGCGCTAATCTCTGGAACTAAGGGTCCGATTTGTCGAAAATTCTTTCAGTGTTAGATAGATCATTTATCGAGGAAGGCTATAGGTTATATATCATCACGCTAAGACTAATAGGAGCGGAGCACCAATGAAGAATGTTGCAAAAACGGGGCAATTGTATCCCTTTTCAAAGACGTAGACGAAGTCAGCTTTTTTATTTAAAACTTGAAGGACCGATAACTTTGACAAATTTGCTTAACGTAGATAATTGCATCAGGAAGGCAATTTTAGATCCCCATGTATAGTTATTTATTTAAATTTTGAGCAGCTTTAAGCAGGTTTTATAATATAAGTAATCACCGTAAATATAGGTACATAGTTATAGTACTTAAAACACATTAAGCAATGTTTGTTTCACAGAACAGTAGGTATTAAATTAAATCAAAATAATAAAAAAACTAAATTAAGGCATCAATCTAAGAAAATAAATTATTGCTTATTTCGTGGCTCGCTAGCGTGGCACTTGTAGTAAATAACTGGAAGTCATTTTTTCATCAACAGCCATCAACAGTCCACTGCTGCACATAAGCTACTATACCACGCTGGCCAGACGGGTTGGTATAGGGTTTGTGTCAAGTTTTTCTTCTCTCTGCAGTGAGTTTTTCTTCTTTGTTCTGCGTAGTTTTTTCCCTTAGTCGGCTCTTACGACACCCACGGGATGAATAGGGGTGGTGACACTCTGTATTCTTAGTCTGCCACCACACGGATCTTACTCCCTTGATGAAAAAGAACGAAAGAACTGCTTAACACGAGGCAGTGATACCACTATGGTCGATCCTGCCTATTAGACATGAAAATGATTGCTGCTTTTAAATCACATTCATTTGATGAAATGATTGGCTTTAGACACATCGATTTCACATGTGATCGTGATTTCGTCATAGACAAAGATAAATGGCATTAATAATAATAATAATAATATAATAATATTGTACCACATTCACACAACGCCATTTAGTCCCAAACTAAGCAGAACTTGTACTATAGGTACTAGACAACTGATATAAATACATATATACTTTTTTTTTGTAAATACATACTTATTATACATAGAAACATTAAAATCAAATAATACTTTTTTTTATCAAAGACTACGTTTTTTTTTATTTAGACCTTTTAAGACTTGCTCTAACGTAATAATAATAATTAAGTTGCAGTGGTTTTGTAAATCAGTCACTGGTGTGATATTAGGTGACCCTGACTGCTAAGCCAGAGGTTGTGGGTTCGATTCCCGCCCAGGACAAATAATTGTGTGGTGAACACGATCATTTGTTCTGTGTCTGGGTGTAATTTATCTATAATATGTAAATAATATAATATATAATATAATATTCTACCACATACACACAACGCCATCTAGTCCCAAACTAAGCAGAGCTTGTACTATGGGTACTAGACAACTGATATAAATACATATATAGTTTTTTTTTGTAAATACATACTTATTATACATAGAAACACCCAGACCAAATCAAACATTAAATGTTCATGCACACAAATGTTTGACTTGAGCGGGAATCGAACCCGCGACCTTTGGAATAGCAGTCCGTTACACAAACCACAACGCCATGCGGTCGTCGTACTCGTATAAGTATGTTTATCAGAAGTCTGGTTGGCACAGGCTCTGCGTAGTTTGTAAGATATGTTATTATTATTATATATATACTAGCATTTCCCAGCAATTTCGCCTGCGTTTTATGTCACATACAATGTATTAGAAATAGGCAAATTCGTGTTACAAAACTTATCACAAATTTCCCACTTTTGACACCCAAATTTATGGTCAGCCTACAATACTAAACGATTTATATGTAGCGAGGGTTGCCAACTTTTAGAAGATTAAAAAAAACTTGTTTCAGTGAGATAATTGAATTCAAGAAAAAATAATATTTTATTTTCAGAGAAATATTGGTAAATTTTATAAGCTACGACGCTTAGAATTCCAGCACTATAAAATACATTAAAAAAAACTTTACTATTTTATAGTTTTTAACATCAATATTATAAATTCAAATTACCAAAACTTCCCGGTGACACAATCCCCTCCACCCCTTCTAATTCTGTGGAGGGAACGTTCATAGTGCAGCAACACACTGTCACTTCAGTTGCAGGTCACTAAAACACAGCTTTGTCAATGTAAAACCCCTTTATATTAACAGACACGATGACCAAAGAAGGACGGAGGGCTCCAGGAGAACAGAACAAGTTGTCGTCGTTGTTATGGGCCCTGAGAAGGATCGGAGTTGTTTCCTGTGGATGAGGGGGACCAGTGGGTGTTCGAACCATTGCAGTGAGAGTCTAGTCAGTAGGCTTGGGATAAAATCACAATCACCTGTGACTCATCATTTAATCACACTTGTGACTCATCTATTACAACATCATCAACATCAACAGCCTATACTAGTCCACTGCTGGACATAGGCCTCTCCTTAGAAAGGAGGTTTTGGCCTACTATACCACGCTGGCCAGACGGGTTGGTATAGGGTTTGTTTCAAGTTTTCCTTCTCTTTGCAGTGCTGTTGTCCTGCTTAATTTGCTCCCTTAGTCGGCTCTTACGACACCCACGGGATGAATTGGGGTGGTGACAATCTGTATTCTTAATCCGTCACCACACGGACAGTCTATTACAACACAACGACTTATACTAAATCTAAAAAGAAACAAAAAAGAACGGGCGGTTTGAATGATTTTGATGACCAAATCTAAGTAATGATTTACTACAGGTGAAATCACAGTGACTAAAACCTTCAATTTCAGTAAATGATTACGATATAAAAGTAGCAATAACTTCCATGTCACTAGTCAGCCTAGACTCTGAGTTACTGTGTCTGGCTGCTTCCAGAACGTTGCGGGAAGGCTCCTTTATGCACCCCAGGTCATTTTCCACCAGGCAATTTCACTGTTCGTTGACATAGCATTACATAGTATAAAAAAATGATTTTTTTTGTTTTGATGGAAAGTGACTATCGCCGCCCATGAACGTCTGCAACTCAGGAGTCACAAACGCGTTGCCGGCCTTTTAATAGTGCCATTGTATCTATCTGTGAATTGCAAAAGAGTGGCCATGAGTTTGTTTGCCCTTTCTTCTCATAAGGCTCAAGCCCTTGGAAACGGGCGGTTGTAGATCGGCACAGGCATATCATAGATTTTGTATGGGTTTGATTTTTGTTAAATTTATTTGGTTACTATTTGACAAAACAGAGATTGTTGCTTTTGTGTGTGTTGATCTATGACTTTAGAGTCTACATGGAAGACGATTTCAAACAATTTTGGAAATTTTAAAGAAAGTTTGAGTTTGAGTTTAGGAAGGAGTACGCTCTTTTCTTGAAGGTTTTTTTTTATAATCTACAAAATTATTATCTTAACATACACCTACAGGTCTAGTCGTTAATGTAAGTCTAACTGTGTAACTAGCGAAGTAGACTACGTGTCAAGGGCAGCGGGTTCGCTCGCTAGAATAGAAGATTTTCTACATTCACGCTCTTGAAACATTGTAGTATAAGGCAGACATTTATAATCAATGTTATTAATTACTCCTAGACTTTAGTAAATTTAGTCCGGTTTTTATTTTAATAATGGTTATCCGTAGCTGCATATCTAAAGGAGAAAAAACGAAATGAGCCCTCTGGCAGAATGTAAAACGTCGTAATCTAATATTTGTTTTTTATATAAAAAGTGGTTTTGTGATTTGAGAGGTTCGTGAAAAAAAAAGTTCCTACCATCTCTTTTGTACAATTTTTTAACCGTACATAACTAATCTTGAGACTGGACAGTAATATTCCGTTTATACATATTTCTTTGTTAGTGAGAAATTAGATAGTTGAATAATAACACTTGCTAATTAGTTAGTTAGTTTACGTTTGCTTGCTAAAGTAATGGGATTTGATGCCATTGGGCAACTTGCAACCTATTGTAAATTTGTGTAGCCATAGAGAATTAATTTCTGCTGTTTAGGAACCAGCAATTAATTAGGGAACCTATTGTCTTTTTGTCACTGTTAATTTTTTTGAAAAGTAATATATATACAGATTTCCTGAACACAAATATACAGATTTACTGAATGTAAATGGTAATATTTTATATTTCACAAATAAACGTTTAGGTATCAGTGTAATCTGCATTTTTGGGCTCTAAAGCACAAGTGGACGTAAGTGGTAAGTTATACTATTTAAATAATATAATTTAATATATATTAATTTTAATTAGTATTAAAATTCTCGTGTCACTGTGTGCGTGGTTGAACTCCTCCGAAACGGCATTACATGTTACACATACCTATACCATTACATGTGATGACATCGCTATGTGATGGTGTATGGTAGGATGGGTTGGTTCTTTTTTTTACGTGTGGAAACCCCCTCGGACCCTTAACAAAGATTTCGGTGGTACTGTGTGTCAGAACCAAACGCAGAGGTTGACCCTCCAGTGACCTAACTCACCCAGTGAAGAGGTATGATTGTTTAAAAAGGGGTTGTGGCCAGGCCGTGGTAATCACTCCGGTCTAGCCGGCCCATTCGTGCCTTAACGTGACTCTCCCATGGTAAAAAGGGCGGTGTAATTTATCCACAATATGATATATACAGGGTTACTGGGTAAGTCGACTTAAATACTTTAATGGGTTGTTGTTGCCATAATTTCTGATAGATTTCACTATGAAATACCATATCCCAAACATATCTTGGCCCCGTTTACACGAGAGTTGAGTTTAGGTATATACATTGATAATATAACTATATATAATATAAACATATATTGTGTATATACGTATAACATAGATATATATTCATGTCGGAACTTTTTGAATGGCAAAAACAAAAAAAAAACCTGTTATAATCAAAAATTTTAAAAAATTCAAGTTTTCGCTTCTGTCGGCACTCCCGCAGCACTGTTTTTTTTTTAATAATATGTATCAGAGAACAATACAATCAAAACAGGAAACTTTGGCAATATAATACATATGAAAACTATTTTTTATCATCACTGTACTCAATTTAATATGACAAATATGACAATTTATAACAAACGTCCCTTATCCGAGAAGTTTGACCATCTGACAAAAATATTCCTGTTTGACATATTAGTTTGACTACCCAATTTGACCATGTGAAGGAAGCAATATAATTTATTTTAATAATCAATGAAACAACACGTCTGGAAAGAGAAGGAAATCTTGAAACAAACCCTATACCCTTCAAACCTTAAAGAAAAGAGCGTACTCCTTCTTCAAAGGCTGCCAACGCGCTTGTGACTCCTGAGTTGCAGACGTTCACGAGGCCTATGTCCAGCAGTGGACTAGTATAGGCTGTTGATGATGATGATAGGGGGTAGTAGCTTTTCATCAGGTGACTCGTCTGCTTGTTTGCCCCCTATTCCATAATATATATAGGTATAGGTATAGTAGGCCAAATCCTCTTTTCTAAAGAGAGGCCTATGTCCAGCAGTGGATGATTATCCGTGTGATGACTGATTAAGAATACGGAATGTCACCACCCCTATTCATCAAGTGGGTGTCGCAAGAGCCGACTAAGGGAGTAAACTACAAGACAACAGCACTGCAAAGAGAAGGAAAACTTGAAACAAACCCTATACCAACCCGTGGTATAGTATAGTGGTATAGTAGGCCAATACCTCCTTTCTAAGGAGAGGCCTATGTCCAGCAATGGACTAGTATAGGCTGTTGATTGATTGATTGATTGATGAAGGATGAATCAATGAAACACATTGTCATTAAAAATATATTTAATTTAATTCTATTAATAATAACTTAGCCTCACATAAATAATTATTACTATTATAATACAATATTCATCTCTAGTAGCAAAATATTATATCGAACAAATGGTAACGAAAAATACGGTCATAAATATTAAAATAACTTATTCTATTTAATTAAGTCTTGAAAAGCAGAGGTTATGGGTTCGAAATAGATTAAGGTCAAGGACACACTATGTGACCTTGACCTAGTCGAATCGGTAAGATAGTGTGAACGTGCCCTAATCAGCAACTAGTATTAGTCTTATGTGAATTGTTATTATTATTTAAAAAACCAAATATAATAACGAAATTGCAGAACAAAAATGACTAAAGACAGTTGGGGGTTTCTTTCACCCCTAAAATAATACCATCACAAATAAAAAAGCCTTCTTTTCTGTAGCTACCCTAAATCCCCATAGACTATGATAGTTCTATTTTGTCAAACCCTAAATCTAAACAGTCAACTTGGTGCATCCAAATAAAAAAAAAAAACATCGGATGTACCAATGAAGTACTACCAAAACGCGTTCCATATTTAAAACCAAATTTAAAAATGGAAAATTAATAGAGGCAAAGACATCACTCGTACAGATTTTTTCTGTTTATCAAAAAAAAACTTTTTTTCTAATGTATAGCACTTAAAACATAACCAAACAGTCCTTTTTTTCCCCACATTCGACTTATAATAATTATAAAAGTGACAGTATAGTGGGTGAATCAAGTAAATTAACATGGCGTATACGGCGCCATCACCTTCCAATTGCATTGTAGTAAATTATTATTTTTACATCACTCTGGATTCGTTAAACCTTGATTGTGATTCCGAGAATCTACTCTTATGTAATTCCCGTACGGTGTGCTGATAGTTTGAGGACCGGCAGCGTAAGGATTTAACACTAAATTAACGCTCTTGGTGTCCGTCAATGAATTGATGGCGCCATCTCTGTTCCAGGACGCTGTAATAAAACGTTCAGTTTACTGACATCTATTGGATAGTTATTGTACTAAAAATAAACAATGACATCTCGTGGAAAATGGTAAAACTAGTGAAATAAATTTAAATTTTATAAAATTCAATGATTAACATAGATTAGTAATTAAGTTTTTAAAGAGATATAAATACAATTATAAAATTGGCACATGAGTTAAAAGAAAGTCTGATTATTTGGTTCATTCTTAATTTTATTGAGTTTCTAACAGGAACTGAATAAAATGAAGAATGTCAAAAGGAATAAAACGCCAAAAGTAGATATTATTATAAAATTATATGCACATAAAGTACAACGTTTCTCTATTTATATTTAGCGCCATCTGTGATAACATTCACGTACTTTTATTGACCGTTTACTAAAACGACCGATAGATATCATGTTCAGAATTTTAAAAATCTATTTAGCATTTAATTTTGTTTTAGAGCTGTCCAAACCACAGGCCGAGTAAATTTTTTTTGTAAATGCCGTTTAAATTTATATTTTCGGAAAGAAAACATTATAATGTTTTTTTTTGTATACCATATAATTTTATTAGCAATTTTCTCTTCTGGCAATAAGTTTTCTATCTCTAATCTTGTGACACAAGTTTTTCCGTTTGTCAAGGATTAAGAATACGGTGTGACTACCTTTATTCATTCTGTGAGTATCGTAAGAGCCGACTAAGGAAACAAATTACACAGGACCACAGCACCGCAAAGAGAAGGAAAACTTGACACAAACCCTGTACCAACAGTTGACACTCAAAAACCCAACTTTCAAATAGATTTGTCTATTGCGTCACAACACGGAAGGCGCTTTCTCTGCACCCATTTTTTTTGGTTATCAACACATACGTTGCATCATTGGATAAACCCATTTTATCGTAAAACTTTCACGACGTATTTTGGACACATATAACCTCATACATTCCGCCATCTGACCCAAAACTAGGCCGAGCCTGTACTATGGTAACCAGACTGCTGATAAACATACTTATATATTTTTTAAATACATACAAGTTATAGATAAATTACACCGAGACACAGAACAAATGACCGTGCTCATTACACATTGTTTGTCCTGGGTGGGAATTGAACCCACGTCCTCCGGCTTAGCAGCCAGCCACTGACCACTAAACCAACAAGCCCGGTTGGGGTCTGCACTCAGTCTAATTCGACACGGCGGAACTTAGATTTTTTACGCGAAGCGACTGACGCCACACTGCCAACACGGAGGGGTCTAAATTTGTTAATAATGGTAACCCATCCATGTCCGTGTGGTGACGGATTAAGAATACAGAGCGTCACCACCCCAATTCATACCCGTGGGTGTCGTAAGAGTCGACTAAGGGAGAAAACTACGCAGAACAACAGCACTGCAGAGAGAAGGAAAACTGGACACAAACCCTATACCAACCCGTCTGGCCAGCGTGGTATAGTAGGCCAAAACCTCCTTTCTAAGGAGAGGCTTATGTCCAGCAGTGGACTATAAAGGCTGTTGATGATGATGATGATGATGATCCATAGACTGACCTGGCTAGGATTGCTGAACTTTGCTATATGCTAACCTTCTCAGTCACCTATTAACCTCTCCTAAGTTTAACTATATAAGTATTTTGTTCAGTTCCAAGTTTTTTTTTTTGTGAATATATCTTTTGAACATGCGTTTTTTTCCGAAATAGATGACTTACTAAAAGGAACCATTTATTGGGGATGTTACTCAACCTGATGTTGGATGGTTCAGTTACGGCTGTGGCATCATCCACAGCCTTTACTAGTCCACTGCTGAACATAGGCCTCTCCTTAGAAAGGAGGTTTTGACCTACTATACCACGCTGGTCAGACGGGTTGGTATAGGGTTTGTGTCAACTTTTCCTTCTCTTTGCAGTGCTGTTGTCCTACGTAGTTTACTCCCTCAGTCGGCTCTTTGACACCCCACCGGATGAATAGGGGTGGTGACACTGTATTCTTAATCCGTCACCACACGGACTACGGCTGTGGCATGTGTACTTCTTTTTGTTCTGTTGGTTTCCCTGACGATATACACCTCAATAAATATCTCCAAAAAAAAACCTATCTTCTTAATCTAGTAGTTATGACGTGTGCAAGGCTCTTCAAAAAACATCCGAAGCATATTTTAAACTGTATTGCGTAGGTACTAAGATTCAAATTCGATTGATATCTAGGCAACCCTAGTACGTATACCACCAGTCGTCTACAGGCAACACAGGTCACCTTATAGTAATCATTTACCAGTGCCTGTCGACTTTGAACTCAAGGTCAGCAAATAATCTTCTACTAAAACATATGACAAAGAACGTCTATAAAGAAATATGAAGTCTCTTTCAATTGTAATAAAGTTCAATTTAGATCGCTCGCCGAAACACAACAAGTTTTATTCCCTTTTCCCAGATTGCCAATAATTGCGACCAATAGTACCGTGGGAGAGCCATGCTTCGGCACGAATGGGCCGGCTCGACCGGAGTGATACGACGGCCTCACCGAAAACCGGTGTTAAGGAATTCTTTCGTTGCCTTTCACTTAGTGAGTGAGGTTACCGGAGCCCAAATCCCCCCTCCCGCTGACTGCAGGAGGGACTCCAAGGGCAGCAACGCACTTGTGACTTTTGAGTTGCAGATGTCCATGGGCGGCGGTAGTTGCTTACCATCAGGTGACCCGTCTGCTCGTTTGCCCCTTATACCATGTTGTTATGGCTGTCATAAATTAGTTGTTACTATACTACTAAGTACAGGAAATACAGGAGGATACAGGTATATTGACATGGCAGAGCCTCGGTGCCCTATACCAACCCGTCTGGCCAGCGTATTATAGTAGGCCAAAACCTCCTTTCTAAGGAGAGGCTTATGTCCAGCTGTGGACTGTTAAAGGCTGTTGATGATGATGATAATGATACTACTAATTGAGCCGTAGGACTTGTATGCTTTGCATAATTAAGGAAGTTTCCTTACATATGTGTTCTTCATGTGGTCCGTGCTGACCGTGGATGTGCAGGTGTATCTCCTTCTGATGAGGGGGTTCCCACCCGTGTTCGTGACCATGCGTCTTCTGACCAAAGAAGGCTCCAACCTGGAAATTTAAAAGAGTTTTGGTTTAAAATACGAAAGAAAACAGCTGTGACCACGGCCAGTGCAACCTGGTCGAAACGTGGGGCTATTCAAAGGAGTGTACTAAAAATCTATCTTGATGATAACTATCAGTATTCTCCGTGTGGTGGGTTAAGAATACGGAGTGTCACCACTCTTATTCAACACGTGGGTGACGTAAGAATCAACCAAGGGAGCAAACTACGCAGGACAACAGCACTACAAAGAGAAGGAAAACTTGACACAAGCCCTGGTATGGATAGGGTCCGCGTGGTCGTCTCGTCTGGCCACCGTGGTATAGTAGTCCAGAATCTCCTTTCTAAGGAGAGGCCTATGTCTAGCAGTGGACTGTTAAAGGCTGTTTATGTGATGATGTAATCTATCATGAGCGCGTTAATTCCCGTAAATTTTATTTGAAACAATTGTTTTTTTTTTAATAAGACCGTAATTAAATGAAATCACAAAAGCTTCATATATTCTTCTCCTTAAACTGGCCTGTTAGTTTAACGGTTAATGTTCCTTATTGCTAAACCAGAGGACGTGGGTTCAATTCCCACCCAAGACAAACATGATGTAATTAGCACGATCATTTGTTCTGTATCTGGGTATAATTTATCTATACTAATATTATAAAGCTGAAGAGTTTGTTTGTTTGTTTGTTTGAACGCGCTAATCTCAGGAACTACTGGTCCGATTTAAAAAAATCTTTCAGTGTTAGATAGCCCATTTATCGAGGAAGGCTATAGGCTATATATCACCACGCTAAGACCAATAGGAGCGGAGCACCAATGAAGAATGTTTCAAAAACGGAAAAAAATCATTACTATTGAGAGACGCAGACGAAGTTGCGCGCGTCAGCTAGTCTCTAATATGTATGTATTTAGAAATATATTAGTATGTTTATCAGCAGTCTGGTTACCATAGTACAGGCTCTGCCTAGTGTGTGAGATATGGGACGTTACAGTTTTTTAGTTTCAAACACTGAACGTTGTTTCAAGGTCACATCGATAAGACAAATAGTATTACCTCAGTGAAAGTGTGCAACTTACAACCGGATAGCGAGTAAAAGGGAGAGCATTATCAAGATAGAAAGAGATGCGATTACTTACGGGATATGATATGTACTGTTAAGTTTTAGTGTTCCGTTTAAACCGAAAGACTTTGAGGTGTAGTTCGCGGGTTATTTTGTAAATCATTGATATAACAATAACAACTAAACACATCTTACAGCAGTCTGATCCCAAATGAGGCAGAGCCTGTACTATGGTAACCAGACAGCTGATAAACATACATATTTCCGTCCGTCCGTTTTTGGCATCGGTGGTAATTCAAGCTGTAAAATTGTCAAAAGTGTTGTGTTATTGCCAAAATAAAAGTTTTCTCTTTCTTTCTGTCGATGTCCAGAGATACAGGTATATTTACATGGCAGAGCCTCGGTGCCCTTTTTTTATCTTTTTTACGTGTGGAAACCCCCTCGGGCCGTCACCCCACCGGGGTTTACGGCGGGGTGGTGTGTCGGAATCGGACCGACTAAAACCACACGGTGTGCCACTCTGCGCCTGTAATAGGAGGGATCTGGGAACTGATGTTATTAGGACCTCCAGACCAGAGCCTCGGTGCCCTATACCAACCCGTCGGGCCAGCGTGGTATAGTAGGCCAAAACCTCCTTTCTAAGGAGAGGCCTATGTCCAGCAGTGGACTATTATAGGCTGTTGCTGATGATGAGAGCGTCGGTGCGGTGTTTACCAAAATAATATATTTAAGTTTTTCGATCCGTATTAGAACCCATATTGTGAGTTTAGCGTTAAATTCGAGAAGAGAAATAGAATTGGTTATTCTAGTTTTATTGTCAACACATCTACTTATACGACTCATCACAGGGTTAGAGGACTCACTCCCTGACAATAACCAGTGCTAGTTATAACTAGCACTGGTTATTGTCAGGTATCCGACAACGGTAGGTATACAATCGTGGGAGATCTGGAGTGAGTGGCTGATCACCAAGTGAGTAAGACTACCAGAGGCTCAAGACCCCTTTTGTTGTTCCACAAATAGGGTGGCACTGCACATCTTGAGCTGCAGGTATCTATGGGTGGCGATAATCCCTTACCACTGACATGTTGGCACACATCAAAAGAATGTTGTAGTAGATTTAATGATTCCACTATAACGATATATACAACTTGACTACGTAGTGACGGATTTAGAATACGGTGTGTCACCACCCTTATTCATCCCGCGGGTGTCGTAAAAGCCAATTAAGGGAGCAAACTACGCAGGACAACAGCACTGCAAAGAGAAGGAAAACTTGAAACAAACCCTATACCAACCCGTCTGGCCAGCGTGATATAGTAGGCCAAAACCTTCTTTCTAAGTAGAGGCATGTGTCCAACAGTGGACTATTAAAGGCTGTTGATGATATCGATATGGTAATATAAAAAGAGGGGCCGTGAGTTTGTTTGCCCTTTTTCCTCATAAGGCTCAAACCCTTGGAAACATCCGTTGTAGATCGACACAGGCATATAATAGATTTTCTATAGATATACTTTTGCTAAATATTGGACGCAGATTGATGCTATTGTGTGTGTTGATCTATGACTTAAGTGTGTTCATAAGACTTGACTCCTGAGTTGCAGACGTTCATGGGCGGCGATGGTCACTTTCCATCAGGTGACCCGTCTGCTCGTCTGAAAACTCTAACATAAAAAAAAAGTAAGATATGATTTCAAATATTTTGTTTGTTACCTTCGCAGCTCCAGCCAGTAGAAGCAGCTTCAATATCATCAAAGAGACTAGCAGGGTCTTGAACCCGACTATGGCTGCCACTATCATCCAGGTAGAGGCTGCTCCTATTTGGAAGGCCAGAGGGATGAGAGCTTGCGCCATCTTCTTTAACGGCCGTCCGAAGGTCCTGCCTGGAAACAGAAGAATGGTGACTGTTATATTATGGAGATTCGTTTATGCTGGATGAATGTTCATTTCGTTGCGTTTCATAAACTTTGATTAAGTCAATTACGCGTCAAGGCATGATAAGGACGTTCCTTTTCTTTGATATACTTAGATAACTATGTATATCGTATGTATATGTGTGTATGTATGTATATTGTATACGTGTTTATGAATTTTATCATTGCACCTTCAACTACTACTGTCTCTCCAAAACATTTTAATCCATCCTAAGGTTGCCTGGAAGAGATTGCTCTTACTAATAAGGCCGCCCTTTTTACATTACATGTCTGAAATTTTGATGTACCATAATACTTGTAAAATGTGTGCAAATAAAGAGTTATCTATCTATCTTGTGAATGTAACTTCGGACCATTGGCTTAGTACCGTGATAGACGGACACCATAACAGAGCAAAGACCATTGTTTCATCAACATTACCGGAAAAGTAAAATAATGTGATCAAGAGAAAATATTTAAAGGGCCATCTAGCGAAGATAGACCGAACTACGAAATAAGTGACGATCGTAGATCGCGAAATAAAAGTTCTCGCATTGATAGAACTTGGGATTTACAGAAAACATTATCAGCTTCATCCATCAAACAGTAATTACCGTTCCTGCATCGCGCAATAAAGTTCTAACACCGTAGAACAAGGGGTTTACAGAAAATATACTTATCGTCATCGCGCAATAGGTTTACTCATGCCAATAAGAACTTGGGCTTTACAGAAAACACAATCAGCGTCATCTAGCAAACTTTAGCAAAACCAAATTAAGAGTAATGACCGATCCTGCATCTCGCAATGAAAGTTCTCGCAATGATTAGTACTTGGGCCGCGGCCTTTCTCCCTTTTATTTGTAACGATTTCTAAACGAATTATTCTAAAACGATTAAATATATAACAACCAAACCAGAACCACTCCGTAACCGATACTCTAATCTAATATAATTACCTAATATTTCCTAGAAAGTTCTTTACGTAACTTTTTACTTTCAAAGTTATTTTATCTAATATTTTTAACTTATTTATTTTACAATGACATTTTTAAAAAGCTTGATCGAAAGCCACAAAGAATGTTTTAGTTCAAAGCAAGGGTTTCTTTGAAGTTGATGGCCGATGTCATCATGATTTGAGGGCAAATGAAACTCACGACTCACAAGAATCAGAGGGAAGAGGGTTTGGGCTCCGACAACCACACTCAGTGGAAAACAATGAAGAACAGCTTAACACCGGTTTTCTGTGAGGCCGTGGTATCACTCAGGTCGAGGTGGCCCATTTGTGCCCAGCATGACCCTTCCACGGTAGCTCCAGAAGTCGGGGCTGCGTATTTCTCTTGATTGAAGACGTCTTTATATTGATATTTTCATTGAAATTATTGTGATTAAAAAATATTACAACCTTTATGTCACGAGCCCTGAGAGAGTCACCACCCCTATTCACCCCGTGGGTGTCGTAAGAGCCTACTAAGGGAGCAAACTACTCTGGATAACAGCACTGCAAAGAAAAAGAAAACTTGAAACAAATCCTTTACCAACCCGTCTGGCCAGCGTGGTATAATAGACCAAAACCTCCCTTTTAAGGAGAGGCCTAGCCCAGCAATGACAATGACAACCTTTAAATTAGGTTTGTACCTAACCATTTATTACACTTTTTTTTTTGTGCTAAAAACTGAAACTGAAATTAAAAAAAAGTTTTTTTTTAATTTTACGAAAAGTTACTTAAGCAACCGTCTAAAACATTTTTATGCACATAAAATTATCATTTTTCTTAAGACAAATTTATCAGATTATAATTTATGTTAATGTTTTGTGTCTGATGTAATGTGTACAATATTATTATTATACTCGTAGTAAGAAGGAAGCGGCGAAGTGACCGCTTACACCATTACACCATCTGTGCAAGTGTTCTTGTATATGAATGAAAGATGAAGCTTAAAACCTCCTTTTCAGCTTCGCGGCATTCGGGTAATAATGTCCAGTAATGGCAGAACCAGCCTTGTACGTACGTATTGCAAAAACGTTTTACGAGTGTTGTGGGTTCGATCCCCACGTGGGACAAAACTTTGTTCTTTGTGCCCGTTTCATTAGTGTTCGACCATACAGGATATACTACTAGTTTCTAGGGTATACCTGGTTCCCCGGCTATTAGTACCCGAGACGGCGGCGGTTTTAGTCGGTTCGAGTCCGCCATGCCACCGATAGGTGGTATCCGAGGGGATTTCCGCACGGAAAAAAAAAGGATATACTCGTAGTGCAGGAGTTGTCTATACAATAAGAAACTAACAAATCAACAAACAAACAAGCTAGTGCTTTAAAGTTATAAGCAGCCACTAAGAAGGGATTTTTGGAAATTTCACCCCTAAGCGGGTAAATAAGTGATTTAGGGTTGTATGGAAGTTCGTTATTTTCAGAGTTAAAAACACGAAAATCCATACCAATATTATAAATACAAAAGTGTGTCTGTCTTTCTGTCTATCTATCTGTCTGTTGCCTATTCACGTTTAAACCACTGAACCGAATGAGATGAAATTTTGTATAGAGATAGTCCGAGTCCCGGGAAAGGACATAGGTTACTTTTTAGCCCAGAAATCATACTTTAAAGAGAGAAAAGGGGGGTGGAAGTTTGTATGGGGAATCAAGAACTTTAGTATGGAGATACTTTGATTCTTGAGGAAAGACATATATGCTACTTTTTACACGATAACTGACATTTACGCGGGCGGAGCCGTCGCCAATAGCTAGTAATTCAACAATCGTGGTACGATTTTCTGTGGATAATAAACTTTAATAATAGATTAAGGCGGAAATCGCAATAGCATGCAGTATTCGTCACAAACACACTGTCAAAAGCCCACGTGCGCACGCGCACCACTTCTAAGTGAAAACCGGTTCAAATCTGTTATACATCTTGCGCTACTTTCATCGCATGCCTTTATAGTCACTATTATGTTCGAATGTATGTTTTTATTATTGTTTAATGTTAGTTGAATTTCTATCTTGTTCTTTTATTTATCTCTCCAATAAAATGTAAGCTATGTCCGTGTCACCACCTTTATTCATCCCGTGGGTGTCGTAAGAGCCGACTAAAGGAGCAAACTACGCAGGACAACAACACTGCAAAGAGAAGGAAAACTTGAATATCAACCCATCTGGTCAGCGTAGTATTCATCATCAGCCTATCGCAGTCCACTGCTGGACATAGGCCTCTCCCATTGCACGCCACTTAGATCGATTTTGGGCTTCTCGCATCCAGCTCCAGCGTAGTATAGTAAGTCAAAACCTCCTTTCTAAGGAGAGGCCTATGTCCAGCAGTAGATTACTTAAAGCAATTCATGCAATAAATAATATTATGTGTGTAGGATTGCCGGACGTTTCGACCAGAAGGCATCAAACATCACAGAACTGATCGAAACCGAATTTTGATCAATATTTTTTTTTTAAATTAACCATCAGTTCGCACCAGCCTTGGTCAAGGCTGGTTCTTCTACCTATTATGAGATTAGGTTAACTTTCGTAATGTTTAATGTGACTAATTCTACTAAGGAGTCTTTGTACTAATAATGTAATCTGTTACTCGATCCTTATTGTGAGTATTCGTGAAATAATAACTCCTTGCTTAAATACAATCAAAGACAGTAAGAATCCGTAAAATAACTACTCCTTGCTTAAGCTACTTCTAATCCCAGTAAACCTTCCGTGTGTTCATAATATCAACCATAGAGATATAGGCATAAAGGGAGCATGGGGGCATGCGTGTGTTCACAATATCATCACATATATGGATGACCGATAGTTCCCTCTGTCTATGTTTTAGGCTAATGTGGGTTTGATCGTAGAACAGGCGGGAGATTAGAAATTTCCCCATCCAACCACAGAGTTCGACTAGAAAGAAATAGAGGGAACTATCTATTATCCATCTCTCTCGTTGCCTCTATTGCAAGATTGGGGCCCTTGTGCACTCTATGCTTATATCTCTGATATCAACTGACGCACGAGCACACG
Source organism: Arctia plantaginis (assembly GCA_902825455.1). NCBI lineage: Eukaryota > Metazoa > Arthropoda > Insecta > Lepidoptera > Erebidae > Arctia > Arctia plantaginis. Next base: position 1,705,674 of record CADEBD010000146.1, read on the forward strand.
CAAGCCATTTCAGTAAACTGAAATTACAACATTTATTTACATTGTGATCTTTTTTAAACACAGTAATTAAATTACCTACTTCAGATATATTTGTTTGTGTTTTAAACAAGACAGTAGTTATTATGCATTATTATTCAAGTTGACATTATTAAAGTAAATAAAGAGAATAATAATAAAGAAATTCAGATAAGTGGGGAGAGTCAAGAATAATTCTGCTCTACAAAAAAGGAGATTCCTCAGATATTAACAACTATCGTCCTATCAGCGTGCTACCGACAATATATAAATTATTTGCCATATGTCTAGAAAAAAGAATAGCGATAAGCATAGATAAGCACCAACCAGTGGAAAAGGCCGGCTTTCGCCCGGGTTACTCTACCATGGACCACATCCACACATTAGACCAAATGGTGGCAAAACATCAAGAGTTCAACCATCCTATATACATCGCGTATATAGATTACGCCAAAGCTTTCGATTCAATCGCACACGAGAGCATATGGCAAGCAATCTCAAACCAAGGCGTTTCAAATACTTACATTAACATCATCAGAAACATATACAAGAACAAAAAGCAGGGTAAAGTTAGATAAAATGGGGACAAAAATCTGTATAAGGCGAGGAGTGAAACAAGGAGGTCCTTTATCACCGAAAATATTCACAGCCGTGCTACAAGGCTACAAGATATAATGCAAAACTTAGATTGGAGAAACAAAGGAATAAAAATAGATATAGAGTTCATAAGCAACCTACCTTTTGCAGATGACATCATTCTCTTTGCAAAAACATCAAAACAATTGGAAGCAATTTTTTGCGAACTAAACAACGCCAGCAACAAAAAAGGGCTACATTTAAATACATTCAAAACAAAAGTCTCTACAAATAGTACACAAAAGGCTATAATAGACAATAGAACACTGATAGAGTATGTGGACCGTTATGTGTACCTTGGGAAACAAGTCTCGTTCAAGAAAACGCGACATGAAGATGAAATAGAGCGACGTATCAACATAACTTGGAGGAAATACTGGAGCTTCAAAGAAATCCTAAAAAACAAAACTTCCATTAAAACTTAAAAAGAACTTTGTAGATTCCTGTATGTTACCATGTTTATTTATTAATAAGTACTACCACATCATACATATTATACTTATAACTAGTTTTGACAATATGTGGCATTATACCTGATATGTATGACAATTAAGGTGTACATAGCATTTACTGTAATTTAGTAGTGTAAAAAGTAGTAAACTAATAACAATCAAACAAGAAAAAAAAACTAAAGAAACGTATAAACTATTTGAATTAATACTACTCCAAATCTATTTTATATCTTATTTATATTTGTTTGGAGTTAAGGTTGATGGACACAAAACATATGTTATTTTAATTTTAAATTCATTAAACAATTGGCGAAAGATGTCAATGTCAGGATCACGATTTTGGATAATATTATATTAGTTAAGGACTCTATTTATGGGTGAATGTTGGCCTAAATTAGTTCTTGAAAATTGTGTGTGGAATATTTTAGTAATTCTATGTCTGGGATAAGAATGTCTGTCATATGGAGCACAAACTAGGATTTTCCAAGAGGGAACTAAAAATAAAATTCGTTCGTGCCAGGGTGCTATAGAATGAAGTATGCTAGGAATTAAACTTAGCGATAAAACCAAGAGCGAAGAAAACAAAATTAATAGACGCAGAACGTCACGGATAACAGCTAAAATGGAGATGGGCTGGTCACATCGCCCGCAGTACAGACATGAGATGGACTAAACAAGTCACTAAATGGAAGGGACCCAGTGGCAAAAGGAACAGAGGAAGACCTAAGGATCGTTGGGTCGATGAAATTAAAAACATAGCCGGTGACGACTGGGTGACGAAGGCGGCAAATCGAAAACTATGGAAACAGTTGGAGGAGGCCTATATCCGTAGAGGAGCCATGCCCTAAACACACCTTTCTTGTGCATGGAAATAAAAAGTGCATTATTATTAGATTAGCAAAACAAATATTTTGCTTTGCAAATTTATCTCAAACTCACAATTATTATGGTCGAATTTTGACCTTCAGATCACCGCTGGTTTATTTTAAATAAATAATCAATATTATTTGTCGATGACCTTACATATTATGTGTACTAAGTGTTGCTCATGGTCAAATTACGTTTCAAGTGTCAAAACATCTTTTTTATATTTACACTAGTTTTTGCCAGCGGTTTCGCTCGCGTGATGATTTCTTATTTCGTGTTTAAACCTTTGAAAATGACGAATTTCCATTTCAACCCTTCATCCCTTATTTTACCCCTTAGGGGTGAAATTGCCAAAAATCGTTTCTTAGTGGGTATTTTGTGTTGTTAACTTTGAAAATGACGAATTCCCATCAAACCGTTCATCCCTTATTTTATCCTTAAGGGGTGAAATCGCCAAAAATCGTTACTTATTTGGTGTTTATAACTTTGAAAATGACGAATTGTCATTCAAACCGTTCATCCCTTATTTTACTCCTCAGGGGTGAAATTTCGAAAAATCTTTGCTTAGTGGGTATTTTGTGTTTATAACTTTGAAAATAACGAACTTCCACCCAATCATTCATCAGTTATATTACTCCTTAGGGAAAATTCCAAGAATCTTAGTTCAGCTGCTAAAATTTCAAGTTTTTAGCCCCAGTGGTTTAGTCTTTGCGTTGATGAAACAATCAGTCAGTGGACATGTCATTTCATATGTAGAGACTAGCTGAGACCCGCGGTGTTACCCGCGTTTGTTGTTATAACCGCGGGCAACGCCGCGGGGCGAAGCTAGTCTAAAAAAAGTAGCCTAAGTTACTCCTTATGTCATCAGCTATCTGCCAGTGAAAGTCTCGTCGAAATCGGTCCAGCCGTTCCAGAGATTACCCGGAACAAACCGACAGACAGACAGACAGACAAAAATTGTAAAAAATGTTATTCTGGCATATGTACCGTGTAAACATACATATGCATTTAGTAAAAAGCGGTTATTTTAATATTACAAACAGACACTCCAATTTTATTTATTTGTATAGAAGATAACCAGCGGTGCTGTTGGATGGCTCTGTGGGGATGCGCAAAATCGTATGAGTAATAGATGCTGCTGCCAACAAGACGAGGACATGGCCTTATACCAACGAGGTTTTGACTGGCCTGTTGGTCTAGTGGTTAGTGACCCTGACTGCTACGCCAAAGGTCGTGGGTTCGATTCCTACCCAGGACAAATATTGTGTGATGAGCATGGTCATTAGTTCTGTGTCTGGGTGTAATTTATCTATAATATGTAGGTATTTAGAAATATATAAGTATGTTTATCAGCGGTCTGGTTACCATAGTACAGGCTCTGCCTAGTTTGGGATCAGACAGCCGTGTGTGAGATGTGTGAAACTATTTTATTATTTATTTTCACAAATAATGTACTTGTTATATTTACTGCCGTTCACTTTACCAGTTATGTCCAAATTTAAGCTTGTAGAGCATTGATATAATACTTACATAGATGAGTAATTACCGCCTAAAATCGTTGCTACTGCACATCTGTCCACAGGCATATGCGTAGCAAACGTCAATTCAGTATTCAATGTGGCGTCAACCGAGTTGAACATAGCGACACATGACAGTAACAATCGCCAAAATGGCTAAATGCGTAGTGAAAGAATGCGTTTCAAGGTCACAAAACATTAATAAATCATGCGGAATTACTTTTCACGTGTAAGTTTATGGTTTTTGTATTGATAATATCGTAAATAAGGCTATAATTGAAATAAAACACTGATAATTGTAATTTAGAATCAGTGTTACCATTAAAAAATCATTTTGGTTTTCCCACATTAGTGGGAGATTTTATAATTTGTGAAATAATATGCTTTATACTGTTTTTAAACATTTTGCCAATAATAATAAAATATAGGAAGAACGGTAGTTGTTAGGGCTGGACCGATCACTTTTTTTAGGGACCCGTTGAACGTTCACTGCGAGCTTGGCAGAAGTGCCAAGCTCGCAGTGCTGGAGACTTTTGTACAAAAGAATTAATTCATTGTTTTTCTTAATTTATTATCAATTTTAAATAATAATTGTACAAAATAATAATAATAATAATAAAAAATGTTTATCATAAAAATAAAAAATAAAAATATAAAATAAAAAGGTAAATAAACATAAATAAATAAAAATATAAAATATAATTTTTTTTTTTTTTTTTTTATTTGTTTTTCAAATTATAATAGAATTTGCAATACACCCTGGGGATTATTTATTATCAGTACAAGTTGATCATTCACTTTTATTATTAAATGCTATTATTTTTACATACGTAAAAATAAGATTGTATCATGAAAGTAAAATATCCACACAAACTTATAAAAAAGAGTCTAAAAGACAATTGTATACAAAACTGATGCTTCACAGCGCAGTTTGATTTTACACTGAATATAAACCCTTTTAACCAAATATTTCCAGTTATTTTATTATTTATACCTATTCTATTCAATTCGAAATATATTATTTAGAATATTTAAATTAATTTACTTTATTACAAAATTGTTTTAAAAAAAAATTGTTTCTTAGTTGTTATGGGTAAAATTTCATACGGTAGTCAACACTGGCCCACCATCGTAAAGTTATATCTTTGTCTTTGTCTAATCCGAGCGATGGTATTGTTCTTGTCTCGCGTGTAAATGAGACATAAATATGTTTACTTTCAAATGTTTAGTGGTATCAAAGCTACGTCGTCAAAGTTCAAAAGTGGTTACACTTTTTTCGACGTGTGATAATGAGGTTTGCTTCTCTAGTGTTGTTTTAACTCAATGTTGTAGAGTTAACAAAGTGCATCCTTCAAACGTATTAAGTAAAAACTAGACATTTGAAAACTTGGTTAATTATATACTTTAATATCTATTTTATCCCATAAAACCTATATTTTAAAGATAAAGCAATATTTACATTACATATTTTGTATTAAAAAAAAACAATTTAAATTTCCATTGAAAACGCTCAACAGTGTCATGGCGTCTTGAATGACGTCACAGTCTGCGAAACAAAACTGTTTACATCTGTGCCCAGTGTCACCTTTTTTCTAAAAATAAAAAAGGAGCATAACCTGCTCTGTTGTATGAAAACGTCAACAACAACAATGATGTTTTGCGTGGCGTGACGTAACGCTTTCTGATTGGTGTTGGCTGTCACGTGAATTAATGCCTATTTTGTTCGTTATTTTTTTAAATTTTAATAATCTTTAACTTTTATGAGAAATAGACTGGTTTTTTCTTATCTCTATGTCTTTTCATTTATAATTTGATACTATTTGTTAGTAGTTGACACAAGCCTATTTACGAAGTAATCTGTTGATGTGAGGTGAGGTGGTTTTAGAAATACTCTCTTTAATTTTTTGTTACAGAAAAGTGGCAAACAAAATGTCAGAGATGTTATGTACCAAGCAGGACCTTATTGCTAAAAGCAATGTTTACCAGGCAACCATAGGATGGATTAAAATGATTCGTAGATACAGTAGTAGTTAACGGTGCAATGAGTTATGTAAGATGCATTCAAAAGCACAGCAACTTAATTCTATCAAGATATAAAATATATTTAGACGCGATGGTTCAAAATACATTAGACCATTAACACGATATAACGTTTTATTTTCTAAACAGTTAACGCACCTCCTTTTAAATGACTTACAAATCTCGTCAGTAGGTTATTTCCGTTCACTTATTACAAGTTAAAACTTGAATGTTATTTTTTTATCGTAATTTTAATTGTCACACTTATACGAGCACTATTTATGTTTCCAGAACTGGCCAGTTACAGAAATATTAAAAAAGTACAACAACAATATTACAACAATATTAAAAAAGTAATTATAACATTTAAAAATACAACTTTTTGGCTGAAGAATACAATTTGTTTCATGTAGCTATCATTTGTTTATATCCTCTGTGGCGTCATTTTGAAATTTACGTGTCTTTATCACTATGGATGTACCTCGTGAAAATTTTCGTGCTATGATTTATTACGAAGCCAAGACCTCCTTTATAAGGATAAGGAGAGGTCTATGTCCAGCAGTGGACTATTAAAGGCTGTTGATGTGATGTAATGTGTGATGTGATTTATTACGGTTTTCAGCGAGGGCTAACTCAAAAACTGCATCGATCAACTCACTTCGACTTTTGGGGTCGAAGCGCCATCAAAAACAACTGTGTATCACTGGTTTAGTAAGTTTAATCGAGGGCGGTCTATGCTCACGGACGAATTTAAAGAAGGTCGCCCTAAATCGGTTGTTGTACCTCAAAATATTGATGCTGTGCGGGAACTAATGATGCAAGATCGTCATGTTACATATCGCGAGATAGAGGTGTCTCTGGGAATAAGTATGACGAGTATATATAAAATACGTTCACGTTGGATTCCGCACAACTTGAGAATTGACAACTCAATTTTCAACAAATGAAAGGGCTTGACTAGTAGAATACTATACACAATGACAAATTTCAAATCCAAGATGTGTGTAGGAGGTTTTTTAATTTTTTTATTGAATGTTTTAATACTTTAATTGAATAAAAAAGAATCTACATTTACTTAGTTACTTTCGCGATTCACACAATACTGTTATTTTAAATTAATATAACAAAAACAATAAAAGTATAAAAATCTCGAAGCGACGCTTAAGAATTGTTTTGTTTTTACTCAAATGTAAAGAAAGTATTATAAACGGTTATAACATCGCGATTGATATGAAACAAAGAATTTGTTTTTTTTTCTCCGTTAGTGCTAGTTTTTTTAGGTATATGTATGTACGTATGTATAATGTGTATGGGTTCTAGTGTATGATAGGTTTATGTATGCGTAGTTGAAATTATTACTACAAACAGACTTCAAATAAAATGCACCTACTTCCTGTTTTCTCTTCATCACCCAAAGGTTGACTGGTGAAGAATGCCTTAGGCATCAAGGCCTGTATTTTAAAAAGTGTCTCAGTTGTGTAATAATACTGTTAATCATGCGGAAACGTAATTGAGAACAGACTGCAAGTTCAAATCAATATTTGAAAGTAGTTTCAACTGAGTAAAAGTTTTAACGCGTTCTAAAATAAGATAGAGAGGCCTATGTCCAGCAGTGGACTAGTAAAGGCTGTTGATGACGATGATTGATGATGAAAATAAGATGGATACTTAAGTTTTGGTCTGCACTTGAAACTAGCTTCAAGCAGAGTTCAACCGGTAGGTACTTGAGACTCAACCGGTCAAGGTCAAGTTCAAACGGTCTTTTAAAATACGGGCCTAAGTCCGCCGATGCACCAAAACTGCATGATCTATCCAAATAAATAAAATTAAAGTGTCTGTTTGTAATGTCAAAATAATAGGGTTTTTTCATGCTCACACGGCTATTTGAACGATACCTATGCCTAAAAAACACATTTTTTTGTCTGTCTGTTTGTCTGTTTCTGTCTCTCAGAAAAACCCCACAAAATTTCGCCCGGACTGGCCGGGAATCTTTTACCAGCTAGTGTGTAAATAAATAATCATAGAATTTCCCTTCTGTACTGATGAGTAATAGGATCGTGACCAATACATCACATAATTACTCTTCCAAGATCTAGGTTATTCGGTTACCAACAAAGTTTTTTTTTAAACATGTCGTGTGGGAAGTCATTAACGTTTTTTTTAACGAAAAGCTTTACTATAATTGTTGTTTTCTAAATACTGTCTATTTAATAACATTTTTTATCTATTTATCTATTTAAACTCAAAAAAATCTTAAACCGGAAATGTGCTAAATGTATGTATTTACTAGATACTAGCATTTGCCAGCGGCTCTGCCCGCGTGTATGTCGATTATCGCGTTAAAAAGTAGCCTATGTTACTTGCTGATTATGTAGCTTTCCATTGGTTAAAAAAAATTAAAATCTGTTTAGTAGTTTAGGCGTGAATGCGTAACAAACAAACAAACACTTTATAATATAACTATGGATTTCATTTGTAACTAGCTTTACTACTACCGTGTAGTGACGGATTAAGAATACGGTATATCACTACCCCAATTCATCCCGTGGGTGTCGTAAGAGACCACTAAGGGAGCAAACTACGCAGCACTGCACAGAGAAGGAAAACTTGAAACAAACCAACCCGTCTGGCCAGCGTGGTATAGTAGGCCAAACCCTCCTTTCTAACGAGAGGTGTATGTCCAGCAGCGGACTATTACAGGCTGTTGATGATGATGATTTGTAAGTTATTTTTAAACGCAAAATAGATCACTGTTACTTTCATATTCGTCATTAATATCTTCAAAAAGCGTAAAGATGGTTAACACGTCTGTCTCAATTAGTTTTATCTGTTGTAAATTAAAATTGAAAACACACGGAATTAGATGCACTTTCTACACATCAGAGAAATACTCGTACATTGTTGTAAATTAATATAAACTTACTTTGTAATGTAGTATTTTACGTACTGTAGTCAATCTATACAAATAAATAAAATTAAACCGCTTTTTACTAACATATGCCAAAATAACATTTTTTACAATTTTTGTCTGTATGTCACTCGGTTTGTAATCTCTGGATCGGCTGAACCGATTTCGACGGGACTTTCACTGGCAGATAGCTGATAACATAAGGAGTAACTTAGGCTCCTTTTTTTTGACTAGCTTCGCCCCGCGGCGTTGCCCGCGGTTATAACAACAAACGCGGGTAACACCGCGGGTCTCAGCTAGTATTATATACAAACAAGAGGTAGATACGCAACCAGCGTTCTAAACGCGAGGGTCCTAATTAGGACCACTTCGAGCGAGCGCATAAAATGCCTTCCTATGTATTCCGAAAGTGCACAAATTACGATAAAAAGGTAATAAAGGAATATCATACCACAGGTAAGTGTATGTTTTGTTCTAAAATGCATTAATAGATACGTGTACGGATTCGGATACAAATATTTTGTGCATGCAGTACGAATATAACGACCGTAGTATATTAATACTCACGCCAATATCGCTGAAGCAGTCAGCAGAAGCGTAATAAATGTCCACTTTTATTGATTAACGTGCCCTATTAAATTTTTACCTCAACGCCTTTCTCAGGAACGGGTATACCTAGCAAGTTGAAATTTATACCAGATACTAAAGTCTATGGTCCCTATTAGGTGTAAAACAATCAAGGTCCTGAGTCAACACGATAAAAAGATATAGGCAAATTTCGATTTTCGCGAAAACTTGTAAGTACCAAAATTTACCTTAATTTTCAATTTTTTTTATTTTCCAGAATTTTCTCTTTACTTGTGCTGTAAGACCTTAATTTAAAAAAAATTATTAAAATTCTAGGTCAACCGAAAGTACGCCATATGTTTTGGGTCAAAAACCTATATGGAACGGACACAATGCAATTTCAATGTGCGATAGCGAAGAGTGGCAGGGCACGGCTAGTTTATTACATATCACTTGGATTAACGGTAAAGCGCTTACCACTAAAACGGTAAATACCTGCACATCTTGACGGGCTTGTATTAACATACACACAGTGGTTAATGACCTTGCCTGCTAAGCGAGAAATCGTGGATTCAATGCCCAACCAGGGCCTCAATTCTGTTATTGTAATATTGTATCAATAGATTGTCGATGGAATGTCGTCGGAATAGTTTTGCACTTATCGTATTCTACTAACTAATAATAATAACATTACAAAAACAACAGTATTACTTAAACTAATACAGTTTCATGTTCAACCATAAGTCAACGGCGCGACATACACTGCTCCCGAGCTAGAAATGAACCTGTGTTACGGGCAGTTAGAGCCATCGCGTCCGTCCGCTCAATGTATCACAAATTATTCCAGTAAGTAAAAAGTAACTGTAGCAATTTAAATCTGGTTCCTAAACTAGATGTGACTGTTTATTAGAAACCAGTTATAAACTAAAACTAAAGCAAGTGCATGGATTAAGCTGTTTCTTCTTCTATTTATATCGGATAGTGTGTGTGTATGGCTGTGCGCGTGCCTCTGAATGTGTGTGTATATAAATAAATATTTGTATTTTTATTATACATAATATTTGTGTATTTGTGAATATATGTGTATATAGACATATATATGTATATGAGTATATGCACTTATACTACATAGTATGGATACGTGTGCATATTGCCAACACTACAATATCCATCATCAAACATGGCCGCTATGAGCTGTCAAAACCAGGTCATCCCTATTGGTAGACCCAGTATATTAAATTTTTTATTAATTTTATTGTATAAAAATCCGTTGATAACCCTGTTGCCCTTGCCAGTGTTTTTTTGTGTTTTACTGGGGGACAGACTCTGAGGGTTCTTCTTTTAATACTATTTAAGCTGGGGTTGTACGTTAACGTAGCATTTGTTTTAACAACTGTATGATGTACAAAAACCTGTCTCACAGTTAAAAGTAAAAATAAAGTAAACTCAATAAAGTTATAAACTCTCCACTTGTGTGCCAAGATTGAATGTGTTGACGACCGGATGGTGTAGTGGTTTGTGTAACGGACTGCTATTTCAAGGGTTGCGGGTCGATTCCCGCTTAAGTCAAACATTTGTGTGCATGAACTTTTAATGTTTGATTTGGTCTGGGTGTTTCTATGTATAATATGTATGTATTTACAAAAAAAAGTATATTTGTATTTATTTCAGTTGTCTAGTACCCATAGTACAGGCTCTGCTTAGTTTGGGACTAGATGGCGTTGTGTGACTGTGGTAGAATATTATTATTAACTTTATTATCAAAGATTTGGAATATCTTTCTCTTAAACAATAATAATTCAGTAATAATCTTCTTTTTCTATGTGTAACGTGTTCATCATTGGAACTTTCTTTATCGATTGTATTCATGGCGAGCGTCGTCTGTCTAATTGACTGACTGTGTTCTGGCTTAGCTCGCGGTGTACACGCCATTTATTTCTAGCTTAGCTTAGCTTAGCCTAGCTTAGCCTAGCTTGCTTAGTTTAACTTTGGCATAGCTTAGTTTTCGGTCTGCAACCGGCTTTAATATCTGTGTACAGTTTTACTGTGGGATATCGTAAAGGCTTTTCGGATATCACTTTAAGTATTGCTCTTTGATCTCTTTCGAGTGGCAATAAAACAGTTTTACATGCTCCTCCTCCGGCAGTAATTAGCTTAGCTAGCTTATCTGGACGTAAGATTTCTCATGTACTTTTGTCTATCCCTGAAGATGTGCAACCAAAGTTTCTTGATGGTTCAGTAGTTTAGACGTAAAAGTAAACAAGATAAACCAACGGACCCTCGCATTTATAATACCAATTAAACTCCATTCGCTAAACAGTATCTATACTAATATTATAAAGCTGAAGAGTTTGTTTGTTTGTTTGTTTGTTTGAACGCGCTAATCTCAGGAGTTACTGGTCCGATTTGAAAAATTCTTTCAGTGTTAGATAGCCCATTTATCGAGGAAGGCTATAGGCTATATATCATCACGCTAAGACCAATAGGAGCGGAGCACCAATGAAGAATGTTTCAAAAACGGAGAAAATTTATTACTATTGACAGACGCAGACGAAGTTGCGCGGGTCAGCTAGTAGGTTAATATACCGCAAAGCTTGACCTTACGTAATCTTTTATGAGCGTATTGACATATTTGACACCTAATGAAAAATTACAACAATTTATTGAATTTTATTGATGTTACAACACTAACAGTTAAACAGTTATAAACAATTGAAGGTTATAATAAATGTGGTGTTAAATTGCCTAATTCCTTTAGGGGTCTTCAATTAGAAAACGGATATACGGGAAATCTCCGACTGCTTCAAGCATCTGCACTCTTAGTACTGGTTTTCAAACACAGAACAAAAGATCGTGCACGTGACACAATTATTTGTCCTGGGTGTGAATCGAACCCACTACCCTTAACTCAGCAGTCTACCAAAGACTATAAGTTTAATGTCACTTATGCAATTAGGCGGGCTTGTTGCTGTCAACCGGCCATATTGATTTCTATGTAAACATACTTATACATTTCTAAATTCACACATATTAAAGACTAGCTGAGACTCGCGGTGTTACTCGCGTTTGTTGTTATAACCGCGGGCAACGCCGCGGGGCGAAGCTAGTCTAAAAAAGTAGCCTAAGTTACTCCTTATGTCATCAGCTATCTGCCAGTGAAAGTCCCGTCGAAATCGTTTCAGCCGTTTCAGAGATTACCCGGAACAAACAGACAGACAGACAAAAATTGTAAAAAATGTTATTTTGGCATATGTACCGTGTAAACATACATAAGCATTTAGTAAAAAGCGGTTATTTTAATATTACAAACAGACACTCCAATTTTATTTATTTGTATAGATAAATTACACACAGACAGAAGAAACGATCGTGCCTAACACATAATATTTGCCCTGGTTGCGAATCGAACCCACAACATTTGGCTTAGCAATCTGGACCGCCAACTACACCCTTAGGCCAGGCCAGTCCTACCTTCCTCACGGGTCTTTTCTATACAGAAAAAGTACTATATCCAAGGAATTAGAGAGTTAAGAGACAAAATCATCAGCATCAGTTAGCTTTTTCTCCGAAATAAATATCATTTCATTTCTTTACATAATATAAGTGCGAAGCCTAGACTGGGCTGTTGGTCTAGTGTTAACACAGCACTTTTTTGTACTAACATTGCCCGAAACTAGCCAGCAAGAAAAAACAAGGTGGAAGCTATTTTTAAACCTATTTTTTATAGGGATGATTTTTGTATAAGTATTCCCTATAAATAAATATGTATTAATTTAATTGTTAAAAAACACATCATCAACAGCCTTTGATAGTCCACTGCTGGACATAAGCCTCTCCTTAGAAAGGAGGTTTTGGCCTACTATACCACGCTGGCCAGACGGGTTGGTATAGGGTTTGTGTCAAGTTTTCCTTCTCTCTGCAGTGCTGTTGTTCTGCGTAGTTTTTTCCCTTAGTCGGCGGTTACGACACCCACGGGATGAATAGGGTTGGTGACACTCTGTATTCTTAATCCGTCACCAAGGCAAATCAGGCGTTAGGCAAATCAGTATTCTTTTATTTTTCTCTAAAGACGTATATATGAAGTGTTGTGCATAAATTACCGACCGAATGCCCTGTTGGTCTAGTGGTTTGTGACCCTGACTGCTAAGAATGAGTTTGTGGGCTTAATTCCCACACAGGACAAATAGTTAAGTGATGAGCACGACCATTTGTTCTATGTCTGGGTGTAATTTATCTATAATATTTATGTATTTAGAAATATATAAGTATGTTTATCAGCAGTCTGGTTACCATCAGGTTCTGCCTAGTTTGATATCAGACGGCCGTGTGTGATGAGGTTATTGTTTAGTACGAAATTTGGTTGCGTAATTTACGTTCGCAGATGACCTTTCTTGAAAACGGATGCGTTCAATTGCCTGTTCCAATGGTCAATGGTTCATTGAGAGTCTATGAAGGTGATGATATCAGATCAAGTAAAAAAAGTATTTACAAACTTTTAATTTAGGAGGATAACGTCATAACATAGGTTTTGAGAGTCTTTTTATTATAACTTTACAAAAGGCAGAGATTCACGAATTGAATGTATTTTATTTCAATGTTGGTTACCTCAGAACTCCATCATGTTATGAACTGTTTTGGTAAATTCTTATTTTGTGTTTGGAAGGGTATACTTCCCGCTTATTTGTAAAGTCGGATTCGAAGAAAAAATTGTGTAAGATTTCCGCTGAAGAATACAGATTGTTTTAATTCATTATCATGTAATAAGCACTTCTATTTTTAACCGACTTCAAAAAGGAGGAGGTCCTCTATTCATCGGAATCTCTTTAGGGTAGGTAAAACGGTACCCTATTACTAAGACTCCGCTGTCCGTCCTTCCGTCTGTCTGTCTGTCACCAGGCTGTATCTCATGAACCGCGATAGTTAGACAATTTTTACAGATGATGTATTTCTGTTGCTGCTATAACAAAAAATACTTAAAAATATAATAAAATAAATATTTAGGTGGGGCTCCCATACAACAAACATGATTTTTTTGCCGTTTTTATAGATAATGGTATGGAGTGTTGTGGGTTCAAACCCCACATGGGACGACACTTTGTGTGATCCACAAATTGTTGTTCTGAGTCTGGGTGTTGTTTGTGTCCGTTTCATGTATGTTTGTAAAGTCCCCCGCAACACAGGATTTATTCCTAATGCGCCCGCATTAAAAATAAAAAAAAAACTCTTCGTGCGCGAGTCCGACTCGCACTAGGCTGGTTTTTTTTTATGTATGTTCACCGATGACTCGAAAACGACAGAACCGATTTGGAAAATTATTTTTTTGTTTTAAAGGGTATACTTCCCAGGTGGTCCCATTTAAATTTCATCGAAATCGGTCGAGAGGTTTATGAATAAATCAACAAACATCTAAAAATCGATGATATTTTCGTTTACTCCAAAACCTAGCTGTCTCATTAGAGGAGTGCGTTTAGTTGGCCTACCCATATTCATATGTATAAACAAAGTACATCTATTTTCCACCAAAAAAAAAAGGATTCGATTCTCTCCCGGTGTCTACCTTTCGTCAGTAATGAGATTGAGAATGAGATTTCGTGGGGTTTACTTAAATTATTCTAAATCAGATAGAGCTATTCCTTCTAAAGTTTTGACTCTGCTTAGAGCTGCGTATACCTAAATGTACGACAGCTCTATCAAGGGTTGTTTGTTCCCTGTAGTTTATGCCTTAAACTTGACTTAAAACTGAAATAAAATTCGACGCTCAACGTCACCATAGCCGACAGTCTTTCATAAATAAAAGACAAACGATGTCCAATTTGTTCTATCGTTTCTGTTAATAATTTACTTTGTACATAATTGCACATTTGAGTGAGCCCTTCTTCACGGTCTGCGGAAAACTCTCCGAGACGCTGTGCTCTATTTCTTTCTTTATTACTGTACTATATTTTTAAAATCAATTATTTTTATTTACTCAGCAGTTTTAGTACCATAGTACAGGTTCGGTCTATTTTGAAGGACGGACTATTTTCTCGGACGGTTTATTTCTGAATATTTTAATTGAGATTGCAATGAGTTTTGACTAGTGGCTTGACGTCTGCCCGAAGACAACTCTCCAAAGGAACCCAATCTTTTTTAAAAGGGACAAAGAATGCAGGTAAAGTGGGCACCAATAGGTAAAAGAAAGGAATAGAGCGAGACAGATAGATGAGACGGGAAATTTTGGCGGGAAAATTCGAAATTGAAATGGGTTTTGTTTTTAAACGACGAGTTGTGGCAGTTACGATTAAATTTGAGCAAAAATTGTTTTTTTTTCTGTCAAATATCCAAGGGTGTCATACCTTGGTGTATATTGAAAAACATAGGTACTTATATTGTTTTGTTTTTTTTGACCACGCATAACTATATTATATTTCGAGACTTACATAATTTTTTTTTTCACAATTTCTCAGCAAAGAGTACTTTCGTGTTATTGTGTTAGTTTATAAATTTAATAAAAAGGTTTATAACCAAGTATATCTATTTGTATTTTTTTAAATTATTATTTTTGGCTGAGGTTACTTGTTTACTAAATGAATTATCTATTCAGGTTTTTGTTGGTTGGTGGTGTAATAAAAATATGGTTTTGTCGCGTATTTAATTTCTATAACACAGTAATATTGAGTAGTACAAATATTTGAATTCATGTTTTACTAGTAAGTATCTAGTTATAACCAGATTTTTGTTTGAAAAAAAAAAGTTGAGGTAAAAAATACTTTTCGTGGTCATGGGAATATTAATTAAAAATAAGTATCATATTTTCAAGGTTTAATACAGGTGGAGGTAAGTATTTAAACCAGTATTTCCTAGGTTATAAGCAAATTAAACATAATTTTTTATTGAAATTGTCTTACCAACGGACGTATCAATTTGTTGACTGTTTTCTTCGTTCTTCATCTTATTATTATTATCTTCATGGTAATCACTAGAGTTATCACGATCTAAATATTTATGATTTACTACATTTTTGGTATTATCATCACTGGAACTATTGTAAAAGTTTGCACCACAACTGGGACGAATAAATAAAAGTAAAAACAAACAAGATACGTACATAAATTTACACATTTTCACTTTTTTATATAGCAAAATATGAAAACACGGGATAAACCATTTAATAATTTCTTTCAAGTCCATCATTTTATAAACAAAATAAGTTTAAATACGTATGCTTCTGCAAATCACACGCGACAGATTAAAAAACAAAATGGACGTCATTTCGCGCCCGACGATAACTGATGAACTGATGCGTACAATTGCGTTCGGAAAGCCCGAAGCCCGCTCGCTCGCCCACCTCTTCCGTCTTTCACTAAAGGTATCTCCACACTGAGTACTAAGTTGAAAAATAAACATATTCAGTCACGACTTTCGCTTTCCCATTAAAATTCAAGTCCTGTCCAATTTAAGTACAAATGCGTGGCTTTATCCCAAGAAAAGAGTAGAAAATATAGAAAGTTGTTTGACTGATAGGTTTGCTTTGAAAACAATAGTTGTGACTACTTCCGTGAACTATTTTTTGTCATAATTAAGATGAAAAATTAAGATTTATTGTCTTAGCCTATGATCTAAGAATCTCTTGAGCGGGAAACAAACTGTTTACTACCGGGGAATTGTTTATAGGTATAAGAAAAAATAATTTCACACATTTCACACACGCCTGTCCGATCCCAAAGTAAGCAAAGCCTGTACTATGGTAACCAGACTGCTGATAAACATACTTTAAATACATACATATTAAAGATTAATTCCACCCAGATACAGAACAAATGATCGTGCTCATCACATAATACTTGTAATGGACGCGAATCTAAATATTACGTTTCTTGGCATGTGTATTAACATTACAAAATAATTAAGTATAATACAAATAAACATGTAGTATATTCAAAGCTCTTTAGAATTTGAATTCAACGTGGAGAAGGTCTCTGTTTCCAAAACACTTAGTTATAATATGTAATAATAAAGGTATTTCATGCACAATTGTAATTCGGAAATGTTATGACAAAATGTCAATCAGATATCTTCATAAAGTTTAAATCTAATTACTTATTTATTTATGTTTACGGGAATAAACTAAAATCAGCCGGGTTACAAAATGGTAAGTGGCTACCGCGGCCCATGGGCTCAAGGCTCCACTCAAAGGTCACAAGTGCTTTGCCGCCTTTTTTTACTTTTTTTAATTATGAACAATTTTTTAATACATGTAGGTATCTATCTATTTTATAAATGACGGATCCCAGTTACAATTTTATCAACACACTAGCTGACCCGCGCAACTTCGTCTGCGTCTCTCAATAGTAATAAATTTTCTCCGTTTTCGAAACATTCTTCATTGGTGCTCCGCTCCTATTGGTCTTAGCGTGATGATATATAGTCTATAGCCTTCCTCGATAAATGGGCTATCTAACACTGAAAGAATTTTTCAAATCGGACCAGTAGTTCCTGAGATTAGCGCGTTCAATTTATAATATTAGTATAGATTACAATAAAGCAAATAAAAAACCAGTTTCATTGAATTAAAATATTTAAAAATATCTATCACGTTTTTGGCCTTTAGTGACAACAATTTATGTTTTAACCTAAATGTATATATCTTATATATCCTTTTCCTTTGTGCCGTCTGTTTGCTTCCCAAAGGTTGGCGTCAGGTAGTTGGTTCAACTAGCCAAAACCCTTTGCGATAGTACACTTGCAGGACTGTTGTTAGTAGTAGTTGAGTACGCAGGAAAACACAGCTAAACATATTAAAGTAGAGTATCTTTGATAGAGATTTGAATAAAATTTAGTAGCGTATTGACTTATAAACTATTAATTAATATATTTATAATAACAAGCAACACGCAACAAAAAGCAACAAACAATTTGTAAATTGTTGATTGAAAATGAAATAATATTGTCGCCTGCGGTATTTTCGGCCTGAAAAGACCTTCCACCCCAACATTCCCTCCCCCTGATTCTATGTGGTGATTTAAAGGGTGGGATCGCGTTTGTGACTTGAGTTACAGGCGTTCATAGGCGGTGGTAGTCGCTTTCCATCAGGTGACCTGTCTGCTCGTTTGCCCCCGCACAGATTTTCCTTTTTTTTTAAGTTTACCAGCAACCGAAGTTACTAATACTCCCGTTAACCTTTCTAGCTAAGCTAAATTGTTCGTGTTAGGAGTGGGTTTACGTCGGTAGTGTACTGGTCAGGATTTGGACCTACGACCTCTCGCTCGCAAGTCCAATGCCTTAACCACTAAGCTACCGCCGCTTTTAAAAAGTAAGTTGCAGCGTGCGTAAAAAAATATTTGTATGCACGGTGGCGATCGTACAGCAATGGACACATTCATCATCATCAACAGCCTATAATAGTCCACTGCTGGACATAGGCCTCTCCTTAGAAAAGAGATTATGGACACATTGCTTCAAATAAAATTATAAAAGGCTAGATTAATGATGGTGTGACTACAAAACTTTTTGTTGTATAAAATAATAAATCATATATTATATTATTTAAGAATAAACAATGTGAATATAATTTATAATATATTTCACACACAGCCGTCTGATCCCAAACTAGGCAGAGCCTGTACTATGGTAACCAGACTTCTGATAAACATACTTATATATTTTTAAATACACACATATTAGAGATAAAATACACCCAGACACAGAACAAATGACCATTTTCATCACACAATATTTATCCTGGGGGGAATCGAAACCACGATCTCCGGTTTAGCAGTCAGGGTCACTAACCACTAGACCAACAGGCCCGTCAATACGGTACATTGCCAAAATCCGTTATATTTTTTCTTAATTAATGTCAAACTTTGTGTCTATGCCCGACATTTGATAAAAGCCAGTGGAGAGCTGGGAACTAAAACGCTCGTAAAACATTAGTGTCACATAATTTTCTTAAAAAAAATCATTAAATTAAACTTTAGGTTTTATTAATTACTATATTTAATTTTTTAAAGCAACCAAAACTGTTTTTTTTTTTGTTATTTATATAAGTTTCAAGTACAAAATTAAAAAGCTAAAAAAACTACAACTTAGAATTTAAAAAAATAACCCAATTCCGAAAATAAAAAAAACAAACAGACATTAATTAAAAATAACACACATAAACTTGAATGGAAGAATTTCAAAATGAGAACACTTCTACCGTTAAAATTACCCGACAGATGTATTGTTTTGAATATAATCACAATATTATTATAGGCGGATAACTTTAACGGTTCAGACATAACGGTGATTGCACACATGCATTAAAATGGAGACTTCTTAGTAAGTTCTATTAGTTAAGTCTATACAACGTGGTCCGTGTGGTGACGGATTAAGAATACAAAGTGTCACCACCCCTATTCATCCCGTGGGTAAGCAAACTACGCAGGGCAACAGCACTGCAGAGGGAAGGAAAACTTGAAATAAACCCTACACCAACCCGTCTGGCCAGCGTGGTATAGTAGGCCAAAACCTCCTTCCTAAGGAGAGGCCTATGTCCAGCAGTGGACTAGTAAAGGCTGTTGATGTGATACAACGTGACAGGGAAGTTGTGGTGTATATTTATTTTAAGGGGACTCAAATAATGCACTTTTGAAGCTGCTTTAGTCTAGGGATTTTATATCTAAATCTTAGTAATTTAATATTTTTGCATGTTTTTCATTTTTTTAACCGACTTCAAAAAAAGGAGGAGGTTTTTAAATTCAACTGTATTTCTTTTTTATGTTTTTTACCTCAGAACTTTTGACTAGGTAAACCGATTTTGATGATTCTTTTTTTTATTTGAAAGCTGGTGCTTCCCGTGTGGTTCCATTTCAATTTGGTTCAGTTCTGATAATGGCATCCATGAGAAAACCATATAAGTCTTAAATTTTCATTTAGTATGTTCGCGACAAACAGACGAATAATTCAATATCACGCCAACCGATTTCGATTATTCTTTTTTTATTGGCATGGATGTACTTTAAGGGTACTTTAATTAGTGTTTCCTTGGCTGACACCGATTCAAAAATAACAATAATTGTAACTACATTATATTATCGTAATAATTTGATTGACTTTGAAGTAGTCTAATATTTTACATTTCGTTTTACTTAGAAGAGCTCTAAAAAATATTTTTATCGTTGTTTGTTATTCATAGGTATATGTTGAGTTAGATTTGAAGTGGGTAGATACCTACCTACCTTCTTGCGTGGTAAACACATATTTCGTACCTACATATTGATGAGTAGAAAAAGTAAGTTGATTATTAAGTTGTAGAAGAATACGCATTTGTTTTTTTTACTTTTTGTTTTGGAATAGTGTTTTTTGAAGTCGGTTTTTTTTGTTAAAATTTTTATTTATTGTACGAATATTGCCCGAAACTAGCTAGCAAGAAAAAAAGGTAGAGGCTATTTTTAAACATGTTTATTTATAGGTAAAACTTATACAAAGTATTTTAATTCTTAAAAAACACGTTTTAGGCAAACAAGCATTCTGTTTTTAGCTCTAAATATAAATGTATGAAGTGTTGTGCAAAAATTACCGACCGACTGGCCTGTTGGTCCAGTGGTTAGTGACCCTGACTGCTACGCAGAGGTCGTAGGTTCGATTCCCACCGAGGACAAATAATTGTGTGATGAGCACGATCAGTTGTTCTATGCCTGGGTATACTTTATCTATGAGATTTATGTATTTAGAAATATATAAGTATGTTTATCAGCAGTCTGGATACCTGCTCTAGTTTGGGATCAGACAGTCTTATGTGAAATGTGTGAAATTATTATTATATATTATTATGATTAGCAATAACGTAGTGTAGGACGTCCACAGGCCAGGTGGAGTGACGATTTGCAAGATGGCTGGCAGGAGCTGAATGCGAGAAGCCCACAATCGATCTAAGTGGAATGCAATGGGAGAGGCCTATGTCCAGCAGTGGACTGCGATAGGCTGAAGATGATGATGATTATGATTAGCGTCAAGGTGGACTACCTCATTATTCGTCATCACCCATCGTTGAGCGAGCTTTTTCCAATCTGCACACTGAATGTCCATTTGTAAGAGATGCTTCCGCACATATGGGCTAGCCTCGACCGTAGTGATATCCCGGCCTCACAGAAAGCCGATGTTTAGCAGTTCTTTCATTGCATTTCACCGAGTGAGTGAGGTGTCCAAAACCCAAACCCTCCACATGATTCGCTGAAAGAGGTCAACACACTTATGGCTCTTGAGTTACAGATTTCCATGGGCGGTGGTACTCATTTACCATCAGGTGACCTATCGGGGCCTCAATTCTGCTATTTTATGTTCACGCCAAGCCACTGTCATACCACTGACACGCTATTGAGATGCCATCGAGTGGCCCATGTCGGTAGTCTACACTAACTCAGTGTCTTTACAGTGGAGATGGAATGGCAGTGGCTCATCAGTGGTGATATCAAAAAGATTGGAACCATATATGGAAAAATAAATAAATCATTTCCTCAAAAAAACGTAATATATTTTCAAATTATAAGGAAATGATTCATTTATTTTTCCAAAAATAATAATAAATAAATGATATCACCATATCACTCGATGGCATCTCAATAGCGTGTCAGTGGTATGACAGTGGCTTGGCGTGAACATAAAATGGCAGAATTGAGGCCCTGCTCGCTGCTGCTATATTTACCATCGCAAATTTTTAAACAAGACCCCAGCTCGTAAATCACCACACATAAGTATAACCGGTCAACTATATTGTTGATCTTGTCATGTAATTATTAAAAACAAATTTGGGTTTGCCAGCCATAGCCGCGTCAATAACAGAAATTCATAACAAAGTTCGCCATCGACAAATGCGTCATGGATGTTATCATCATTACTGAATTAATCTTCCTTATTTATTATTCAAAATAGGGACCTTAACAAAACCAATACGTTTTTAAATACTATTAGATGCTGTTACAAATGCTTTACATTGTTTTTTGTTTGTTTGATGTCGATGCTATTCACTGGGACATAGTAAGGACAATAAAGCTTCCCTTGTTGAGACTTATAGAGTGTAGAGGCAAGGAGAACCATCTAATATGGGGGGAAAGTTGAAAACAGTGTCCAGTTGTACACTTAAAATAGAGATCGCTGGCGAAAAACTACGATTTGAACATAAAACTGTTGTAGACGGAGTGAAGTGTGCTGAGTTCAAAATAGTTAGTAAAATGACAGTAGGTATTTTTTTTTTGCTTCTTTTTTTTGCTCCTGCTCCTCGGGGACTCAGGAGCCAGGAGCATGTGGTGATCCCACTAAAAACCACCGGCCGGCCGGCCTTAGGTATCCTACTCTGGGGAATTCCCCCTCCCCGAATTGACACCATGCCTAATCAGGCCCTATCCCAGGGGAGAACACTTCCCCCTTCAATCGCCTCATGGCGGCCCGATCGCATCTTAATGCAATCAGGCCGGCTATTCCATACCCTACCGCAGCAATCAATCTGCCACCAGAGGTCTCTGACGGCCCGCGGCGACAGTAGGTATACAAAACCTCAACTATTCACGTGATGTCATTAGTCTATCTTGTTCAAATTACTTTTAGCGCTTTCTTTAAAATTTATCCTAGCCTACCGCAGCGCCACCCTCTTTGGACGCATTTTACGGACACTTTTCATACATAGAGATGGTTCTCCTTGCCTCTACCCTCCCTTAAGAGACTGTATGAACTGTCAAAATGTATAATATATTTACACATTTTGTGTATCTCCTTTTTTACCTTAGATTTATATGTTTCTTTGTATAAATAATCGAATAAATGAATGTTATAAGAGATAGGCCAAAACCTCCTTTCTAAGGAGAGGCCTATGTCCAGCAGTGGATTATTAAATTCTGTTGATGTGATGATAACAGATAAAATAAGATGTAAGGTGTATCAAAATTAACGCGTTGAAAACACAATCATGTCTGAAGTCCCCTTTAGTTCTATTGTAATGGTACATGACTTTGTAATAAAAACATATCACTTATTTGATTTTTTCCTATTATTATCTACGCTTTATGATTATTTAGTTCATAAAACGTTACTAAGCCGAGAAGACGATTTAAGTTAAGCCTTGTTAGCGATCTTTTTTAATTTTTCAAATGAGCATAGACACAAAAAATTATAGTTTTAAAAAACTAAAAAACACGCTTTCTATAGAAAACAAACTAAAAAATAGAAAATAAGTTTGAAAAAAGGCGTTGGGTGCCTGTTGTCAATAGTAAAAAGCACCCTTTTTTTTAAATTAGTGTATTGTCATCGGTCCTCGATCGGTCCACAAAAGGTCAACACTGGCCACCTTTATCGATATCGAGGGAGCCTTTGACAAGACCAACTTCACCAGCATTAGCCAAGCTCTTTCTAGGCATGGTGTTGATTCCACAATCTCAGGGTGGATCGACAGCATGCTAAGATATAGAGCTATACAATTCACTGTGAGCGAAGTGACTAGAGGAGTGGTGGCTAGAGGTTGCCCCCAGGGCGGTGTACTCTCCCCCCTTCTATGGAACATTGTTGTGGATGAGCTCATCGCACAACTCAATGACCAAAGATTCCTCACAATAGGCTATGCAGACGATCTTACCATTCTCATCAGCGGTCCTTTTGAGAGCATTACATGCGATCAAATGAGACTTGCACTGAAGATCGTGGAACAATGGTGCGCAGCACACAACCTGACAGTGAACCCATCCAAAACAGAGATGATCATGTTCACAAACAAACGCAGCCTAGGAAATCTCAGACTTCCCAAGCTATTTGGAACACAACTTACTCTTACCAAAGAGGTCAAATACCTAGGGGTAATACTGGACAGTAAACTCCTGTGGAATAAGCACCTCGATGAAAAACTGAATAAAGCCTGCATTATTTTCTGCCAATGCAAGCGGCTACTCGGCAAAAGCTGGGGGCTATCACCCAAAATTACTTTATGGCTATACAGGACAGTCATAAGACCAATAATCACTTACGGTGCTGTTGTCTGGTGGCAGAGAACAGAGCTAAGCACCGTCATAAACAAACTGCAGCAATTCCAGCGACTCCCATGCTCCGCGGTCACTGGCTGTATGCGCACAACGCCTACTGCCGCACTGGAGGTGGCTCTTGGTCTGCCACCCCTGGATCTATTCATACAGCAGGAGGCCGCCATGGCGATCATTAGACTCAAACACCTGGGTCTATGGCACAAAAGGGAGGGATCGCACTCTAAATTATGGGATCAATTGGTGGAATACGAACCACTGATAGCAGCTCCATGCGATAGAATCCCAAAACACCATATCTTCACAAGAAGATACTACATCCAGATACATGGAAATGACCGTGATCAATCCGGCATTAACGAAGTCCGAATTTACACGGACGGTTCCAAGACTAGGTCAGGAACTGGAGCCGGAGTTTTCTCGCAAGACCTAAATATAAACATATCACTAGCGTTAGGCCAACACAGCTCCATATTTCAATGTGAATGTGTGGCAATAACTTACGCCGCCACAACGGCCATGTCAAGGGGTATCAAGGACTACAACATCCGAATAATATCCGACAGCATGGCCGTCTTAAAGGCATTGGAGGGCAACACAATGACCTCTGGTGTTGTCCTCGAATGCCACCAAGCACTGGAACAGCTCGCTATATTCAATGGGGTACTCCTCCAATGGATTAAAGGGCACAGTAACTCACACGGGAACGATGCCGCAGATGAGTTGGCAAGGAGGGGATCGGCAACCCCAACCTCTGGCCCAACCCCACTTCTGCCCATATCGTTTAACCAAATACGATGCTGGGTCAGGCAACGGACCTGTGAAGCACACAACCGGAGGTGGAAAAACTCACCCGGCTGCAGACAGTCCAAACTGGTGCTGAATCAAGTCACGCCACGACTCACCTGCAGACTGATCAGTCTTAGCAGACCGGACATCAGAATGGTTGTCGGAACTATTACAGGACATCTAGCCCTGAACCGACAACTATTCATAGTCAATGCGACGGACAGCCCCCTGTGCAGGGGGTGTCTGGAAGCTGAAGAAACGGCCGCCCACGTAGTCCTGGAATGCGAGGGAGTGGCCACACAACGGGCAAATATCATTCCTGATATAAAGTCGCTCCTAGAAGCCTGTGAACGCCCCAGGAGGCTTCTGCGCTTCTGGAAGGAGCTTGGCTGGCTCACCTAGTCAGCCAATCCCCGACGCATAAAGGACCACTCTGAGTCTAAATGCGGAAACCGAGGCCCACAACCAATACCAATACCAATACATCGGTCCTCGATATATCTACAAAGTTTGAACGAATTCTGACCGTTAAAGTCAGTCAAAATTACGCCCAAAGGTGTCGGTTACAAACATACAAGTGAAGCTAATATAAAGTGTGTAAAAAATAAGGTGTGATAAAAGAGAACAGAACCAACTGCGTTAAGAGTGATTTACGTTGAATTAAATACGAATAGGTGAATTGTCTTTGGTTGCATTTACTCAAGTTAATTAATAAAGTAGGTACGCTCATCAATGGTTGTTGTATGGTTAATTTTTTTTTATAAATTGACAAACCACGATAAAAATTAGGTTTCTTTATCTCTGTATAATAAAGCTTATTGACTAATATTAGCTTATTGAATATTTGACTGCACGGATGGCGTAGTAGTTTAAGCGGTCGCCACGCCGCTTCTACTGCGCCGAGTGTTGTGGGTTCAAACCCCTCATGGGACGACACTTTGTGTGAGCCACAAATTGTCGTTCTGAGTCTGGGTGTTCTTTGTGTCCGTTTCATGTATATTTGTAAAGTCCCCCGCGACACAGGAATGTATTCCTAATGCGGGAGTTGTCTTTTTTAAAGAAAAGAAAGAAAGATATACTAGATAATGATGTAGCTACCATTTTTTAAGGACACCAAAATGAGTAATAATATATTCTGGAGGAACGTGTGTAGTACGTGTGTGAATGTCCGTGTGGTGACGGATTAAGAATACAGAGTGTCATCATCATCATCATCATCATCATCATCAACAGCATATAATAGTCCACTGCTGGACTTAGGCCTCTCCTTAGAAAGGAGGTTTTGGCCTACTATGCCACGCTGGCCAAACGGGTTGGTATAGGGTTTGTTTCAAGTTTTCCTTCTTTTCACAGTGCTGTTGTCCCGTGCAGTTTGTTCCCTACAGAGTGTCATCACCCCTATTCAACCTATCGAAGAGAAGGAAAATATGAAACAAATTAGTGGCGTGACGACTCGACTTTTCTATCCGATTTAGGCCGGTTTAAGCATGAACCGTGTAGCATCGGTTAGGCTGTAGTTTAAACCGCTTGAGCCGGGTCATATGATGACGTTGCGCGTCGCATCATCGACCATGCCTCATCGACTGAACAAAATTGACTTATCTACCAACTGATTCGGAACTGAGTCGACGCAACACGATCTACAATAGTAAAAAAATGCTGTGAGATTTGATTACAGATATGTATACGGTTATGGCGTAGTGGTTTAAGCGGTCTCCTCGCTTCTTACTACGCTGAGTGTTGTGGGTTCGGTCCCCACATGGGACAACACTTTGTGTGATCCACAAATTGTTGCTCTGAGTCTGGGAGTCCTTTGTGTCTTTGTGTCCGCTTCATGTATGTTTGTAAAGTCCACCGCGACACAGGATTTATTCCTAGTGCGGGGCGTTCTTTTTAAAAAAAAAAAAATTTTGAATTTTAAACAAAACTTTATTGATCTCTGAGTTATTTTTCTTATATATCTTCTTGCATATGCACCAAATGGGAAAAATAATCGATCCCGTCGAATCATGTTACATATCGTTTTCGTATATTACATTCGCTCGTCAACTCGTCATACGGTTCAAACCGCGATTTACTGCAATTCCAACGGTTCGGTCCGGAAACCGATTCGCAAGAATTGTCTAACCGATTCAACTCGGTTAGACAAAATTCCAGACCGTAACATCTCTAAAACAAACACAATACCCGTCTAGTATAGTATCCCATAGTAGGCCAAAGCCTCCTTTCTAAGGCGAGGCCTATGTCCAGCAGTAGACTATTAAAGGCTGTTCATGATGATGATGAATTATAAAATAAATTAAATTGGTTTATAATATTCCACAACTAGATTATTATTTTATAAAGGGAGGGGATTTTTTGAAATGAATTTGATGAAATTGCTGACATTTGTTTATTAAAATATATCATAGATTGACTACGCAAATTTACCATACCTATGTTTTTCTTTTATTATGTATTTTTGTAAAAACTAATTATTTTTTTGCATGCCTTGAGGTAGAATGTGGCTGCTCATTGTTGTACCTTTATTAACACCTTAATATGTATACCCATGTTCGCGAAATAAATTATTTGATTTGATTTGATTTAGCAAGCAAAAATACCTGCAATCAATTAACTTGTTTCATTATTACTAGTGAAAGTACAATGCGGATGCGGAACTTGTCACAAGTGTGGCCTCAGTTTTAAATGTTATACAACCAGTACGTTCACCTATGCGGTGCATGAACAGTCTTGCAGAATGACTGAAAAATATCGTGCATACCGGAAATACCACAATATCGGATGTAGTCAGTTTATAATTAATACTAGCAATTCACGTACCGAAAGACAGAGCGTGGGTAGGTGGTCCGACGACCTGGTGAAGGTCGCGGAAAAACGTAGGATTCGGGCAGCACAGGACTGGTTGTTGTGGCGAACCTTTGGGGAGGCCTATGCCCAGCAGTGGACGTCTTTTGACTGATGATGATGAGTAGCCTTTTCCAGTGAATTCGTTTGTGTTAATTTCGTTTTTTTACCGACTTTATAAAAAGGAGGTTCTCAGTTCGGCTGTTTTTGGAATGAAGTTATTTATCGCGTGTTACACGCTCTGAGCGGATAGAAGCGAGAACGAAAAATGTGTAACAAGACTTTTTTCCGACACTTCTTGCGTAACTTCATTTTTTCATATTTTTTTCTGAACATTTTTATGTTTGTTACGTCAGAACTGTAACGGACTGCTATTCTAAAGGTCACGGGTTCGATTCCCGGTCAAGTCAAATATTTGTGAGCATGAACATTTAATGTTTGATTTGGTCTGGGTGTTTCTATGTATAATATGTATGTATTTACAAAAAAAAAAAACTATATATGTATTTATATCAGTTGTCTAGTACCCATAGTACCAGCTCTGCTTATTTTGGGACTAGATGGCGTTGTGAGAATGTGATAGAATATTATTATTATTATTTCAAAACCGATTTCGACGAACCTTTTTTATTTAAAAAGGAATGCTTGCTGTTTGGTCCTGTTCGAATTTGAAGATAAAATAAGCCATATAGGCTGATGAAACTGAACACGACGTCACAGAAAACTGCTATTAATCGATTCTTTCGTAGCTTTCGTTAAAGTGAATATAGTTATCGAAGTACAACCCCTCTTTGATTGAAACTCATAATGTTAGGAACGGAATAAAATCACAATCACTTGTGATAAATTTACAAAACCACAGCGAATTATTATTACGCTAGAGATTCGCGAAAGGACTAAATCTACAGAAAAAGGTCTTGGATACTTAAAAATAATTTTGAGTGCATTTATGTTTGTCAATGATGAAGTCACAATCACAGTTGCAAACGCAGTGACTAAAACCAACAATTTCATCATATGATTATGATTTAAAAGTAGCAACAATTGCCATGTCTATAAAATATCTTTGTCAACACCCCTGTTCATCCCGTGGGTATCGTAAGAGTAGACTAAGAAGCAAACTACGCAGGACAAAAACACTTTCAAAGAGAAGGAAAACTTGAAACAAACGCTATACCAACCCGTCTGGCCAGCGTGATATAGTAAGCCAAAACCTCCTTTCTAAGGAGAGGCCTATGT
The DNA here is from genome assembly GCA_902825455.1 of Arctia plantaginis. Taxonomy (NCBI): domain Eukaryota; kingdom Metazoa; phylum Arthropoda; class Insecta; order Lepidoptera; family Erebidae; genus Arctia; species Arctia plantaginis. The sequence continues at coordinate 1,734,514 of CADEBD010000146.1, forward strand.
GCATCTCTCTGGCAAAGCTTCCACGGCCTCACAGAAAACCGGTGTTAACAATTTTATTTCTTTTCGCCATGTATGTGAGGTTGCTGGAGGACCAAGACCTCCTTAATCCTAACTCACATGGCGTCAGCGCACATCTCTTTTTTTTTTTTCTTTTTTTAAAAAGACAACGCCCGCATTAGGAATAAATCCTGTGTCGCGGGGGACTTTACAAACATACATGAAACGGACACAAAGAACACCCAGACTCAGAACAACAATTTGTGGATCACACAAAGTGTCGTCCCATGTGGGGTTTGAACCCACAACACTCGGCGTAGTAGGAAGCGGCGTGGCGACCACTTAAACCACTACGCCATCCGTGCAGTCAATTGAATTGTTGGAGTCTATCAGAATCAGAATCGGTGGTGTATAATATCAGGCGACACATCTGAGCCTCCTTAATGTGTGCGATGTACTGTTCATTAGAATTCTAAGTAACCCTACTTCAAATGCGGCGTTAGACTTATTTGAGATATTTTCACAGCAACGACTTCCCTTTTCTCCTATCATAACATACTTAATATCTTAGAATAAGCCACGATGGGGCTAACATATTTCTTTTGTAAATAAATAAAGATTTAAAAAAGAACTGGGCCTCAATTATGCTATTTTAAATTAACCACAAACTGTCATTTCATTGACACACTATTGCTGGATGCTACTGACATCGGTATTCTACTAACATAAAATCACAGTGTCAATAGACTGTCGATATGGTAGTATAGGCCATCAATGGTGATATCAACAACATTGCCATGTCAAAAAATTTTTTATCATTTTTTTACAAAAATATACTGTTCACCAAACTATTACAAAGACATCGACGATATTTGTATCAGTGACAAGTCAGGCCATTGGTCTTACACAGTTAGTAGAATAGGAAAAGTGCAAAACTATTCCGACGACATTCCGTCGACAGTCTATTGATACAATATTAGAATAGCAGAATTGAGGCTCCGATCGTTTGGCTTTTGATACTGTCAGTTATGGTATAGTCACACTGATTACTTCACGGGATGATGAATTATATTTGGATGTACTTGAGTCAGGCGGTTTTCTGCTGAAATGCATATAAAACCAAGAAAATATTTCTACAGAACCGTATCATTTTTTTTTCTTAAAAAGATCACTCCCGCACTAGGGATATATCCGGCGACGAGGGGGACTTTACAAACATACATGAAACGGACCCAAAGAACACCCAGAGTTTTTGAATCACAAAGTGTTGTTTTATGTGGGGATCGAACCCACAACATTTTTTCCTACTCCGGGTAGGAAGCTACACTCAAATCCTAAATAGGTTCATTATAAATAAAACAACAGCTACATATAACAAATATTTATTTTCAAATAAAAATTACAACGAAAATTTGATAATGGCTTATAACTAAACTAGAAAACCATGTCGACTCATTCAATGCCTTGTTCTTTTTTAAAGTTCGATTATAAAACAAAAGATATACAGACTCAAATAGAAAAGAAATGGTTCAATAAACTACCGCTAGGGGCGCTGCAATAGTAAAAACATTAGTTCGAAGTTTATGATTAATTACTATGAAGGACCAACATTTTTTCTTTTTTTTTACTAACAAACTTATTTAAATAGCAATGAGGCATAGTACAGATTTAATTTCATGAAATCCAAATTAATTAAATAGTTCAATAAATTACCGCTAGGTGCGCTGATGGAGCTAAAGTTTTCGTCAGAAATTGAAGTTAAATTAACAAACCTATTTAGAAAGCAACAAGGTTTTCTCGTTAGGGCTTCATAAATTCCAAATTTAAAAAAAAAGAAGATGGTGATTGTCTATGACGTGTTATTGTATTGTCTATGAAAGGCCAACAATTTTATAGATTTTTAAAACACATTTTTCTTTTCTTTTTTTAAAGTGGTCACCAGTGTTTATTTCCACTGTCAACACCAGCATAGTGAGTATCGCGTCGCTAATCCCATATATTTTTTTATGTTAGAGTGGGCAGACGAGAAGACGGGTCACCTGATGGAAAGTGATCATCGCCGCCCATGACCGTCTGCAACTCAGGAGTCACAAACGCGTTGCCGGCCTTTTAGGAAGGAGTACACTCTTCTTTTCGAAGGTTTCCTTCAGTATAAAGTTTCCCACTTATAATTAATAGTAAATACTTTTCTATAAAAAAAAAATGCTTTCACAGCCCAACCTCCTCTCAAATGACCAGGAGTGAAGCTGATAGGAGAGAACTACCTGACGAAGGAGATAGTAGAAATGGAAGATAGAAGAATTATGAAAAGAAATTTTTACCTTTTATTCTCTATTTAAACGTTGATTATTCATAAATAAATGAATTGAATTGCGGGGAACTAGTAAAATAAAATATTGAATTTTATCTAGTTTAGATTTTTTTTGAACTTAAAGTTATAGGGTTTTAATATATTTAATAAAAAATTACAAAATTTTTTTCACCCCAAATACAAGTAATTTAATTTATTGCAAAGAATGAGTCGACGTTTTTTATTTTCAAAACACTGAACCGAATAATTAATAAAATATATAAATAATACAACTATTAATAAATATGGTAGTTTTTATTTTACTGTTTTTTTTGTTTCGTTCTCAAAGTTGTCTATGTTTAATTTTGTAGTTCAATATATACATAGCATTAATCATGTTATATACACTCATGTTTTTAACATTAAAATGTGAAATTCTCGTCATATAGATAAAACCTGTGATATCTCAAGTCTGCATTAATAATTAATTACATAAGTGATTTTGCAGAGTTTCAACATCTAGTGTGACATGGAACATCAATTACAAACTCCAGACATTTTGGAAAAAGATGCAAGATGAATATTGTCTTTTGAATTCAATGCTTGTAATTGCAGTGCAATAAAAATGCAGTCAGTAATTTAAATTTAAAACAAACCGCCACTTTAGAAGTAATTGTGGATTATAATAATAAAATATGGCTATAACATTGTTGTATTTTAAAAGTAATAAGTGAAAATTGCAATATCCGAACAACCCTTACAAACGGGTCTTAATAAATTGATCTGCAGAGTTAAGCGAATTTGCAGAGATGTAACTTGCAGTAACTGACACGACATATTAAAAGTTGCTTTCGATGTTGTTACATAAATATATAAGTAAATATTTATTTAATATTGCCTCGTCACGTCTTTACATTATTAGTTTGATAATAATCAAACGCTCGGCCATTTTTCCTTATAAGAATCCCCTTCATTGTCTTTTCCTTAAGGAGAACAGCCTTAAGTCCGTAGATAATTGTTACTATTAAAATATCACAATTCAAACAAGATACAACTAAATTAATATTGTGTAACATTAATCCATTTTATCTCTCGCACTCGAATTTCAAGAGATTAAAACATTAACTCCTATGTGCAACTAATGTATCCTCTTTCAATTGTGTGATTTGTAAGTAGCATATAGTCAATACAAGTACAAATAGTTCTTAATAAGTGAGTTTGCAGAGTTTAAGTGGTATTGCAGAGTTCACTCACTACATCTGCTGAGTTGAATTCCCGTTCCATGTGTTATTGTCGTCGTCTGTAGGTCTATCGCTGGGTAGGCGGTGTATGTTGCCCCGGCGGCGAAGGTTGCCGATGTTTGGTTGTGGGGGTTGTGGGCTCGATGGGCTGGGGTCGCGGGACGTCGATGTCGATGGGGGTGGGAACAATCTTGTTCGTAGCCATTGATAAAGTTGTTGTGATGGTTGTAATATAATTGTTGTGAATAGCTGTGTGAAATATGCTGTAAAACAAAAACTTTTTTTTTATTTACAAAACACTGTCCTGTCTGTGGTGACGGATTAATAATACGGAATGTGACCACCCCTATTCATCCCGTGGGTGTCGTACTAAGGGAAAAAACTACGCAGGACAAGAGCATTGCAAAGAGAAGGAAAACTTGAAACAAGCTCTATACCAACCCGTCTAGCCAGCGTGGTATAGTAGGCCAAAACTTCCTTTCCGCCTTCCTTCAAGGAGAGGCCTATGTTCAGCAGTGGACTATTATAGGCTGTTGATGATGATGAATATAAACACAAGAAATATTGAATTATTTTGTCCTGTTTAAACTTTTGTGAATAATTTGACTGGTGTTTAGATACTTTTAAAGACACGATACGAAAATATAAATAATTTGAAAAAAAACTAAGTTTTCAATTTAATTTAAGTTAGTAGCAAGTTTAAAAGTTATTCGGTAATTATAATAATAATATTTTCACACATCTCACACACGGCCGTCTGATTCCAAACTAGGTAGAGCCTGTACTATGGTAACCAGGCTACTGATAAACTTACTTATATATTTCTAAATACATACATATTATAGATATAGTACACACATATAGTACATTACTCAGACGGTGGCGTAAGAAGGAAAAAATCTTCTACCTTCTAAAAAGATGATAAAATCTCATTTCATAACCAGTTTTTTCAGTTACTAAGGGGTTTTACGGTAGACATAATGTGTAACATAAGTAGGTATACTGACTGACGAGCGCCGTGAAGCTGGTGGTGGTGGCGATGGTGGGCGCTTGCCTCCGCGGCAGCACGAGCAGGGCTGCGGAGGGTGCTAGCTGGAGGCCCAGCAGGGTCGCCGACGACTCCGTCAGCTCGCGCCGCGGGAACGCCGTCCACAGGGAGAACGTGGAATTGGACAGCTGCGGGTACATCACGGTTAGCATCACACTTCTTTTAAATGGAAAGTTTTAGTACATCGGCCTTGGACCCATTTAAATGCATCACTGTCTCTAACTAATTTCGACGATGTTCTGTATGTTTTGTATATTATTATAGATATTGCTTTAATCTTACATGTAACTTTCCCTTACCATGCCGTGGCAACTTGTAAGTAAGACAACACTCAGCAAATATTTTGAAAACATGTATTAGTGTATGTTTTGTAAGTTGTCCTAAATAAATAAATAAAATAATTTTTTTTTTGTTTATCCAAGGCCGCTCGCATCAGCTGACCGCGTAACATTGATATTTTCACGCATTCATGCAAGTACTCCGCAGTATTTGTGTGTTTTGATCAGTGTATTGATGTAAATATTATTGTTCACTTGATTGTGATGGACGTGGTTTTAATACCGTAAACCGAAAATTGCCTGAAAATTTTCAGTTAAATGCCTACGATCCGAAAAAAGTTTCACTTGCAACGTGGTTTCATAAAACCACACCACACTTTTTATCGTATAGGTAGCAAACAAGCAGACGGGGATATAATGATCTCAAGTTTTTTTTTTTTATGGAATAGGGGGTCAAACGCCCATGAACGCCTGCAACTCAGAGGTCACAAGCGCGTTGCCAGCCTTTCAGGAAGGAGTACGCTCTTTTCTTGAAGGTTTGAAGGTCGTATCGGTCCGGAAATACCGCAGCCGGTAACTTGTTCCACAGATTGGTAGTGCGAGGCAAAAAGTGTCTTGTAAAGCGCATAGTGGTGGAACGCCAATTATCCAAGTGGTGGGGATAAAAAATTTGCCATGTGGAACGATGGCGGAAGGTTACGGCCGGTATTAGTCCGAACAATTCCTCGGAGCACTCTCCATGATATATACGATCGAATACGAATACGATCGAATCGAGCCGGTCGCAAATGGATTGATCACCCTCCTTCTCCAGAATTAGGAGGTAGAAGGCTTGGATTATTGCACTAATAATAATTTAACATATCTCTGTTTTACTCAGGGCATACTGAAAGTTTTTGGATTCTGATAAATAAGACTAGATATAAGATTGACGATAAATTTATTGTTTATCAAAGTCTATTCCCTGGCAATTAAGGCATTTTTGCATTCGCTGAAACCACTGTACAAAGCAGTTGGATTAGTCTTCCTTAGGGACCTCTTCAACAGCTTTCACCGCTGATTCAGGGCTCGTAAAACGTGTGCCTCTAAGTTTGTCTTCAATTTTTGGAAACAAAAAGAAGTCGCAGGGTGCGAGGTCCAGGCTGTAAGGCGGATGTGTCATCAGGACTACATTTGAAGTCTTCAAATAGGCTTCTGTTGTAGTAGCGGAATGTGAGGATGCGTTATCGTGATAAAAGGGGACATGGAGATGATCACGTCCACGTCTTAATATTCCAAATCACGAATACCGAGCTGCGACATGGTGATTCATCACCAAATGCCAACTGAAGTCTCTGGCAACTCTCTTGTTGACTTAAGCCACAACGAAAATGATACGGAATCATTGAACGAAAACGTTCACGAGTTAAATTCATTTTGATAGCGACACACAATTTTCGAAATGACATCACAATGAAAAAACAAATGACGGTCTCGCAAATTACAAAATACTATGTTCCCAAAAAGTTTCATTTTCTAATTCCATAATTAGAAATTCCAGATCCAGAAACTTTTAGTATGCTCCGCGTATTGCTTATTTATTAAATTGGAGTACACACTTACACATGGGGTAACACAAATTTTTCTGTGTCGCGGGGACTTTACAATCTCTGTACTTTTCCCCCTTTTTTTAAAAAAAAAACACTTGTGTATACATTAGAGATTTAGTTTAAAATAAAACTGGATTTTTATTTCAATATATCAAAATTCAAAAGTTTTATAACCTTTTTCTACTAAGTTTAAGACTGCACAGATGGCGTAGTGGTTTAAGCGGTCGCCACGCCGCTTCTTACTACACCGAGTGTTGTGGGTTAAAACCCCACATGGGACGACACTTTGTGTGTCTTCGTGTCCGTTTCATGTATGTTTGTAAAGGCCTGCGCGACACAACCCCCCCCGCTCACCTGCAGGTTATCGGCGACGTATCTGTGCACGTCGGCGAGCGCGGCGTGCGCGGGGAAGTGCGCGGTGTGCGAGGCGCCGTCCGGCAACTTGAACTGGATACGCGCGCGACCGCCGCTGTCGCCTGGCGCTGGACATGAACGAACAGGTTACACTACACCGTGGACTATACGCGCTCCGGTCGGACAAGCAGTTTTATAGCAATATATAGATAGACCCTCTAGTATATCAAACCCTAATAGTACAAATAAGTGTACACAAACATTTATATAAATTTACATACAGTGGGTTAGTGTGCAATATTCTTCCATGCAAGCATTAGATGGAATTAAAGGTTAATGAAAACTTGAAATAGTTTTGCTAATAGAGAACTAGAAAGTACTAAACTGTCCGTTTGGTGACTACCCTTAATCATCCCGTGGATGTCGTAAAAGCTGACTAAGGCAGCAAACTATGCAGGACAAAGCGAAGGAAAATTTGAAACAAACCCTATTTCAATCCGGGCAGCGTGGTATAGTAGACCAAAACTTCCTTTCTAAGGAGAGGCCAATGTCCAGCAGTGGACTATTAAAGGCTGTTGATTTGTAATGTGAAACTACTAAAAAACAAACAAAATAAATATACTCGTATAAATACATACTCAGAATAGATTATTTTAATAAGAAAGTTGCGTGGAACATTACAAAAGTTGTATTTTTCAAGTATACTATACACTTAATAATCCTGAGGTAGCTATGGCTTTGTGGTCAAATAAATTCTTAAAAAAAATCAAATATAAATAATTTTCTAATGTAAACCTTAATTTTTTTAATTTTATTTCAGGACAAAGTTTATCGTATCAGCTAATACTTTATAGTAACTAAAACAGAAAGCTTGAATAAGTAAGTAAACCAATTTAAAAAATTAACACTCACTGGCGGGCTGTTCGGAGTTCTGCGGGACGGGCGCGGGCACAGGGGCGGGTGCAGGTGTGGGGAGGGGGGCGTCCCTCGCCCTCCTCTCAGCGCGGTCCTGCGCGATCTGCTCCAGGATCCGTTGGCGAGCCAGGTTGTTCTCCATCTTTTCACGTTTGCGCTCCTCCTGCGTGGAGAAAAATAGTGTATTTTATATAATGATTATTTTTTAATGCATTTTATTATGCAGACGACCGGATGGCGTAGTGGTTTGTGTAACGGACTGCTATTCCAAAGGTCGCGGGTTCGATTCCCGCTCAAGTCAAACATTTGTGTGCATTAACATTTGATGTTTGATTTGGTCTGGGTGTTTCTATGTATAATATGTATGCATTTACAAAAAAAAAAGTATTTATATCAGTTGTCTAGTAGCCATAGGACAAGCTCTGCTTAGTTTGGGACTAGATGGCGTTGTGTGTATGTGGTAAAAAAAAAATATTCAGTGCCAATTCTCGTAGTAAAAGTTTGGTCAAAATTCAGTACCTATCAACTCTCGATCTCACAACTGTCATAAAAGGTATTTTCGTAGTAAAGTATTAAACATCCAACGTTTAGTGTAATGTGATTATGTCGTAACGCGTATTGTAACCGAATCTTGAATCAGTATTTAGTACTTACAATACTCTAGAAATATTGGTTTGTCCTTCTCTCGGCATCCTATAATGTGGTATTAACACAGTTTAATATCGAAACATAATTTTATTACAATAAACAAAGTCAAGAGTAATGTAGGACTGCACAGATGGCGTAGTGGTTTAAGCGGCCTATTACGCCGAGTGTTGTGGGTTCAAACCCCACATGGGACAACACTTTGTGTGATCCACAAATTGTTGTTCTGAGTCTGGGTGTTATTTGTGTCCGTTTCATGTATGTTTGTAAAGTCCCCCGCGACACAGGATTTATTCCTAGTGCGGGAGTTGTCTATATTAAAAAAAAAAATTGGTTGCCTGTAAAGTCGGTATACGGGCGAAAGTTTTACGTGACAACTACTATGTCTGTCTCTCTCGCTCTTAGGCGGGCTAACCATGCCCGATTGGAAGGGACGCGTGCCTCTCACTCGCTCTCATTGTGAGCGCATAACGTGAGCGGAGCGTAACGCAGTTTCTTGAAGTGTCACCCGGCAAAAGAAATTTATAAGACGTTGTCACGTCAAAAAAAATAATCTGTTTCGACTCTTCTAATATTATGTTACGGTGAATTAGAGCATTAACTAAGCACGGCGATGACTCTCCAATCGGACTCAACAGTGCAAGAGAGTGGTACGGTTTAACTAAGAGAATACCTATTGTGACAGTTGTGTGTTTGATTTTGATAGTTTGATGTATATATTTACCTGAATATGCTTTAACTCTTGGTCCGCCTGCCATCTCTTCAATTCAGCTACTCCTTTCCCTTGAGTACGGCGTTCTATCTCCTTCTCTTTTTCAGCCTGTAAAATAGAGAGGGAGTAAATGGATGACTGAATTTTATTGTATTTTAGCCTTATGTGGGTGAGTGATTACCAGGCCTCACAGAAAACCAATGTTAAGGGGAAAAGAATATCCTCAACTTTTTATGGTGGGAGAGCCATGACCGGAGTATACCAACGCCTCACTGCAAACCGGTGTTAAACAAATATTTCGTTGCTTTTTCAGCGAGTGAGTGAGCTTAACGGAGTCCCCAACCCCACCCTTGTGACGCTTGGGGAGGGGGGATGGACTCGATGGACGGCAACGCACTTGTCCATCAGGTGACTGAAGCTCGTTTGCCCTCCAAGAATCTTAAGTGCCCCTTTTGAGTCCCTCCTAGAAGTAGGGGTCGGAAAAATAAATAAACGTGCAACGTTCATTTACCAGCAAATGGCAACTGGTCAGATTATTACCTCTTTCTCTTTATCACTCTTCTCCCGTCTTCTTGCTTCTATAAGCTCTTTGGCGCGTTCCATCCTCTCTTGCATGCTGGCAGTACTTTCAGATTCATTCGGTAAATTCTGAGGACAAGAATAATAAAATAAATAATATTGTAAGACATTAACACAACGCCATCTAGTCCCAAACTAAGCAGAGCTTGTACTATGAGTACTAGACAACTGATATAAATACAAATACACTTCTTTTTTTGTAAATACATACTTATTATAGAAACACCCAGACCAAATCAAACATTAAATGTTTGACTTGAGCGGGAATCGAACCCACGACCTTTGGAATAGCCGTCCATTAGACAAACCACTACGCCATTCGGTCGTCAAGGTACGGAATCATTCTGACATAAAAGAGGTTTTAAATTCGACAAAATATTTTTGTCCGTGTGCGTCGATTCCCGGGTAAGACCAAATGTTTGTATGTTCTGCAAATATTTGTTTCGGACTTTGAATGTTTTCTGAATATTTACAAAAAAAGTATATACTTAAGTATTCTATCAGTCAAACTAGCTTTCATAGTACAAGCTCTGGTCAATCTAGCTTTCATAGTACAAGCTCTGGTCAATCTAGCTTTCATAGTACAAGCTCTGGTCAAGCTAGCTTTCATAGTACAAGCTCTAGTCAATCTAGCTTTCATAGTACAAGCTCTGGTCAATCTAGCTTTTATAGTACAAGCTCTGCTTAGTTTGAAACTAGATGGCGTTGTGAATTAGATGTCTGAAAATATTATTATTATTATATTATTAATTGCTTCAGACATTTTAATCAAGGTTGGTACCATCTAGATTTAAGGAAATTATTTCAGTCCCAAGTGTAAAAAATTAAGTATGCAGAATGTAACTTAATACAATTTGTCAGAGCTTAGAAATAAAACGAGTACAGTCGGTGATGTTGTTGACTGCCTCTAATAGTTCACTGCTGGACATAGGCCTCATCTTAGAAATGAGGTTTTGGTATGGCCACGCTGGCCAGACGGTATAGGGTTTGTTTCAAGTTTTCCTTCTCTTTGCAGTGCTGTTGTCCTGCGTAGTTTGCTTCCTTAGTCGGCTCTTACGACACCCACGGGATGAATATGGGTGGTGACACTCCGTATTCTTAATCCGGCACCACAGGGATAACTTTAAGTTGGTTAAATAACACCAGTTTTCTATGAGGTCGTGGAATCACTCCGGTCGAGCCGGATAATTGTCGGAACATGGCTCTGCCAGGGTTTAATAATTTTAAAACTTACCTGTGAAGCGTCAGTGGTGGCAGGAACAGGAGGAGTCATCGGCTGCGAGGGTCCAGCCTCATCAGTCTTAGATTTGACCTGTCGCACGCATACACCGTCGTTGCAGACAACTTCGTATTCAGGTGATTTTTCAGTCTTGGCCAGCTTGGCGGGTGGGCCAGAAGAATCTAGGAAAATAAAATGTCACTTATTTGCAACCTTACTTGTAGAAAATATAATGAGTAGCACTTACGACCTAAGGCAGTGGTTGTGGGTTCGATTCCCACCCAGAACGTATATAGTGTGGTGAGCACGATCATTTGTTCTGAGTGTGGGTTGAAATTAGTCTCACCTTCTCCTTCTGAGGGTTTTATCTCAACGTTCTTTTCTGGGGCGTTTTCTGCAGCGTCAGTCTTCTCCTCTGCTGGACGAGAAGAGGCCATTCTGCCTTCCGCTTGTAAGAAATTAACAGTCTGCTCTCTAACATGCTCAGACGACGTCGAAGGCTGGATTGGTCTTTCTTTATCTGTGGAGTTTAAAAAAGTTTTAAAGCCGTGATGGTGACCGCTTACCTTATGTAATGTAATATTCAAACGTACAGATCTGTTGGTCTAGTGGTTAGCGATTCCTACAGATGCCGCGGGATCGGTTCCCACTTGCGACAAATATCGTGCAATGAGTATATGTATATGACATTGTTTCCATTAAAAACCCCGATAGCCGGCCTCAGACGCCCTACTCTGGGGAGGACCCGGACCATGTGATTTTAAGGTGTACCCCTTTTTTTTTTTTCCGTGCGGGAATCCCCTCGGATACCACCTATCGGTGGCATGTCGGACTCGAACCGACTAAAACCGCACGCCGTCTCGGGTACTAATAGCCGGGGAACCAGGTATACCCTAAAAAGGAAGTCCCTGGTGCTTTAAGGTGTACCCTAACACAGAGCTCGTTATCATCAGCCTTTAATAGTCCACTGCTGGACATAAGCCTCTCCTTAGAAAAGAGGTTATGGCCTACTATACCACGCTGGCCAGACGGGTTGGTATAGGGTTTGTGTCAAGTTTTCCTTCTCTCTGCAGTGCTGTTGTCCTGCGTAGTTTCTCCCTTAGTCGGCTCTTACGACACCAACGGGATGAATAAGGGTGGTGACACTCTGTATTCTTAATCCGTCACCAATAAATCAATGGTGGTATACTTACGATGTTCCTCCAATATCCTATCTATTCTAGTCGCTAGATTACCGGGCTGTACTCCTGCGCACACTACCTCCAAAGGAGTACCATTCCTCCCTATAAAGAATAGTGACGGTACTGGAACGAATTGATCTGGTGCGAGAGTTAAGATATCATTAAATTGTTAACAAACAACGTTAAAAGCTACGAAAGTTGCCGGCACTTTATAACAGATGGCGTTACTATAAGATTAATCTGATATATTTTAAGAATGTGTTATTAAGTTAGCGTGGTTAAAACAATTTATTTTTTGTCCGCTTGTGAACATTGGAAAGGGTTTTGCAAAACTAAAAAGCGGCCAAGTGCAAGTCGGACTAGCCCATGAAGAGTTCCGTAGCAGCAAGTAACATAATATAAAAGTTCTTGTGTTCGTTGTAACTTTGATCGAATTGAATTTTGATGAATGAAAGGTAAATGGAAAGGAATTTATGACGTATTAAAAAAAAACTACTTACTTCTCGTTCAAACCAGGTTTCGGTGGAAGTTTGCATGGTAATGTACATCATATATTTTTTTAGTTTCATCATTCTCTTATTTTAGAAGTTACGGAGGGGGGGGGGGGGGGACATTTTACCACTTTGGAAGTGTCTCTCGCGCAAACTATATATAATAACTAACTATATAAGGGTACCATTTTTTGGCTTTTGGCGACGGAACCCTAAAAAGGCGAGTATCTGGGGGTACGAAATAACGAGGCTTAGAACCAACACGGGACTAAGACTGCAGTCGCTGCCTATAACTAGGCTAGACTACTAGACTGGTGTTTTTTGAGTCGGGGTTGCCAACATTTTCAGAGAAAATTATGGTAACAATTTATATTTATACTGATAAATCGGAGCTTAATTGTAAAAATAATTTGGTTTATCTGACGTGTAGTCCACTCTGTCACTGTATGACAGAGTAGACTACGTTTAACAAAAAATATATCTTTCTCAGGGCTCTCAGGGCGTTGTTACTCCATTACGGTAGTCCAGTAAATAACGCTGGTTGAGCCAGCCCATTTTTTTCTTTACAAGTAATGACCAAAAAACATGGTTGAGTTCGATTGCAACGCCGGCTAAACCAAAATATTTTCGTAATTAAATTCCGATTTACCAGTATAAATGTAAATTGTTACCACAATTTTCCCAAAAAAAATTCCAACCCCGACTCAAAAACACCAGTCTAGAGATTTTTCTCTCGACTGGTGTTGTTTTTTTTTTGTTTCGGTTTTCTCTTTTTTTTAGCTTTGAAACAGTGATTAAAAGGATACAGATCTGTGCGAAATGCGTGTAGTTAGCTGATCCACTCTTTAGCTTCACGGCTAAGAAGTTATCCTGGTCCGACAGCCGAGTTACGACTGCTGTGTCATCAATCGTCGCTGCCATCTCCACGGAGAGATCGTTGTCGCCTGAAAGAGAAGAATAATATAATAATACTAGCTGACCCTGTCTACTCCTCGTTCCTAATTCAAAACAATCCACTTCTATTATGCCCCACGCATACCTCCACATGTGTCCACTCTTCGTTCCTAATCCAAAACAATCCACTTCTGTTATGCCCCACGCATACTTCCGCATGTGTCTACTGTACGTTCCTAATCCAAAACAATCCACTTCTGTTATGCCCCACGCATACTGCCGCATGTGTCTACTGTACGTTCCTAATGCAAAACAATCCACTTCTATTATGCCCCACGCATACCTCCACATGTGTCCACTCTTCGTTCCTAATCCAAAACAATCCACTTCTGTTATGCCCCACGCATACTTCCGCATGTGTCTACTGTACGTTCCTAATCCAAAACAATCCACTTCTGTTTTGCCCCACGCATACTGCCGCATGTGTCTACTGTACGTTCCTAATGCAAAACAATCCACTTCTATTATGCCCCCCGCATACCTCCACATGTGTCCACTCTTCGTTCCTAATCCAAAACAATCCACTTCTGTTATGCCCCACGCATACTTCCGCATGTGTCTACTGTACGTTCCTAATCCAAAACAATCCACTTCTGTTTTGCCCCACGCATACTGCCGCATGTGTCTACTGTACGTTCCTAATGCAAAACAATCCACTTCTATTATGCCCCACGCATACCTCCACATGTGTCCACTCTTCGTTCCTAATCCAAAACAATCCACTTCTGTTATGCCCCACGCATACTTCCGCATGTGTCTACTGTACGTTCCTAATCCAAAACAATCCACTTCTGTTTTGCCCCACGCATACTGCCGCATGTGTCTACTGTACGTTCCTAATGCAAAACAATCCACTTCTATTATGCCCCACGCATACCTCCACATGTGTCCACTCTTCGTTCCTAATCCAAAACAATCCACTTCTGTTATGCCCCACGCATACTGCCGCATGTGTCTACTGTACGTTCCTAATCCAAAACCATCCACTTCTGTTATGCCCCACGCATACTTCCGCATGTGTCTACTGTACGTTCCTAATCCAAAACAATCCACTTCTGTTTTGCCCCACGCATACTGCCGCATGTGTCTACTGTACGTTCCTAATGCAAAACAATCCACTTCTATTATGCCCCACGCATACCTCCACATGTGTCCACTCTTCGTTCCTAATCCAAAACAATCCACTTCTGTTATGCCCCACGCATACTTCCGCATGTGTCTACTGTACGTTCCTAATCCAAAACAATCCACTTCTGTTATGCCCCACGCATACTTCCGCATGTGTCTACTGTACGTTCCTAATCCAAAACCATCCACTTCTGTTATACCCCACGCATACTGCCGCATGTGTCTACTGTACGTTCCTAATCCAAAACCATCCACTTCTGTTATGCCCCACGCATACTTCCGCATGTGTCTACTGTACGTTCCTAATCCAAAACAATCCACTTCTGTTTTGCCCCACGCATACTGCCGCATGTGTCTACTGTACGTTCCTAATGCAAAACAATCCACTTCTATTATGCCCCACGCATACCTCCACATGTGTCCACTCTTCGTTCCTAATCCAAAACAATCCACTTCTGTTATGCCCCACGCATACTTCCGCATGTGTCTACTGTACGTTCCTAATCCAAAACAATCCACTTCTGTTTTGCCCCACGCATACTGCCGCATGTGTCTACTGTACGTTCCTAATCCAAAACAATCCACTTCTGTTTTGCCCCACGCATACTGCCGCATGTGTCTACTGTACGTTCCTAATCCAAAACAATCCACTTCTGTTTTGCCCCACGCATACTTCCGCATGTGTCTACTGTACGTTCCTAATCCAAAACAATCCACTTCTGTTTTGCCCCACGCATACTGCCGCATGTGTCTACTGTACGTTCCTAATCCAAAACAATCCACTTCTGTTTTGCCCCACGCATACTGCCGCATGTGTCTACTGTACGTTCCTAATCCAAAACAATCCACTTCTGTTTTGCCCCACGCATACTGCCGCATGTGTCTACTGTACGTTCCTAATGCAAAACAATCCACTTCTATTATGCCCCACGCATACCTCCACATGTGTCCACTCTTCGTTCCTAATCCAAAACAATCCACTTCTGTTATGCCCCACGCATACTTCCGCATGTGTCTACTGTACGTTCCTAATCCAAAACAATCCACTTCTGTTTTGCCCCACGCATACTGCCGCATGTGTCTACTGTACGTTCCTAATCCAAAACAATCCACTTCTGTTTTGCCCCACGCATACTGCCGCATGTGTCTACTGTACGTTCCTAATCCAAAACAATCCACTTCTGTTTTGCCCCACGCATACCGCCGCATGTGTCTACTGTACGTTCCTAATGCAAAACAATCCACTTCTATTATGCCCCACGCATACCTCCACATGTGTCCACTCTACGTTCCTAATCCAAAACAATCCACTTCTGTTATGCCCCACGCATACTTCCGCATGTGTCTACTGTACGTTCCTAATCCAAAACAATCCACTTCTGTTTTGCCCCACGCATACTGCCGCATGTGTCTACTGTACGTTCCTAATCCAAAACAATCCACTTCTGTTTTGCCCCACGCATACTGCCGCATGTGTCTACTGTACGTTCCTAATCCAAAACAATCCACTTCTGTTTTGCCCCACGCATACTGCCGCATGTGTCTACTGTACGTTCCTAATCCAAAACAATCCACTTCTGTTTTGCCCCACGCATACTGCCGCATGTGTCTACTGTACGTTCCTAATCCAAAACAATCCACTTCTGTTTTGCCCCACGCATACTGCCGCATGTGTCTACTGTACGTTCCTAATGCAAAACAATCCACTTCTATTATGCCCCACGCATACCTCCACATGTGTCCACTCTTCGTTCCTAATCCAAAACAATCCACTTCTGTTATGCCCCACGCATACTGCCGCATGTGTCTACTGTACGTTCCTAATCCAAAACAATCCACTTCTGTTTTGCCCCACGCATACTGCCGCATGTGTCTACTGTACGTTCCTAATCCAAAACAATCCACTTCTGTTTTGCCCCACGCATACTTCCGCATGTGTCTACTGTACGTTCCTAATGCAAAACAATCCACTTCTATTATGCCCCACGCATACCTCCACATGTGTCCACTCTTCGTTCCTAATCCAAAACAATCCACTTCTGTTATGCCCCACGCATACTTCCGCATGTGTCTACTGTACGTTCCTAATCCAAAACAATCCACTTCTGTTTTGCCCCACGCATACTGCCGCATGTGTCTACTGTACGTTCCTAATCCAAAACAATCCACTTCTGTTTTGCCCCACGCATACTGCCGCATGTGTCTACTGTACGTTCCTAATCCAAAACAATCCACTTCTGTTTTGCCCCACGCATACTGCCGCATGTGTCTACTGTACGTTCCTAATGCAAAACAATCCACTTCTATTATGCCCCACGCATACCTCCACATGTGTCCACTCTTCGTTCCTAATCCAAAACAATCCACTTCTGTTATGCCCCACGCATACTTCCGCATGTGTCTACTGTACGTTCCTAATCCAAAACAATCCACTTCTGTTTTGCCCCACGCATACTGCCGCATGTGTCTACTGTACGTTCCTAATCCAAAACAATCCACTTCTGTTTTGCCCCACGCATACTTCCGCATGTGTCTACTGTACGTTCCTAATCCAAAACAATCCACTTCTGTTATGCCCCACGCATACTTCCGCATGTGTCTACTGTACGTTCCTAATCCAAAACAATCCACTTCTGTTTTGCCCCACGCATACTGCCGCATGTGTCTACTGTGCGTTCCTAATGCAAAACAATCCACTTCTGTTATGCCCCACGCATACTGCCGCATGTGTCTACTGTACGTTCCTAATCCAAAACAATCCACTTCTGTTTTGCCCCACGCATACTGCCGCATGTGTCTACTGTACGTTCCTAATGCAAAACAATCCACTTCTATTATGCCCCACGCATACCTCCACATGTGTCCACTCTTCGTTCCTAATCCAAAACAATCCACTTCTGTTATGCCCCACGCATACTTCCGCATGTGTCTACTGTACGTTCCTAATCCAAAACAATCCACTTCTGTTTTGCCCCACGCATACTGCCGCATGTGTCTACTGTACGTTCCTAATGCAAAACAATCCACTTCTGTTTTGCCCCACGCATACTGCCGCATGTGTCTACTGTACGTTCCTAATCCAAAACAATCCACTTCTGTTTTGCCCCACGCATACTGCCGCATGTGTCTACTGTACGTTCCTAATCCAAAACAATCCACTTCTGTTTTGCCCCACGCATACTGCCGCATGTGTCTACTGTACGTTCCTAATGCAAAACAATCCACTTCTATTATGCCCCACGCATACCTCCACATGTGTCCACTCTTCGTTCCTAATCCAAAACAATCCACTTCTGTTATGCCCCACGCATACTTCCGCATGTGTCTACTGTACGTTCCTAATCCAAAACAATCCACTTCTGTTTTGCCCCACGCATACTGCCGCATGTGTCTACTGTACGTTCCTAATCCAAAACAATCCACTTCTGTTTTGCCCCACGCATACTGCCGCATGTGTCTACTGTACGTTCCTAATCCAAAACAATCCACTTCTGTTTTGCCCCACGCATACTGCCGCATGTGTCTACTGTACGTTCCTAATCCAAAACAATCCACTTCTGTTTTGCCCCACGCATACTGCCGCATGTGTCTACTGTACGTTCCTAATCCAAAACAATCCACTTCTGTTTTGCCCCACGCATACTGCCGCATGTGTCTACTGTACGTTCCTAATGCAAAACAATCCACTTCTATTATGCCCCACGCATACCTCCACATGTGTCCACTCTTCGTTCCTAATCCAAAACAATCCACTTCTGTTATGCCCCACGCATACTGCCGCATGTGTCTACTGTACGTTCCTAATCCAAAACAATCCACTTCTGTTTTGCCCCACGCATACTGCCGCATGTGTCTACTGTACGTTCCTAATCCAAAACAATCCACTTCTGTTTTGCCCCACGCATACTGCCGCATGTGTCTACTGTACGTTCCTAATGCAAAACAATCCACTTCTATTATGCCCCACGCATACCTCCACATGTGTCCACTCTTCGTTCCTAATCCAAAACAATCCACTTCTGTTATGCCCCACGCATACTTCCGCATGTGTCTACTGTACGTTCCTAATCCAAAACAATCCACTTCTGTTTTGCCCCACGCATACTGCCGCATGTGTCTACTGTACGTTCCTAATCCAAAACAATCCACTTCTGTTTTGCCCCACGCATACTGCCGCATGTGTCTACTGTACGTTCCTAATCCAAAACAATCCACTTCTGTTTTGCCCCACGCATACTGCCGCATGTGTCTACTGTACGTTCCTAATGCAAAACAATCCACTTCTATTATGCCCCACGCATACCTCCACATGTGTCCACTCTTCGTTCCTAATCCAAAACAATCCACTTCTGTTATGCCCCACGCATACTTCCGCATGTGTCTACTGTACGTTCCTAATCCAAAACAATCCACTTCTGTTTTGCCCCACGCATACTGCCGCATGTGTCTACTGTACGTTCCTAATCCAAAACAATCCACTTCTGTTTTGCCCCACGCATACTTCCGCATGTGTCTACTGTACGTTCCTAATCCAAAACAATCCACTTCTGTTATGCCCCACGCATACTTCCGCATGTGTCTACTGTACGTTCCTAATCCAAAACAATCCACTTCTGTTTTGCCCCACGCATACTGCCGCATGTGTCTACTGTGCGTTCCTAATGCAAAACAATCCACTTCTGTTATGCCCCACGCATACTGCCGCATGTGTCTACTGTGCGTTCCTAATGCAAAACAATCCACTTCTGTTATGCCCCACGCATACTTCCGCATGTGTCTACTGTACGTTCCTAATCCAAAACAATCCACTTCTGTTTTGCCCCACGCATACTGCCGCATGTGTCTACTGTACGTTCCTAATCCAAAACCATCCACTTCTGTTATGCCCCACGCATACTTCCGCATGTGTCTACTGTACGTTCCTAATCCAAAACAATCCACTTCTGTTATGCCCCACGCATACTTCCGCATGTGTCTACTGTACGTTCCTAATCCAAAACAATCCACTTCTGTTTTGCCCCACGCATACTGCCGCATGTGTCTACTGTGCGTTCCTAATGCAAAACAATCCACTTCTGTTATGCCCCACGCATACTGCCGCATGTGTCTACTGTGCGTTCCTAATGCAAAACAATCCACTTCTGTTATGCCCCACGCATACTTCCGCATGTGTCTACTGTACGTTCCTAATCCAAAACAATCCACTTCTGTTTTGCCCCACGCATACTGCCGCATGTGTCTACTGTACGTTCCTAATCCAAAACCATCCACTTCTGTTATACCCCACGCATACTGCCGCATGTGTCTACTGTGCGTTCCTAATGCAAAACAATCCACTTCTGTTATGCCCCACGCATACTTCCGCATGTGTCTACTGTACGTTCCTAATCCAAAACAATCCACTTCTGTTTTGCCCCACGCATACTGCCGCATGTGTCTACTGTACGTTCCTAATCCAAAACAATCCACTTCTGTTTTGCCCCACGCATACTTCCGCATGTGTCTACTGTACGTTCCTAATCCAAAACAATCCACTTCTGTTTTGCCCCACGCATACTGCCGCATGTGTCTACTGTACGTTCCTAATCCAAAACAATCCACTTCTGTTATGCCCCACGCATACTGCCGCATGTGTCTACTGTACGTTCCTAATCCAAAACAATCCACTTCTGTTTTGCCCCACGCATACTGCCGCATGTGTCTACTGTACGTTCCTAATCCAAAACAATCCACTTCTGTTTTGCCCCACGCATACTGCCGCATGTGTCTACTGTGCGTTCCTAATGCAAAACAATCCACTTCTGTTTTGCCCCACGCATACTGCCGCATGTGTCTACTGTGCGTTCCTAATGCAAAACAATCCACTTCTGTTTTGCCCCACGCATACTGCCGCATGTGTCTACTGTGCGTTCCTAATGCAAAACAATCCACTTCTGTTTTGCCCCACGCATACTTCCGCATGTGTCTACTGTACGTTCCTAATCCAAAACAATCCACTTCTGTTTTGCCCCACGCATACTGCCGCATGTGTCTACTGTACGTTCCTAATCCAAAACAATCCACTTCTGTTATGCCCCACGCATACTGCCGCATGTGTCTACTGTACGTTCCTAATCCAAAACAATCCACTTCTGTTTTGCCCCACGCATACTGCCGCATGTGTCTACTGTGCGTTCCTAATGCAAAACAATCCACTTCTGTTTTGCCCCACGCATACTGCCGCATGTGTCTACTGTGCGTTCCTAATGCAAAACAATCCACTTCTGTTTTGCCCCACGCATACTGCCGCATGTGTCTACTGTGCGTTCCTAATGCAAAACAATCCACTTCTGTTTTGCCCCACGCATACTGCCGCATGTGTCTACTGTGCGTTCCTAATGCAAAACAATCCACTTCTGTTTTGCCCCACGCATACTTCCGCATGTGTCTACTGTACGTTCTTTCCTAATCCAATCTGTCTTCTCGAACTCTCTACCTCTCGCCATCAGGGTAGTACAGGATAGTTTTATATGTTGTAATATATGTGTATATATGTATATATGTAACTCAGCAAGTATATATGTATGTGTCACATCACATCACATCAACAGCCTTTAACAGTCCAGTGATGGACATAGGCCTCTCCTTAAAAAAGTGGTTTTGGTGTACTATCCCAAGCTGGCCAGACGGATTGGTATAGGGTTTGTGTCAAGTTTTCCTTCTTTTTGCAGTTCTGGTGTCCTGCGTTGTTTTGCGCCCTTAGTCGGCTCTTACGACACCCACGGGATGAATTGGGGTAGTGACATTCCGTATTTTTAATCCGTCACTACACGATCACATGATATAAAAATCATTAATCACACATGTCACTAATCTACAGAACCATTGCGCCTTATGATTACAGTGGTCTAAAAAAAAGTCGTAGTCTTTGATAAAAAGAAAATTCTCTTTACATATTTCACCGTGGGCGAGTCATGCTTCGGCACGAATGGGCCGGCTCGACCGGAGTGATACCACGGCCTCACAGAAAACCGGTGTTAAGCAATTCTCTCGTTGCCTTTCACTGGATGAGTGAGGTTACCGGAGCCCAAACAACCAAGGACAGCAACGCACTTGTGACTTTTGAGTTGCAGGTGTCCATGGGCGGTGGTAGTTGCTTAACATCAGGCGACCCGTCTGCTCGTTTGCCCCCTTATACCATAAAACAAAACAAACAAAACATAGTTGTTTTTTTCTTTGCTTACGTTTTGATGGCATATATCTTTGTCATGATTAAATCACAGTAGTGATTTATCACAGGTGAAATAGCATTGAATAAAACCGTATTTAATTATTGTAATTAAAACGACTTCTTGATTTGACTTGTATTATAATGTACTCAGTGTTACTGACAACACAACAATGAATTTATAATGAAGTATGTTTGTTAGTTTATATAGTGTCGTGACATATTAATAATAAGACATTCGTATACAAATACAACACATACAAACATTGGACGGTAAAGAAAAGCTTGTAAAGATATCCAAATGACCCACCAGAGGAATAAGGATTATCAGAGGAATTTGGTAAGGGAACGTATACAAACTACGTGACCCATTCAGGGGACGGATCTTCAATATACCACGTATGGTCAGAGAGGTGGAGGGCTTAGGTTTTTGTAAGGAAGTCAATATCAACAAGCTCAGATTTAATAAAGACAGATGGTTCCTTCTGCCCTGAGTGTTGTGGGTTCAATGAACGCATGGAACCACAAATTGTTGTTGTGAGTGTGGGTGTTCTTTGTGTCCGTTTCACGTACGTTTGTGAAGTCCCCGCGACACAGGATAAGTTTCTAGTGTGGGAGTTGCCTTTTAAACAAAACAAGAAAACAAAATACTATTTTTTATCTTTCTGTTTGCACAGAAATAATTTTAAGACGTATTTATGAACAACTTGTGCTAAAACTAGAGGGGGAGCTGTGGTCTTGGATATACTACGGGTGTTCACCGAGAAGCTTAGGTCAATAAAAAATGGGTCACGCAGCCTGGGTATGTTCCCTTTCTTTTCCTTCCTTCCTTGTTCTTACCTGATGGAAAGCAACTACCGATACCCATGAACGCCTGCAACTCAGGAGTCACAACCCCTGTCTGTGTAGCCTGGGTATGTTGAATGTTTACAACGTTGACCAAAAATATTAATCGAAATTGCAAGATACACAAACACTGATGGCAATTTGCCAGATAGTAGTTGGCAATGTAGCCCTGACTCAGGTTCTGTATTTATGTATAATAACACGCAAGTACTGTGATTCATTCATGGAAAAATATATCTAGGGTTGATTATTAATAATAATATTTCGGACACAACACACACAACGCCATCTAGTTTCAAACTAATCAGAGCTTGTACTAGGAAAGCTAGATTGACTGATAGAATACTTATATACTTTTGGAACGAAGTTCCTTATCGCGCGCTGTGAAAGGGGGGGGGGGGGATTCTCACGAAAAGTTGTAACGACACTTTTTGTTTAGAATAGATAGGAAATCATTACTTTTCATCTCAGTAAAATTAAAATTTATGTTCTTAGTTTGAGCAAAAATATTGAATTCGACATAATTTCTCAAGGAGATTTTACCAATGTATAAATTGTTTAATTAGAAATCAACTGAAAAATATGTAGGTAATAGCCGCTTTCATAGATGGCGTTGTAATTAAAATCGTGTCGAATCAGTTTTATTATTTATTTAACTTAAGTTAGTTTTACTCGATCGTCACCACTTCGTTCCTATCGGGTGTCCCACGACACCACACGGCTTTTTTTTTGTAAATACATACATATTATTAATAGAAAACACCTAAATTCCGAAACAAATATTTGCAGATCATACCCAGACCTTAGCATAGCAGTCTCATACGCTACCACTGCGCCACCGATGCAGTTAATTTCGGGCACAAAACTTTTTTCTTAGTGAATTGTTCTTCTCTATACAATCAGTTAGTGGATTAGCAATTTCTGGCAATAGAGTCAGGCGGGGCACATGTGGAGGGGAGAGGGAGCAAGCAAAAAACACTAACGCACTTGTATATCTTGAGATGCATGTGTATATGGGTGATTAGTTACCATCGGTTGACCCATCTGTGCGTCAGCTATCATCCCCTAATACTCAACAGATATACGGGCCTGTAGGGTAGTGACTGTGACTGTGACTGCTAAGCTAAAGTTTGTGGATTCGATTCCCACCAAGGACTAATAATTATGTGATGAGCATGATGATTTATTCTGTGTCTGGGTGATATTTAATTATATAAGTATATAAGTATGTTTATCAGCAGTCTGGTTACCATAGTACAAGCTCTACCTAGTTTGGTATCTGATGACTGTGTGTGAGATGTGTGAAGGTATTATTATTATTATTATTTTCCCTCAGTCCCCAAAAATACACTCATGATAATGAAACAAATTGTTATGCTTAGGACGAGTTGATTTGATGACTTTTCTTACAGGAATACATATTTATTTGTGGTAGAAATCGTTTGTGATCCTGTTTGGGACTTGAGCAAGGCAAGCAAGCACTTCGCAATTGAGAACTGCCTTTTTTGCAGTTGGTTAAAAAAAATGTTTTTTTATCGAAAATTTTACATTAACCAACAATTTCATCAATACAATGGGTTGCTTTTTTAAATTATTACTATTTTAATAGCACTTTTAAAGTCCTACTTTTTAGTTTTTATAAATATGTTTTCTTATTTTTCATTAAACCAATACTTCAGTTTTCTTTTTCTGTCCTTGATAAAAAGTTAGTAAAAATTTCAAGTTATTTGGATATCTTGTAGTTGTTAAGAGACACGTTGAAAGGTTCCGTTAAATAATTATCTATTAAGATTCAAACACAGCTAATGAAGAGGGTGTAAAAAAGAAATAAAGCGTTATAGGTTAATTTTGAAGAATAATTTTACGTCAAAATATTAGCAGTAACCTCGAAGTCTGACATATGACCTACATTTTAACTCAAGTTTTAAGTGAAATAACTGATTTCGTGTACGAGAACAATGATATAAATGACCTTCAGGATGCAAATTAAGAAAGTAAAAGGAGTACCTTCAACAAAAACGACGAAAATTGCATTTCTTTGCTTAGACAAATTCACCGCCTCGGCGATGCTTCCCCCAAACCAATGCATCCTTCTTCTGCTGCTATAACAGTTTTCTAGCTCAGTTATAAACTGTTCGAATCTATTTATTCTATTTAGGACGATGCCACAATGTAAGGATTTCAACAAAAATATTACGCCGACATGACACAACAAATTTTGACAGCTGACGTGTTTATTTTTGTTCTTTTTTACCCTCGGTTCGGTTGTGATCGAAAACCTTAATTTGATAATTTATAACGATGAACATGTTTAACTCTCGCAATGTCCTGATCCACGCTTCTTGTCAACCAACTAAAGAAAATTCAATAAAAAGTCTTTATTAATTTGACTTTAAAACAAAGTGGCACTCTTTTGTTTAATTGAGTAATAAGAACTTGTTTAAGAATTAATTCATTTAATATCAATTTAAATTTCAGAGAAGAACTATTCATTTATAAAGTTCTCGTATTTACAGCCTCTGAACGTAAATATTTTAATGACTTATAATACCACCAAGATAAAAAGTCACAGATACAGAAATATTGTCACCAAATTCCAGTTCGTGTAAATGAATAAAGTTATATTTAAAACGAGATGAATGATTTATGAGATTGTCTATGATTCACTTCATGTGACCTTGGAGATTTCTACTCGCTACTAGATGGCGCTGTAAATTTTACCACTATTTTAAACAAGTTATAAACTATTCGATGGTAGATGTCCCTACATTACATAAATTACTTAGCGTTATTTTTATCAAATATAATTATGTATATTACTATTATTACCCGAGGCGGGTGCAACGTAAGAAGCAAGCCCGAGAGGTGAGGTTGAGGTATGCAAGTTGGAATGTAGGGAGTATGACTGGAAGAGCGAGAGAGCTAGCAGATGTGTGTTGAAAAGAAGAAGAATAAACGTGGCATGCTTGCAAGAAACAAAATGGAAGGGTACGAAAGCAAGAGAGATAGGAGAGGGGTACAAGTTTTATTACTGCGGAAGTGATGGGAAGAGAAATGGAGTGGGTGTAGTATTGGATAGTGCCCTGAAAGAGTGTGTGACGGATGTAAAGAGAGTGAACGATAGAATAATAGTACTAAAATTAGTATGGGAGAGCGTAATTATGAATATTGTTAGCGTGTATGCACCTCAAGCTGGATGCAAGGATGAAGTGAAAGATAAATTTTTTTTTGACATGGTTTTGATAGGTATCCCTGAAAGTGAAGAGCTTTTGATAGGTGGAGATTTTAATGGTCATGTGGGAACAACGAATGAGGATTATGAAAGAGTACATGGAGGAAGGGGGTTCGGAAGTAGAAACATTGATGGTGAGTCTCTGCTCCAGTTTTCCTCTTCGTTTGACCTGGCAATAGTTAACACATGGTTCCAAAAACGTCACGAACATCTGATCACGTATAAAAGTGGTAGCCACGCGACACAGATTGACTACTTTCTCATAAAAAGAAGTAAGTTGGTTTGTGTCCGAGACTGCAAAGTGGTGCCCGGGGAACCCGTAGTATCGCAACATAGATTGCTGGTAACGGAGGTCAAATGGAAGAGTTTGAGTAAGAGTAGGAAGAACCGACCTTCTCCAAGAATCAGGTGGCGAATGTTAGAGAAAGAAGAGTATGCAAGTAACTTTAAGGTAAAGGTGGTAGAAAAAATGATTGAAATGAATGCAAGGCTAGATAAGTCTGTGGATGGATGGTGGAGTGAAATGGCAAATTATATACGACAGATAGCGAGAGAAGTACTTGGGGAAACAAAAGGAAAAGGCATTATTGAAAGAGATACATGGTGGTGGAGTGATGAGGTACAGAAAGCTCTAAAAGAAAAGAAGGATGCCTTTAAAGCGTGGAAAAATGAAAAGGTCTGTGAGAGAATGAAGGAAGTCAAAATGAATGAATATAAAGAGTGGAAGAAAAAGGCAAAAAAAGCGGTAGCGGTAGCCAGAGCTGAAGCTCAATATAACATATTTAAACACCTACATGAACCTAGAGGTCAAAAAGAACTCTACCGCATTACAAAGAACAGGGAAGAAAGAGCAAAAGACCTAAAGCATGTGAGATGTATAAAAGATGAAGAGGGGAGAGTGTTGGTTAAAGATGAAAGTATAAAAAAGCGATGGAAAACTTACTTTGAAAAACTTACGAATGAAGAGAATAAATAGAGCGGAGTGTTAAAGCATGTGGATGTGAATGTCGGACTGGTGAACGAGATTAGTATAGATGAAGTTAGATTGGCAGTACGAAGTATGAAAAATGGAAAAGCAGTTGGCCCCGATGGTATACCAGTGGAAGTTTGGAAGCTACTGAAAGAAGACGGATATGAGTGGCTGACTCTATTCTTCAATATGTTGTTGCTTGAAGAGGTAATCCCAAAGGAATGGTGTCAAACTCAACTCGTACCCATTTTCAAAAATAAAGGAGATGTTCAGGAATGCAACAACTATCGAGGAATAAAGCTCATGTCACATACTATGAAAGTCTGGGAGAAAGTGATTGAGAGAAGAATAAGAGATGAGAGTCAGATAACCCAAAGTCAATTTGGGTTTATGCCAGGACGCGGGACAACAGAAGCTATATTTGCAATGCGCCAACTATGTGAGAAATACAGGAGTGCGCACAAAAACTTGCATATAGTGTTTGTGGATCTCGAAAAGGCATATGATAGGGTACCCCGAGAGGTTTTGTGGTGGGCTTTGAAAGAAGAAAGAGTGCCTGTAAAGTATGTAGAATTGATTCGTGCTATGTACAGAGAGTCTAGCACTCATGTAAGGTCGGTCACGGGAAACACTGACCAATTCAGTGTCTCTGTAGGCTTGCACCAGGGATCAGCTCTGAGCCCATACCTCTTCCTGTTGATAATGGATGCTCTGACATCGGACATACAGGAGGAGGCACCTTGGTGCATGCTATTTGCAGATGACATTGTGTTAGTCGGTGAAGATGGGGTTGAGGTCCAGAGCAGACTGGAAAAATGGCAACAAAGGCTGGAGAATGTTGGCTTGAAAATCAGCAGAACCAAAACTGAGTACATGTTCTGCGATTTCGGCGGTCTCTCCAGTCCTGAAACCATTTCGCTGAATGGGATAGCGATAACAGTCTGCTCCAATTTCAAGTACCTCGGCTCCCTCTTACAATGTGATGGTGAGATTGATCGAACTGTACAGCATCGAATCAATACGGGATGGATGAAGTGGCGGCAGGTAATGGGAACAACTTGTGACCCCAGTTTCCCCTTAACACTGAAGGGACAAATTTATAAAACTATTATCAGACCTGCCGTCCTGTATGGCTCTGAAAGTTGGCCCATTAAGAGAACGGATGAGAGACGCCTGAATGTAGCCGAAATGCGAATGCTGAGATGGATGTGTGGTGTGACTCAGATGGACAAGGTTAGGAATGAGTATATACGAGGGAGTCTGAAAGTAGCGCCACTGGATGAAAAGTTAAGAAGTAATAGGTTATCTTGGTATGGACATGTCATGCGGAGGGATGAGGAAAATGTGGCGAAGAAAGTTTTAGGTATGAGAGTTGAAGGGTACAAGAGAAGAGGCAGACCGAAGAAAAGGTGGATGGACTGCGTCAGGGAGGATATGGCTAGGAAGGGAGTAAACAGTGAGATGACGCATGACAGAGTAGAATGGAAAAATCATACATACTGCGCCGACCCCAAATAAAATTGGGAAAAGGGTAGGCAGATGATAATTATGTATATTTTTAATGCATAGGTTAATTTTAATATATTTATAAAAAGACATTTCTTAGCGTTCCATGAATTCACCGTGCGGGTGCCGGGTCAATCGCGTCATAGAGGGGGGGGCAACACATGCGTCTTCGACAGCGCCTGGGAATTACGGTTTAGGTATAGGTTTAGGGAGTACTCTGTCTGCTGTGTTACCCCTTCTACCTAACCATATTTCATACGAGCCTAGCAATCCGCTTTGGATATTGGTTCAAGAAAAGAGCATAGCATAGCATAGCATAGAGCTAGATTAGTTAATTAATAAGATTAATTGTATTACTATGAAAATATTTATTTTTAAAACCCCTATTTTATATAACCAGTGAAAACGTCTGATCGGCTCGATCCCTTGGTGTTGCGTAGAGATATAGCTTTACTCTACATTCTCTATCGCATATATTATGGAGAGTGCTTCGAGGAATTGTTCGGACCAATACCGGTCACAACTTACCGCCATCGTTCCACACGGCAAAATTTTCATTCCTAACACCTGGATAGTTGGCGCTTCACGACTGTGCGCTTTTCGAGACACTTTTGTCTCGACCAATCAATATATTGAGCGGTTATTGTCTCCCGTATACCGATATGACCTTCAGACCTTCAAGAAAAGAGCGTACTCCTTCCTAAACTGTTCCTGAATCCTGAGTTGCAGGCGTTTATGGGCGGCCATTGGCATCCTTATAATTTGAAAATATATTACGTTTTTTTGAGCAAATTATTTATTTATTTTTGATATCACCACTGATGAGCCACTGCCATTCCATCGCCACTGTAAAGACACTGAGTTAGTGTAGACTACCGATATTTATACCGATGCCAATGGCCACTCGATGGCATCTCAATAGCATGTCAGTGGTATGACAGTGGCTTGGCGCGAACATAAAATAGCAGAATTGAGGCCCTGGTGACCCGTCTGCTAGTTTGCTCCTTATTCCAAAAAAAAGGGCAATTATGCTTCTATTTTCTTGCAAAAGTCTGGGTCAACTAAACGAGCGAGATAGCAATAATCTGTACTTATGGCGTAGACTTGCAGTTTTATTTACCGCGCACCCATTGATGTTTTGATGCGTTTTAATATGCAAAATTTTCATAGAAAATGTGAATAGATTACAACAAAATTAACATATAAAAGCGATTACGTCTTTGACTTTGTAGTGCAGTTTAATTTATTGGCTAAACGGGAACAATTTATTTATTTATTCTATTTTATTGTACACACTGAACACATATATATAAGTAACAAGGAATTGTCATGTACAAAGGCGAGCTTAACCCAAAACTGAGTTTTCTTCCAGCAAACCTTGAGCGAATAGAGGACAACAGAGAAACGTAGAGGCACAGTTATGCGTACTTAGGAATCAACACAGAAAGGCATATAAATTAAACAAATACCGGCATCGTTGTAAAGACTCATGTTATTTTATTCACTCGAAAAATTAACAAATTTGCACGTTCTTAATGAAAATATGGTAAGTGCAACATAGCTGTAATAATTATGAATTTTAGTCCTGCCAAATTCTACGTTTTCAGAACAGGAAACGTGATTTGACAGGACGAAACAATTTTTTAATGATTTTTAGTTTAGTTTAGAGAGTTTTCGAACAACAGAATTAGCACCAATGTCATGTGTTTTTAATTATTAATAGAAAGTTCTTGGAAACCAAAGGAGTTGATTTACGTTTTTTTTTTAAGGTAAGGTTGGCTAGTAGCAACCGAAATTACTAGCATTGCTGTTAAATTGCTTGTGTTAGAAGTGGGTTTACGTCGGTAGTGTACTGATTAGGATTTGATCCCACGACCTCTTGATCGCAAGTCCAACGCCTTAACGTTTATTTTAGGCTGGCAGGCATTTAAGGCTGTTTTCATTTGGTATATCTATATTATAAGCTGTAAAATAAATTCTGGTGTGCGTTCGCCTCTTTACCGTTTAGTTGACTCATACAATAAGCATTTCAGTGCAATCGATAAATTACATGTTAGTAGGATTTTAAAAGAAATATTATAGCGGTACTAAAGGATCGGCAGTAGCCAATGAAAGTTCAATGTGATATATCTATTGTATCTTTAAGGGATTCCGTATTAATATCAGTTACCAACCATTTGTTTTGAGTTGCCGTTTTTCTTGTTGAATCTCTCTGCCGTGCTAACAACGCTCAATCAGTTTCTTTACGTCGGTTTAGTAACCCTGATCAACACTTTTGTTATTCTAAAGTGTATTTTAGAAGAGTCAATAATTTAAAAGTACTGTATTGTATTGAAATTAGGGTTTTAACGTGGTAAAAAACTGTAACAAAGCTGTCAAAATTCGTTTTTAAAAGTTACAGTGTATTGGATTACTACGGCAGAGCAGCTCATGTCTGTTAACAATGGAATTATTTTATAAGGTAATTTGTTTATCATCAACAGCCTCACCAACAATCCACTGCTGGACATAAGCCTCTCCTTAGAAAGGAGGTTTTGGCCTACTATGCCACGCTGGCCAGACGGGTTGGTATAGGGTTTGTGTTGTGTTGTTTTGCGTAATTTTTTTCCCTTAGTCGGCTCTTACGACAACCACGGGATGAATAGGGGTGGTGACACTGTATTCTTAATCCGTCACCACACGGACCATTTGTTTATAGTGGGTAGTAAATTAGTTAAGTTTAGTTATAAGGATTTCATGTGTGTACTTAATATACTACTGTTTGCTTTTCCCAAATAAGTGCCTTGTATTTTAACTCAGATAGATCTTTTTGTTTTCAGATTATGGAGATAAATAAAACTATAAAAAAAATCGGTTGTCTGTAAAGTCGGTTTACTGACGATAGTTGAACGTGACAACGTCATAAGAAAATACTGATGGAATGGTTGCATTTTTCAAAAATGCATTATTGTATACGAGTAGCAGCTGTCCACGCGGACGCATCGCTCACTCAAGTAGGAGAGAGACAGATGTCGAACGCTGCCGAACGCGGAGGCCGACTTGCACTTCACGCCTTAAATGGAACGCCTCAGAGCGAGGTAACGCCGCATGAGTCATGTTTTTTCGTGCGGGCAGCCGGCTCCATCGAATTATAAGACGTTGTCACGTCAAAAATATATAACATACAATGAATTAACATTAAAAACTGCCGTTGACAACGTGTTATAGGACAACATGACTTTTTACAGTGTATCTAAGGAATATTCGACTTCTTCAAAGATTATCTCAAGCTGACGTCAACTGGGTTTGAAATACATGCGGAGATTTAATTTAACTGACGTTTTATCTAGAAATGGAGCTGAGTGGATAACCTGCTCTTTTTGCACACTGACATAATATCAGGACTCTGTGAGGGGGTCCACTGTTACAAGGTTCCCCGGCTATTAGTACCCGAGACGGCGTGTGGTTTTAGTCGGTTCGAGTCCGACATGCCACCGATAGGTAGTATCCGAGGGGATTTCCGAGGGAAAAAAAATTGAGTCCACTGTACCATATTAATTTTTAAGTAGTCTTATAAATATTTTTTTTACTATTATACTTTTACTATTTTTACTATTATATTAAAATGACTGTTTTTAAAATATTGCATGAATAAAAACTAATGATGACACAATTATGTTTTTTTTTGTTTAAATATTATTACTATTATTTTATTAATTATTTTAATTTCAAATACAATGTAATTTGTTGATGAATAAATGACTATGACTATGACTAATTGAAAATGCAATACCTAATATTGTATTTCATTTTGTTTTGTGTTCCTCTTATTGTTATTTTTTTTTATTGTAACAGCTATTTTTCATTTGTTATGTAATATTAAATAGTGTAATTGGTTTATACCGTTTTAATTAACTATTAATGTAAGTATAAATAAATAAATAATATTTAACGTCAAAGTCATTATAATGTAGATAGAGTGATGGTCATTTTTTAAATATCATCATCACATGAACAGCTTGTCACAGTCCACTGTTGGACATAAGTCTCTCCTTAGAAAGGAGGTTTTGGCCTACTATACCACGCTGGCCAGACGGGTTCGTATAGGGTTTGTTTCAAGTTTTCCTTCTCTCTGTGGTGCTGTTGTCCTGCGTAGTTCTCTCCCTTAGTCGCCTTTTACGACACGCACGGGACGAATAGGGATGGTGACACTGTATTCCGTCCGTTAAATATGAAGACGTAGTGATGTTATCACCATCAAAATTTTATTTTTCTGTTTTTTTTTATTGTAAGAGAGATCTCACCATATTCTTTCTTAATTCAGCGCTTAAAAGAAATATGTTATGCCTTGACAATTTTATTAGCCAAGTATGTATCACGGACAACTCATCCCGTGGGTGTCGTAAGAGCCGACTAAGGGCGCAAAACAACGCAGGACACCAGCACTGCAAAAAGAAGGAAAACTTGACACAAACCCTATACCTACCCGTCTGGCCAGCGTGGTATAGTAGGCCAAAACCTCCTTTCTAAGGAGAGGCCTATGTCCAGCAGTGGACTATTAAAGGCTGTTGATGATGATGATGATAATGTATCACGGACTTACTGTAAATTTCACAGAATTACCGGTTCGGTTCGGAAGTATCGGTTCCGTACCATTATCTATAATAATTTTCAACTTCATTTATTTTTTGGAATTTTTCCTTTATTTGTGCTGTATTATTTATTTTTGCTGTGCTTTATTTTTTTTATTTTTTTTACCTTGCTTTTTGCCAAATTTCGTGATCCTAGGTCAACGGGAACTACCATATAGGTTTTCGACCCAAAACTTCCGGTTAACTAAGAATTTTCAATTTTGGGTAAGGTATTCAGGACAAATAAAGGGAAAATTCCGAAAAATAAAAAAGTTGGATATTAAGGTAAATTTTGGTTTTCGCGAAAATCTAAATTTGTCCATATCTTTTTTTCGTGTTGACTCAGGACCTTGATTTTTATACACCTAATAGGTACTTTAATATAATATAATAATTTAAACTTGCTTTAGGTTCACCCTTTAGGTTCACGCTTTCCTGAAAAAATCGGTAGTGACACACGGACAGATAGACGGACAAGTCTCGAGGAGTGATCTTATAAGAGTTCCTTTTTTACCTTTTAAGGTACGGAACTCTAAAAATGAGCATAAAACAAGAAACGTATGAAAAAAAAACAAAAAAAAAAAAACACAGAGTAATTGCAAATTAGTTACTGCATACTCGTATATTACAAAAAAAATTGGCGTAGTTTTCTTTTAACATGATCTATTTCGACCATGTTCTTTATTACCAACGGAATTCTATTAAAAATACATTATAAAATACTAAATACAATATGAATGTACATTCATGTGTAAAGCAAATCATTAAATCCCTAACTACAGTGAGCAAATACTTCGCGAACAATAAAACTACAGTTCACAGTCGCTTACCAACTGTTAGTCCAATTTTAGCCGCACAGTCAAAGCGTTAAAACATACCATCTCACGGCTCATTGACGTTCGAAGTCGTTATTTTCACTTGTAAGTAAAATGTTGCCACAGTAATAAACTGCAGGCGCTGGACCGTGTTGGGAGCGTCGAAAACAAATTGTTTAATTGCCTTCTTGCCAGTTAAAAATAGAGACAGGATTTCTAATTAGAGACGATGACAGTTTTGTTTTTTTTTTTTTGTGTGTGTTGACGCTTGTTATTGACAGGTGACTGGTTGTTGATATTATATATAGTGCAGCGAATTCTGCCGATTTCGATTCGATTTCTGCTCAGTGCAAATATTGAAACTAGTGTGCGTGTTTTCGTGGATGTCCTACTGTAGTACACATTATTACATCCCATCAGCAGCCTTTAGTAGTCCACTGCTAGACACAGGTCTCTTCTTAGAAAGGAGGTTTTAGCCTACTATATCACACTGTCCAGCCTTGTTGGTATAGGGTTTGTGTCAAGTTTTCGTTCTCTTTGCATTGCTGCGCAGTCTGTTCCCTTAGTCGACTCTTGCGACACCCACGGGATGAATAAGGGTGGTGACACTCCGTATTCCTAATCCGTCACCACACAACGGCAACGGCTTGTAGTGGATTGGAAACTTAAATATATTAATTCATTTTAATACAAGTAGATCCCACGAATCCTAACAGTTTTGTATGAGATCAGGGCAAAGCACACGTTTCACCTGATGGTAAGTACCTACCTCCGTTCGATGACACCTGCTTCTGCTCCAAGTCAAGAGTTAGAAGTGCATTTCTACCCTTTTATAGCCGCTCCCCTGAGGAGGAGGAGGGGTTAGGCTTTGGTTCCCTGACTCACTCGATGAAAAGCAACAAAACAGTGGTTTTCTGTGAAGCCGTGGTCATAACTTCTTTCGATCCAGCCCAAATCTGACCGAAGCATGGGTATCCCAAGGTCGCAGTACGGTAGCTTATTAAGACAAGATATTTAACTACCTAGATGTACCCTGAACATTGATAAGAAATGAAGAACAAGACTAAAATTAATAAAAAAAATCTTTACAGCGGGATGTATCATCATCATCATCATCAACAACAGCCTTTAATAGGCCACAGCTGAACATAGGCCTCTCCTTAGAAAGGAGGTTTCGGCCCAAGTATATACTAGAAGAATAGGAAAAAATCTGAAAACCATACATTTGTAATTAAATCCATCGGTGGGCGAGTCCGACTCGCCCTTGTCCGGTTTTTTTTAAACTTAAAATGGATAAAACTTCTAAATAAATTAATTAAACAGGTACTATCTGTTTCCCACACACAGGAAACTATATTATAGTTAAAATTAAAAACAAAATACTGACAACCCTAATATCTATAGATCAAAATTGTTCGTCAAGCATTAACGACTGTGTTAATTTGTAACACAACACGAAATTAGATTTAAATACACCATTAATAAACCAAAGACAAATAGATCGACTGTCAGCTGTCATCTGTCACGCTAACTGTCAGCTATTTTAATTTGAATTCTTTGCGGCCGTTTGACGAGAATGTTACTTTGATATGTTGAACGTTTAAATTCTTAAGTGATTGTGTGTTGAGTTAAGGACTCGCAATGAACATCTATATTAACTGGAGATCGCTTTGTGTTGTAATTTTGACCATTGCAGCTTAAAACTGTTATTAAATATGACGACGACCGAATGGCGTAGTGGTGCATAACGGACTACTATTCCAAAGGTCGCGGGCTCAATTCCTGCTTAAGTCAAACATTTGTGTGCATAAACATTTAATGTTTGATTTGGTTTGGGTGCTTCTATGTATAATATGTATGTATTTAAAAAAGAAAAAACATATATGTATTTGTATCAGTTGTCTAGTACCCATAGTACTAGCTCTGTTTGGTTTGGGACTAGATGACGTTGTGTGAATGTGGTAGAACATTATTTTTATTAATACAACTTTTGTGGTACAAAATTGACTACTGAAGTAGTGTATTCAGACCATCACTCTGAGTCGAAAATCATTGGAATTTTCTGCCATTACACCCATTACACCCTGTATAATAAAATCAAGATGTCCACAAACCGTTTCACATTTAAAAAGTGTAAATAAATAAATATAATAAATAAATACAATCTTCTTGAGAAGGCAGAATTACCTATTACAAATATTTAAGTCAAAACTTTTAAGTTGTAAGCACCTACTAAGACCGGATTTTTGCAAAATTTTCACCCCTAATGGGGTAAAAAAAGGAATGAACGTTTGCGAAAAAAATTGACATTTTTAAAGTTGGAAACACGAAATAAGAAACAATAACAGGACATTATTTGAAGTTATACAACCCTTTGAATCAGTAGTTAAGTACAATATCACCCCTTTATAATTCTCCCTCGTATATTAAATTAATGAGTAGTCGATAATCGATCGAATTTAAACAATGCAAGGGCGCTTTTTTGACTCGTAATGTTAAAACACAAAATTGTTTTATTAATAGCGATTAGAATAAATTGTATAATATACTTGTATACTAGTGGGTCATGGAGGGGATCATGTCAAGTAGCTAAACAAATTGCAAAGTTAAGCAACCCTACCTAGGTCAGTCTATGGATGGGTGACCATTCTTCATCAACGTCATCATCAGCCTATCGCAGTCCACCGCTGGACATAGGCCTCTCCCATTGCACGCCACTTAGATCGATTTTGGGCTTCTCGCATCCACCTCCATTTCACCTGCCCGCGGTGCATCCTGCTGAACGACGAACGAGGCTCTGGCGACCGACCGATGGCGGTATAACCATCCCAATAGGCGTAGCTAAATACAACAGGTCGGTGACGGGCAGCAGCGTTACCCGTGCGACAAGCTACGCCCTGCGATCGCCAACCCGCCTGCCCAGCGTGGCGATTATGGGCAAACCCCTCCCATGCAGACGCAACAAAGACCATTCTTAACACATTGAAACCCCTCCGTGCCTCGGAGAGCACGTTGAGCCGTCGGTCCTGGTTGCCATACGAACATCTGTGGGAATCGTAAGGGGTAGTTGGGGCCCTAAAAAGTTCCACAACAGTTTTTCTACAGAACTTCGATATCGCCTAGTACTTGGGTTGTGAAGGTCTAATGGCAGTCCCTCGGAATCAAATCGAAAAAGACTTGGAGGAAGAAGAGCCGGCCTTGTAGAGCCATGGCACTTGTGAACAGTAGTACCATGACTGGCTTGTTGGTCTAGTGGTTAGTTAACCTGACTGCTAAGCCAGAGGTCGTGGGTTCGATTCCCACACAGGACAAATAATAGTGTTATGAGCATGATGATTTGTTTTGTGTCTGAGTGTAATTTATCTATAATATGTATGTATTTAGAAGTATATAAGTGTGTTTATCAGCAGTCTGGTTACCATAGTACAGGCTCTGTCTAGTTTGGGATCAGACAGCCGTGTGTGAGATGTGTGAAGATATTATTATAAAATAAAACGAATAAATGACTTTATAGTCAACTAATGTTAATCTGTACGTTGCCTTTCACCAAGGATACCAGAGGCTCAAAAAGCCAGTAGCTCAAAAAGCGAGATCGCTCTTAGGAACCTCTGAACACCCAAATAGACCTCTATGATTCTCGAAGGAGCTAGGCTGGCTCTACTACTGGCTTTTTGACATTGTACAGAATAACATTCATCATCAATCATCATGATGATTCATGATCCTTCGAGAAGCATAGAAGTCTAATTGGGCGTTCAGAGGTTCCTAGGAGCGATCTCGCATCCACGACATTATCTGCCTAGTGTGCAGTAGTCCAAAATAAGATTATCTGGCCAATTGATTCTGAGTAGGTACTGGTTTAAGGCTTTAGGGCCAGCAGATCCTGAGAAGTCGGTGTGCCACCTAAACATAGAGCGAGGGAGGATGATTCTGATTCTGAGGGGAGGTACTGAAAGGGAGGTCACGCACAAGCCACAAGGCTCTTAAGTTACACGTGAAGGCGGCGGTAATCGCTTACCGTCAGGTAACCCGTCTGCTTGTTTGCCCCCTGTGCCACAAAAATTTCCATCCTCTAACGATTTCTCAGCATATTTTTTCTGAAGTAAACGTCTATTAGTCTATGCTTACCAACAAATAGGCCGTATGCGTAATTGCCACTTAAAAAAAACGAGAAAACAGTTTTTACAACTGGTAACTACAGTAATTATAAGTTTGGTGTCCCCTTTGACATATACATTTGGACAAAATTTAATTTGACAATTTGTGAATCGTTGTGTGAGCATACATCGAAACCCAATATTATCAAATTATAAATTTATTACACAAATGATCGCATAGACTTAAAAATAGCGTAGAGTAGACAATTCATACATTTTTCGTAATCGATCAATGTGTGGAACAATTTTTTACTTGTGGAACCCTCAAAACCTAAATCTAAATGCACTTGTGACTTTTCAGTTGTCCATGGAAGGCGGTACTCCCTTACCATCAGGGGCATCTGGATGTTTGAACCTTATATAACATAAGTCCACTACCCATGAATACCTGCAACTAAGTGTCACAAGTGCTTTGCAGCCCTAGACTTCCTTGAGCCCCTCCCTCCCAGAATTCTGGTGAAAAGCAACGTAAGAATGACTTTACAGTGGTTTTGCTGGCCCATAAGTACCAAATTATTTCTCTCCCACAGTACTGGAGTAACCAGATAGCTGATAAATATGATTATGTAAACTCAAATAAATAATCGTGCTCATCACAAATTGTTTGGCTTGTATTTGTTTTGGCTGGAAATCGAACTCACTGGCTTAACAGTCTAGACTAACCACTAGGCAAAGATTTAATAATAATTATGATAACATTTCAAATACGGCTGTCTGATCCCAAACTAGACAAAACCTGTCCTATGGTAACCAAACCACTGTTAAACATACTTAAATATTTTTTATAGATAAATTACACCCAGACAAAGAAAAAAAGATCGTGCTCATCACACAAATATTTGTACTGGGCGGGAATCAAACCCACGACCTCTGGCTTAAGACCAATGACCATTAGATCAATATACTAGTCAAGAACTTGGATATATAACCATAATGACAATAATAATATAGTACCACATTCACACAACGCCATCTAGTCCCAAACTAAGCCAGAGCTTGTACTATGGGTACTAGTCAAAAAAATACATACACATTATACATAGAAACACCCAGACCAAATCAAACATTAAATGTTCATGAACACAAATGTTTGACTTGAGCGGGAATCGAACCCGCGACCTTTGGAATAGCAGTCCGTTACACAAACCACTACGCCATCCGGTCGTCAGCCAACTAAAAACTTGGCTAAAATTAAAAACAAATATACCGCCTCTAAACGTTTTAAGTTCTGTGTAACAAAACAAACACAGGCTTGCGAGCTCTAAATAACATGTATTAAACAAATGCATGGCATGTTTTGTACCCGATAATTACCATTTTCATGTTCGACACCCGATCAAATATTGGAACCAATGTTTGGTACAATGTTTGATAGCCATACTTGTGTAGTGAGTTAGTTTTTTCTTTTTTATACAAAAAGACAACACCCGCATTAGAAATATATCCTGTGTCACGGGGGACTTTACAGACATACATGAAACGGACACAAAGAACATCCAGACTCAGAACAACAATTTGTGGATCACTCAAAGTGTCGTCCATGTGGGGTTTGAACCCACAACACTCGGCGTAGTAGAGAGCGTCGTGGCAACCGCTTAAACCACTAAGCTATCCGTGCAGTTAATATCTACTAGTCAACCAATATACAAGGAAGCAAGCAAGCTGAAGTGCCAGTGGGGTGGCCATATCAGCCGTAGAACCGACAACCGTAGGGGTAAACGAGTTTTTGAGTGGAGACCGGACTGTGATGGTATTTCCACGAGATGGTAACATGGAACTTGCTGCTGGATCAAGGATAACCAATTCCTCAGAAAAAAATATTCATCATCATCAACAGCGTTTAATAGTCCACTGCTGGACATAAGCCTCTCCTTAGAATTGAGGTTTTGGTCTACTATACCACGCTGGCCAAACGGGTTGGTAAAGGGTTTGTGTCAAGTTTTCCTTCTCTCTGCAGTGCTGTTGATCTGTGTAGTTTTCTCCCTTAGTCGGCTCTTACGACACCCACGGGATGTATAGGGGTAGTGACACTCTGTATTCTTAATCCGTCACTACACGGACGGAAAAAATATTAAAGTACTTTTTGTGTCGGTGTTTTTTTTTTTTTTTAAATTATTATTCCTTTTTGAACAAATATGGCCAACGAATTTTCATGAGCAAACGGGTGACCTGATGGTAAGGAACTACCGCCGCCGAAAGACACTCAAGAGCCACAAGTGCATGACCGCCCTATAAATACTAGGAATCGAACCCACGACCACGACCTCTGTACTAGAAGTCAGGATCACTAAACACTAGTCCAACTGCCCAGTCAGGTTACAATAACGATAAAATACGCAAATGTTGGATCAAACGTTGGCACTCTACACGTTCATTAGCAAGAGACCAATATTCGAAAACGTTCCCTTCAAACCCATAATTTGTGACCGAAAGTTCAGAACAAAGCATTATAATTGTAAATTGCAATAATTGGTTACGAAATATGTTTCTTTTTTGTATTTTAAAACAAAAATTTACACATTTAGTACAATACGAATGAAATTTCGACATTTTTTAGTAAAACTACAAATATACCTAAGTATTCCGAAATCCGTGTGGTGACGGATTAAGAATACAGAGTGTCACCACCCCTATTCATCCCGTGGGTGTCGTAAGAAGCTACTAAGGGAGCAAACTATGCAGAACAACAGCACTGCAGAGAGAAGGAAAACTTGACACAAAGCCTATACCAACCCGTCTGGCCAGCGTGGTATAGTAGGCCAAAACCTCCTTTCTAAGGAGAGGCTTATGTCCAGCAGTGGACTAGTAAAGGCTGTTGATGAAAATGTTTTAAAGACATTACTCTATTTAAATTTTACGAACACGACTCCAAAAAGCCAAAATTATCTTAAATATAATTTGACTTAACATAAACTTTTTAATAGCCAGTAAACCAAACAGAAATAAGGAAAATTGGTTGACGAACATAGGAAATATTGTTCTTAATTCTATCATTTCGTTCATTACTTTAAAATGCTCTTTAAATGTCTAAATGTTATCTTAACTTCGACACTAATATTTTAGAGCCAATATCCACCAGTAATTAATTATGTTTATTCGGGAGCATAACGTCAACAAAAAAAATCAAGAATTCAAAAACCGCCTTTGTAGATATACAAGAAGAAAAACACTTATTTAGAAAAAAGAACACTGAATAGGAATTCCACTCATATTTAAGAACTGAGCACAGAAATCATAAATATGTATACTTTATTTTTTTCCAAACATATTTTAATTATTTTCGACAGTCTGTGACAAAATGGCGGCTGAAGTCGTTCCGTTACGCGCGATAAATCTTGACGTTATTAATTATTATTATCCCATTAGTTAAAGCGACCAAATTAGGTTGAGCTTTCATTATATTACTGAAGATTATTAATAGAAGACCACCCTTATTTCTTTCAGCATCTATAAGATATTTATATTTGGTTTTATTGTTTTGTTTTACATGAGAATTTTTATAAAGGCATGACATAGCTCTATTTGTAATAGAATTTCAGACTTGCACAGTCGTAATGTATAAATGTCAGGTAGGTTTTTTATTAATTTAATTTATAATAGATTTTGGCCCACATAGGATGGCTCGTCAAGAGTGATACTACGGCCTCACAGAAAACCAATATCAAGCACTTACCGGAGACCCAAACCTTAACTCTCTTGGGGGGGAGGGCATCTATGTCTCTTTAATTGTAGGTATTCATTGGTGGTTTCGGCCAGAGGAACTTGCGGATCATCGCATAAATATGGCACTTAGCTGACCCTGCAAACCTTGTTTTGCTATTTACATTTTTTTTTTAATTTCTTAAAATCCGTTCTTAGCTGACCTCTACTCGGTGAAAAGAATATTCCTACCAAATTTCAAGTCTTTAGCTCTAATGGTTCCAGAGATATCGTGATGAGTGACTATATACGTGGAAATCTTTTATATATATTATACGAGTACATATATAGATTTTCTAATGATACTTTTTTATTGCAAAGATGTGTTTATTTGTATAAAATTCTTGAATGAGAAAAAAACTTCTTCATCTTACTGCGATGTTCTGATTATCATTCGGACTAATGCCAAAAGAGTATCCTTAAATGAATTTAGACTATCGACAATTTTAGGGCTTCGAGGCTTCGCTTAGGGCTTCGCGGTCGTTTAGAGGGTAAGGTCATATCGGCCTCGAAGAAGCTCGGTGTGCTGAACAGATCGAGGCAGTATTTCACTCCAGCCCATAGCCTCCAACTCTATAAGGCGCAAGTCCGACAGCATTTGGAATACTGTTGTCATCTCTATGCAGGGCACCACAGTACCAGCTTGTCCCTCTAGACCGTATCCAAAGAAGAGCAACTCGAAACGTCGATAGATAAAAGACTTGCGACCGGCTCGATCCCTTGGCGTTACGTAGAGATGTAGCTTCGCTTTGCGTATATATCATGGAGAGTGCTCCGAGAAATTGTTCGCACTAATACCGGCCTCAACCATCCGCCATCGTTCCACACGATTAAATTTTCATCCCACCACTTGGATAATTGGCGCTCTACCACTGTGCGCTTTTAACCTCGCACTACCAACCTGTGGAACAAGTTATCGCCTGCGTTATTTCCGACCTTCAAACCTTCAAGAAAAGAGCGTACTCCTTCCTCAAAGGCTGGCAACGCGCTTATGGCGTTTATGGGCGGCGGTAGTCACTTTCCATCACATGACCCGCCTGCTCGTCTGCCCCCTATTCCATAAAAAAAAACCGCGAAAATGGCGTGGACCGAGTGTAATAGAAGGCGAGCATATTATTATCAGATTTTGATCCTCTTAATATGGTAATTATTGGTTTTTAAAACCGTGACTGCTGTATTTAGTTAAATATATTTTTAATAATATTTCATTCAATTGTTAAGATTATCTAGAAAAATATTTTGAGGTTTGTGTCCTTAAAGATAAAAAAATCGTCTGCCCCTTTTAACATTAAAACAGTTATAACAGTTTTAAGTACCTAAACACAAATAATAATGAAATTAAGAAGAAGAAGAAGGTATTGTTTGCAAATTAATTGTTACCTTATCTAAAAAGAAATTAAACCTGGCATAATAACGTTAAAATTGTAACAAAAAGACTAAACTAAAAATGATATCTAGTTAGTACTCTAAAAAGTAGGCTAGTAGTCCAGTCTATAATCTATCTCTGTGTGTCAAATTTCATTCAGATCCCTTCAGCGGTGTTTTGTCATGAGCACGATCATTTGTTGTGTGTATGGTTGTAATTTATCTATAATATATGTATGTATTTAGAAATATACAAGCATGTTTATCAGCTGTCTGGTTACCATAGTACAAGCTCTGCCTAGTTTAGGATCAGACTGCCCCGTGTAAGATGTGT
The DNA here is from genome assembly GCA_902825455.1 of Arctia plantaginis. NCBI lineage: Eukaryota > Metazoa > Arthropoda > Insecta > Lepidoptera > Erebidae > Arctia > Arctia plantaginis. The sequence continues at coordinate 1,777,876 of CADEBD010000146.1, forward strand.
GTAAATTTTTAGTTTTATACATATCTTTTATATTTGCCATTAATTACTTATTCTTAATTTGATACGCTTCCATATGTATCATTTATTTTAAAAGGGTAGGTATATTTATAACGATTTTTTTTAAGTATTAATGTATAGATTAGTGGTTGAAAGTATATGAATACAGATAATAATAAACAAGATAATCTATCTTACCATAATATTTACAGACAAAACCACTGTCATCTTAATATTGTCAACATTTAACATCAAAGCCTGAGGTAGGGGAGTTCCAACAGAACTGGTTGATTTTAATGGGTCGTGTCATTTTGCGAGCGCACGTTAAGTAAAACGAAACGCGGCCGGAAGCCACGCCCCTTCCGCCGAGCTGTCATCGTGACAGCCGCCAAATTACATGCCACAGATTATACCACTAATAGAGATTATGTATAGAGCTTTGGGCTTTGTTTTTGTAACGTTACATTCTTGTTTCACTTAAGTTAAAAGGCTTTTTCTAAGACAAGATAGACAATAATATTTTTACCAAAACTAACAATAGTTTGCTATATACTTTTTAGCACAAGATTAAACATATTGGCGTGTCATATCTTTCTTCCTTCCTTGATGTATTAAATAAGTATATCTTTTCCCTTACTTTCGTACAATCATCTGTGGCTGATTGTGTGAAAAGAGACGGAAGTGTGTAACAGCCAAGAAAGCGCGCGCTCTTTGATTTGACCAAAAACCGCACGCCGTCACCAGGTACCAGTAGCCGGGGAACCAGGTATACCCTAAAAAGGAAAGCCCTGCTACCCCGACTACCTCGGGCCATCTACGGCTTATAGATGACCCCTCCTGTGTGGGAACCCGGATGTTCCCTTCCTGCTCCGAAGGCCGTGCGAGCTCCGTAGCGCGTAGCGCCATTACCCACCCCGGCCTGCTTCTGCTAGAGTGACAGATGGCCTCACCTGCCACCCTCAGGCCTGCGCTTATGGCGTGTGATAACCCCCTGGAACTCAACTCCACCGGGGTTTGCGATCGACTAAAACCATGCGGTATGCCACTCTGCGCCTATGATTTGAGGGATCCGGGAACTGCTGTTATTAAGACATCCGAACAAACACCTAGCTCAGGCCGTTTGCTACAGATTTGTAATATTTTGATTTTACCTTTTTATATTCATTCTTGGACTTTTTAGAATAGTCATAGACTTACTAGTTTTATGTTAGCTTTAGTAAGAAACTTTGTAAAAGAATCTAATGACAAAAAGATGAAAGTAAATCATAATTATTCAAAATGTAACCAAGACCCTATTCTGATTCTGCTAATAAAACCGAGGCTTAAGAAGTCGTGGTCTACAAGGTAGTATATAATAAACCACTCAATATTATGGCAGGGCTTTGTAGGAATGTTTCCAAATATTCTCCCTAAACTCATTGTTACTGGTTAGGAAGGGATGCGAACTTAAGTGGTGTAACAGCGTATGAATCAATAAATAGTTGCTTGTTGTAATTTTTTACGAAATTAACAGAAATGGAGTTTAATATTTTCAGGGTTAATACTCGTAATAATCTTCGCTTCCTGTGAACTGCTGAACTATTTATCTAACTGATGTTTGAATATTTTTTACTGGCTATTTATTTATTAGACTGCTTTACGTATTCTAGGATGAAATAATCGACCAATTGTTTTATTTATTACTGTCCTTGTAACTTACTAACCGCCGATAATTAAAATAACTAGGCACTATTTTTTCAACTGACCGTGATAACTTCTCGAATAAATAAATCATCATTATCATCAGCCTATCGCAGTCCACTGCTGGACATAGGAGTCTCCCATTGCACGCCACTTAGATCGATTTTGGGCTTCTCGCATCCAGCTCCTGCCAGCCATCTTGCAGTGGTTCTGCTGGCCATATTAGCCGCAGAACCGACAACCGTTGGGGAAAACGAGTTCTTGAGTGGAGACCGCGTCTCGGCAAACGTAGTGTAGGACGCCCATAGGCCGATGGAGATGGCGATTTGCGTAAGAATGGTTAACTAACAGTTAAAAATATTAGGTCCTAATAATAATGGGGATAGGATGGCAGCGTGATCGCACTGAAAATGTGATCGGGCTGCAACATCTGGATAGGCGGAGAGGCAGGGAGAAGCCACTGGTTTTCCCTGAGATGGGGCCTAGTTAGGTGCGGCGTCGATCTGGGGGACCTGAAATCACATGGCCCGGGTTCTCCCCAGAGCAGGGCGCCTAAGGCTGGCCGTCGGAGTGGGTTTTAGTGGAATCACACATACTCCTGGCTCATCTAACTCTGTCATAACTCGGTGTGTTCGTGGGTCACTGCTGTGGATCCTGGTGTACAGGAGTTACAGTGGTGGGCGTGTGGGAGGGATTAGTCCCAATACTCCTGGCTCCTATATCCCCAAGGAGACGGAGATCCGAAGGGATTTTCCACTCCGTCAACAAAAAAAAAAGTCCTAATAATAATATTTGTGTTGAGTTGATGAGTGTATGGTGTTGACTTTATGTCATCCCGAGTGACACTGACAGTGACGGTGACATTTTTTTTACTATTTAACGGAGGATTATTTGGCATGAACTATTTCGTTAATAACTAGAAAAAAACTGACTTATTTGTATTAGGTATAATTAAGAACAGTCTCAGCAACGTGAAAAAAATATATAGAGATGCTTAAATACAGGTGATAAACTTATCTATCTTTTTCGTGGATTATATTAATCACTAGCTGACCCGGCAAACGTTGTATTGCAAAACAAAAAAAAATTAGGGATGGGTCACCCTTACCATTTAGGGGTATGAAAAATAGATGTTGGCCGAGTCTTAGACCTACCCGATGTGCACACAAAATTTCATGAGAATCGGTCAAGCTGTTTCGGAGGAGTACGGGAAACATTGTGACATATAGTGATAAATAAAGTGAAAATATAAAAAGACATATCGCACCCTCAATTAAAATAAGAGGTTCAGTAAAAGTGAGATTTTAAATGCTAACACAAAAAGAAATTCTTGCCGGTTAGCACTGACAGAGAAAGAAAAAGGGAAATAATGACTCGGTATATTTGTGTCTTTCTTACACACTCCCCGCTCGTCTCCTGTTTTTAGTGCTACAAGGTCACAAGCAGTAATTATATATGGGGTCTACCAAAAAGAACGTCCTGGTTTAAAAATTGAATAAAACACACATTTTTTTATGAAAAATGCATCCGATTGATTTATTTGATAGATAATTTTATGCAATTTATGTTTTAAATAATATATCGGCCAAATGACCGCCGCGGGTCTTTTTGCAGACGGTCACCCGCTTACGCATATTTTCGATGACGTGGTGCACCATTTCGGCCGGTATGTCGGCTATGGCTAGTCGAATGTTGGTTTTTAGGTCACGAATTGTAGCTGGATTATTGCTGTACACTTTAGATTTAACGTAACCCCAAAGAAAATAGTCTAAAGGTGTTAAATTACACGATCTTGGTGGCAAACTGATCGGTCCATTTCTCGAAATTAACGACTCACCAAACTTTCCACGCAATAATTCCATGTTCACTCGAGTAATGTGAGGTGGTGCACCGTCTTGTTGAAAATAAAGGTCGTCTGCATCAATATCATCAAATTCCGGAAAGAAATGTTCAGTTAACATCGAGTTATAGCGCTCGCCATTCACAGTAACAGGGTTTCCTTCGTCACTTTCAAAGAAGTTTTGGACAATTTCCAAGCGTTGCTTTAAAGTGAAACGTGACATGATAAAATGGCAAACCTTACTGAACACAAATGTCAAGAGACGTCAAAGATCCATCAACAAACATGGCCGCTATGAGCTGTCAAAACCAGGTCATCCCTATTGGTAGACCCGTTACACTATAAACTATATAAACAATAACTGTATTTGCCGACAGCGAACCGTCAAAACTTTGTTCTATTCGTGTTTGTGCAAAAAACCGGTGAGTTTTGATCTAAACTTTTTGTACTAAATAGAACAATTTGTAGTTTTTTTTATGGTATAAGGGGGCAAACGAGCAGACGCGTCACCTGATGGTAAGCAACTATCGCCGCCCATGGACACCTGCAACTCAAAAGTCACAAGTGCGTTGCTGCCCTTGGAGTCCCCACGCTTCGAGTCAGCGGGAGGGGGGATTTGGGCTCCGGTAACCTCACTCACTCAGTGAAAGGCAACGAAAGAATTGCTTAACACCGGTTTTCTGTGAGGCCGGATCACTCCGGTCGAGCCGGCCCATTCGTGCCGAAGCATGGCTCTCCCACGTACGAACGTACGTAGTTACGCCTTTATCTTATATATAAAATTCTCGTGTCACAATGTTCGTTCCCGTACTCCTCCGAAACGGCTTGACCGATTCTCATGAAATTTTGTGTGCACATCGGGTAGGTCTGAGAATCGGCCAACATCTATTTTTCATACCCCTAATTGGTAAGGGTGACCCATCCCTAATTTTTTTTGTTTTGCAATACAACGTTTGCCGGGTCAGCTAGTATTATACAAAATTAAGTAAATTTTTGGGTCTGATTCATAATTGATTGGCTACGTTGCTAAAAAGTGAAGATGTTTTTTTGTTCTAGGCTATTTTAAATTCAAAGTTTTTTTTCAATCACTTGAAACTTATGGAATTTATTTATTTTATCTTTTTCTTCATGGCTATTCATAGTATAGTTATCTATACAAATAAATAAAATTGGAGTGTCTATTTGTAATATTAAACCGCTTTTTACTAAATGCATATGTATGTTTACACGGTACATATACCAAAATAACATTTTTTTCAATTTTTGTCTGTCTGTCTGTTTGTTCCGGGTAATCTCTAGAACGGCTGGACCGTCACGTCGTCGTGGACTTTCACTCGCAGATAGCTGATGACATAATGAGTAACTTATATAGGCTACTTTTTTCAGACTAGCTTCGCCCCGCGGCGTTGCCCGCGGTTATAACAACAAACGCGGGTAACACCGCGGGTCTCTGCTAGTGATAAATATATCAACACATTTATAACTTAAATAATAAGCATTTTATTCGAAAAATAAGGTGGAACGAACCAGAAACGAACGCGATTTAAAAAAAAACTCCTTATTAGTATTATGCCTACATATTACTAAGGGTGCGATATATACGAGTAGGTACCCTACCTACTATAATTAGGTACTGTAAGTGCCTAATTATTGTAATTAGTTATCATCACATCACTAACAAGCTCCTTGTTACGTCTTTATAAAAATAAACTTGTAGTTAATTTTTCCCGCCCTTCCTGGAAAATAACATATTTATGAAAAAAACTTTTATTTATAGGTTTTTATACCTACACAGATTAATTTACATCTCAATTACCTATGATTAAAATGTATGGGCTGGTTTTTAATTAATTAATATTTTTATCAACGACTACATTTATTCTAGTTGATGCCCGTGGCTACGCCCACGTATACTATGGTACAAAAGTATATGTATGATGTCTTTCCTAAAGAATCAAAGTATCTACATGCCAAAATTTTATTAAAATTGGTTCAGCGGTTTAGCCGTGAAAGCGTAAAAGACAGTCAGAGTTACTTTCGTATTTATAATATTAATATGAACTAGTAGGGATGTATTTACTGAAAGTTTTCATCCCCACTACTTGGATAATTGACACTCCACCACTGTACACTTTTCAAGATACTTTTTGCCTAGCACTATCAACCTGTGGAACAAGTTATCGTCTGCGGAATTGCCGTATCGATACGACCTTCAAACCTTCAAGAAAAGAGCGTAGGTACTCCGACCTCGAAGGCTGCTAACGCGTTTGTGACTCGTAACACACCTGTTTGCCCCCTATTTTATAAAAAAAATATGTTAATTTTGGGATGGTAAAATTTTGGCTCCGTACCCTCACTCACTCGGTGAAAACCAATGAAGGAAATGCTTAGAACTGGTTTTCTGTTCGACCGTGGTATTATTTCGGTCTAGCTGCCTATAGGTATACCTCGGTCGAAACATAGCTCTCCCATATACAAAAAGTAACTATAAGCCTAGAATTATTTTCCGATTTTCCACCCTGATTTAAAAAGAAAAAAAAAAACATTCGAAATATGAATTGCAAATGCTTACAAGAAACACTTGGCACAATCCCTAGGGTACAACTAAAATTACAATATAACATTCGCTACGCGTATCCGTAACGTCAACTCACATCACTATTTGAGTGCATTCGAAATGCGGCACTAATGTAATTTTAGTACAAACATAATTTATAACAAAAAAAAGGAATTTTAGACTTTATTGTCATATGGTTAAAGTCTTCATGAAGTGTAAATGTGATTTGTGCATTGAGTTTAATGTTTTGATTTCGCGCTCCTTTCGTCAGAAATGGCGGGCTTTTGACACTTTTGACAGTTTAGTAAATGGAATCAAATCTCAAAGGATGAAATTGTCGTCATGGGGTTTAAATGAGTTTTGTTATTCTGTACTTTTGATATTAATTTATATGAGAGGTCATTTACATTTTTATCTATCTTATTTTTTTTCATATGTAATATTTTTTGTTATTTTATTTGACATTGTGGCACTAGTGCGGTGCTACACTTACTATCACATTTTCTTAGACCATAGGTATGGCATACTGACCTAAATTACCTAAGACATTTTCCAATTTTGTCTGTACTTTGGATAGATATAGATACTTAATATATAAATAGGTACCTAAATATAGCATGGACTCACGATTTTTTCGAACCGGGGCAGAAACTTAATAAACCCCCCCCCCCCCTCGCACCAGCGCCTTGCCTTGCCGCTTCCTAACTAACAACTATGATATCTATTACCTACTATACAGAGGCAGACTTAAAAAAAAATTGTTAGGTTGTACTGTAAGTATTAACATAAATACTCTAAAATAACAAAAAATGATAATGGCTAACGAAATTAAATCATCCACAATAAAGAAATTACTAACTAAATTAATGAGACGTACATTCTCAACAAGATTAAAAATATCCGTCGGCGGAACGCCGGGCGTCATGCACACTGCTAATGAAAGAAAATTACGACAGAAAAAAAAAAACAAGTATTTCAAATTTCGAACCCTATTAAACGACCAATCGTAGCGCCGGCTTCTGATTGCGGGGCGTGATAGCACTCATTACTTACAGAACAACAGAGAGAACGCAATAATAAAACTATAGCTGTCTCCTTCTGTCGTTTTGTGTTTAGAAAGAGATGATGAATAATTTGATTTTCGAAAGCAATTTGCGCGGGTTGTTGGGCACTTCACAGCGTGTTTTAATATTTAATTTAATAGCGGCATTAAATTTGTTATGAATAAGATTATTATATTATTGTGGATTTATGTGAGGGCTCGTAATGATGCGTCCTCTGTTCCCGTTAATGTTAGTAAATGTGATTTGTTTATTTTACACATTAGATAGTGATATTATTTATTATTGTAGGCATGGTTAATTTAATTTGGTGGTATGAGGGGACCAGTTGTCCCCCACAGAAGTAGTTATGGGATGTTTTCCACGAGGTATTACATCTAAGTTTATAGAATGTTTGCAGTTGTAAGAATTTTTGAGATTTTAGAAATAATCGACGACTTCCTGGCCACAGCCATAGGTAGTTGCCGGAAGGAAAATAGCGGATGGGTCACCTTTTGGTAAGTGACTACCGCCGGCCTGCACCTGCTATGCAAGTCAGTCACGAGTTCACGTCAGTCAGTCACGGGTTTTCCCCCCTGGGGCCGTCACTTCACCAGGGTTTGTAGCGGGGCGGGGTACTGTAGACCAGGGAATCCCAAACTATTTTAGGCAAGAGACCAAATTTCTAAAAAAAAAAACTGATACCTCAGACCCCCGTAGCCAAATCATATCGACCTCTAGAGTTTTTAAAAAGTACAACAATGATACTTTTTACTAAAATATTAGTCATTGTTATAACAAATTAGTTTACGTAACACAACTAATACAGTATCTTGAAAGTTTTAAATGAGTACTTGTGTTAATTAAATTTGGTCGATTTTTTGACCTCGTAGACTCCCAAAATCAGTTTTCGTTTATGTCGACCCCTGTAAAAACCCATTTCGACTACTTTGGGAATCCCTGGTGTAGACAGTCACTAGTTCGTTAATGGCCTTTAAGATGGGAGACTTCAAAAGATCTTGTGACTCTTGATTTGCAGGTATTTATGGATAGCAGTTGTTCCTTACTATCAAATTTGAAGATGGGTCACCTCCCGCCCTCAAATTTGATTATTACAAAATTAACTCTCCAGAACTCCATCAATTTTTCTTCAACATTATGTCTAACTCTTGGAACTAATGTATTCATTAGTCATTCCTGCAGTAGTAGCCCTACAGTCACTATCGTGACTACAGGTATTTCGGCCATAATCAATCAAAAAGCAGTCCACTTGGACATCGACCTCAAATATCAAGCAATAAACACATCAATACTGCACGGATGGCGTAGTGGTTTAAGCGGTCGCCACGCCGCTTGTGGGTTCAAACCCCACATGGGACGACACTTTGTGTGATCCACAAATTGTTGTTCTGAGTCTGGGTGTTCATTGTGTCCGTTTCATGTATGTTTGTAAAGTCCCCCGCGACACAGGATTTATTCTTAATGCGGGAGTTGTTTAAAAAAAAAATAAAAAAAAAAAAAAATACCGAAACAGTAAAAGCCACCAAAACCTCTTTTAATACACCTTTTTTTGTGTCGTTCAACGTTTATACAACTATACGTTTAAATAAACTTAACTACATCACCTCGGTGGACTTTCAACGTTCCTCTATGACTATAAATTTTAAACAATAGATCATAATGTCATCATAAAGTAGCTTGGCAAGAGGTTGGTGAAGGAATACGGCTGTAGTGATTGTCCGTGTGGCGACGGAATAAGAATACGGAATGTCACCTATTCATCCCGTGGGTGTCGTAAGAGCCGACTAAGGGTGCAAACTACGCAGGACGACAGCACTGCTAAGAGAAGGAAAACTTAAAACAAACCCTATATCAACCCGTTCGGCCAGCGTGGTATAGTAGGCCAAAACCTCCTTTCTAAGGAGAGGCCTATGTCCAACAGTGGACTGTTATAGGCTGTTGATGATGATGGATTAGTGTATGCCTTCCCTTACACAATTAAGTCATCAATAAGTTTTAGAACGTTAAACGCCAATTCTAGTAATAAAAGTGCGATTAAAATTCAGTTCCGATCACTGACTGATCTCAGAACTGTTTTAAAAGGTTTAAAAACAACGCCCGCATTAGGAATATATATTCCTGTGTCGCGGGGGAGGTTAAAAACATACATGAAACGGACACAAAGAACACCCAGACTCAGAACAACAATTTGTGGACCACACAAAGTGTCGTCCCATGTGGGGTTTGAACCCACAACACTTGGTGCAGTAGGAAGCGGTGTGGCGACCACTTAAACCACTACGCCATGCGTGCAGTTATTATTATTTTAACTAACAAATATGTGAATAATTAAGGTATGAAGAATACAATTTATTAGATGCAATTATTATCATGGTGTAGGCGTATAGAGGTTATTGATACTTTTCTAAAAGTTAATATTCTGACTGCACGGATGGCGTAGTGGTTTAAGCGGTCACCACGCCGCTCACTATTACGCTGAGTGCTGTGGGTCCGATCCCCACATGGGACGACACTTTGTGTGATTCAGACACAAGATTTATTGCTAGTGTTGTTAACAAAAAAAATATTTAAAGTTTTACTTTAACATTCCAATTTTGGACTACATGTTAACCAAAATTTGAAACATTGGATAATTTTTGCACAATTTGGTCCAAAACTCATGTCCAATTTAAACTCGGAAATTCTCAGTATAGTACTCTTCTAAATATCTGCCATAGATAATTCGTCAACCTTTTTAAAAGCTTTTCCCCAACTTTGCCAACAAAAGTCACCATACGAAAATGCCGGAAAACCACCAAACAAGTTCATGTGACACAATTTATTACCTCTATTCACACAAATATATCATAAATTGTGTTGTAGTACATCAGTGCGGGAAATAGCCACAATCAATTTAAGAGGGGGTGCCGCTAAGTGCTGAGGGGAGGGGACAAATTGCTCTCTAATGACGAGAGCTTGCTTGAAGTTTGGTGCTTTCTTTGCATTTACTCGCTATGATAATTAAACTGTTGATATTTCTGGCTTTATATTTTTCATTGAACTGCCGACTTGTTACGCTCAGTACTTCATGGGGTTGGGACATATTGATCAACGACGATCTGAAACAAACTACCATATATCTCTCTTAAAAATTAATATAAAATTTTCTGCCGAAGTTTTTCCTAAACCAGGTTGGGGTCGTCTTTAAGTCTACTATGGTACAGCTGAATTTAGATTTTTTACACGAAGCGACGGCTATTAGACGTCCACAACCGAAAGAAAGACTGTTGTAGAACTTTTTATTGCTCTAACTACCCTTAACACAAATGTGCGTATTTTAACCGGGAACGACGACTTAACGTGCTCTCCGAGGCATGAAGGGGTCTTAATGTGTTAGTAACTGTGATTGCTTAACTTTGCAATGTGTTAACCTACTCGGTTACCAGGTAGTCACAAACTCTCTATAAATAAAAAATAATTATATAATTAACTTTTAAAATGTTTTACTGTATCCAATGCACTTAAATCCCATAAAATTACACATGTGTTTGTATTCTTCATCCCTCAATTTTCCGCCCTAAGGTACTATTACTCACATGAAAATTTTCTTAACAAAGTTAGGATATAACATTTTACATTATCATCATCAATCATAAACAGCCTTTCACAGTTCACTGCTGGACATAGGCCTCTCCTTAGAAAGAAGGTTTTGGCCTACTATACCACGCTGGCCAGTCGGGTTGGTATAAGGTTTGTGTTAAGTTTGCCTTCTCTTTGCAGTGCTGTTGACCTGCGTAGTTTGCTCCTTTAGTCGGTCTTACGACACCTACGGGATGAATTGGGGTGGTGATTATACGTATTTTTAATCCGTCACCACACGGAATACACGCCTTGCATTAATTACTGGGAATAAAATAAATACATAATGTTTTTAGCGCAATAGGTAAAGTAAAATACTTTCTTAACTTTTAAAACAGTATTATCGACTCCGATGCGCCTACATAACAAATTGTAATAAAAAAAGACGAATAAAGCACAGTCCTTTGTTCTAATTGTGGAATTTATTTTGTAGGTATGGATTTAGAAATACTAGTGGTCGCCCTGTGGTCGAAATTTGACCATAATTCATTTAATTATAAAGGTTTAACTTTTTTACAATCAAAGGTTTCATCATATATTTAATTTATTATAAAATGAACCTACAGTTTGACCATACATTATAACCATGAACAAAAGAGTAAGTTTGGTATGAATGTCTGTCTGTTTTTCAAGCAGTAGTGTGCGTAATGTATATTTTAATTAATTTAATGTATTTCTAATGCATTTTATAACAAAAAAAATTATGCACTTCTTCTCCATATAATCTTTAACTCTGTCAAATTTCATGTACATCCGTTCGTGCGATTTCCCTAAAAAGGGGTACAAAGTTTTCGTTTCGCGTATTAATATAATATATCGATTTGTGCCCGATAAGAGGTAATAAACTTGCCTTCAGTGAAACTAGAATTATAGTCAGCAAAATACTTTAATACTGTCGTTTAATACATCTCTGTCTTCTGTAAATATAATAATAGTAAAAATATTTTTAGACCTCTTACACACGACTGTTTGATCCCAAACTAGGTAGAGCCTGTACTATGGTAACCAGACTGCTGTTAAACATACTTATATATTTCTAAATACAAACATATTATAGATAATATATAGTATGATCGTTCGTGTAGTGACGGATTAAGAATACAGCGTGTGACCACCCCTAGTCTTCCCGTGGGTGTCGTAAGAGCCGACTAAGGGAGGAAACTACGCAGGACAATAGCACTGCAAATAGAAGGAATACTTGAAACAAACCCTATACCAACCGAAAAGCGTTTTTTTAACCTAAATTTCCGAAACAGGATTGCTAACTACACCTTATGCCATTAAAAAAACAATTACAATAATATGAATGGTACCAACTCCGTTTTGTAGACTAGATATTTTGTGTAGGAGATTCCACACATCTCACATCTTATACTTAAAAGTGAAAGTGTGTATGTAACGCGTTCACGCCTTAACCACTATATCGATTTCAAAACTTCTTTCATCAATGAAAAGCTACATCATCAACGTGTAACATAGATTACTTTTTACCACGATAACCGACATACACGCGGGCGGAGCCACGGGAAACAGCTAGTCAATAATAAACGCAGATCAGACTCTACCCTTTTATTGCTACATATATAATTTCAGTCAATACTGTATTGAATATACACCTAACTCGTCTAATTATGAATTAATAATATCATGTGCTTGCAATAGTAACTCCTTAGGTTCTGGTCATCATTTTCTTAACCTTTTCCCAAACTTATTTAGGGTTCGCACATTGAGTTTTCTTCCTACATTCTCCTCTGTCACTCGTCACATCATTGCCTATACTTTTTGTTGCCATCTACTCTTTCACGCAGTCCTTCACTTCATTAAAAATAAAATTAGTTACCTAGAATGAAACTAAAATGTTGTTTTTGTATTATTTACCATTCAAATTAAAAAAAAAAGTGTAGTGTACTGTCCGTGTAGTGACGGACTAAGAATACGGAATGTCACTACCCCAATAGACTCGAAACAACGCAGGACACCAGCACTGCAAAAAGAAGGAAAACTTCACACAATCCCTATACCAATCCGTCTGGCCAGCGTGGTAGGTATAGTAGGCCAAAGCCTCCTTTCTGAGGAGAGGTTTATGTCCAGCAGTGGACTATTAAAGGCTGTTGATGTGATGATGATGATGGAATAAAAAAATATGCCAAAGAAAATTGTTGAGTTCCAAATTTAATCAATAGTGAGTAACAAGTTCGCACTAAACGGGGCACAAAACGATGAAATTTATACCGAGTGCTGACACTGGCAAAACATTCTGATCACCACCAATTACCAGTGTACAGTGCCAGCACAAATATCACTATCTCTATCTCTTTCCAATGAGTGTATTACACTATTGGTATCTCTTTTACGCATCACACAGAAGTGTTCTTAATCATTTGTTGCTGGGAATCAGAAAGCAGTATCTGCACTAAGAAATCGAGTTAAAATAATTTTATGCAACAGACTATAAGGTTAAATTTTGCTTGTAAATATTTTTTTTAGAGGTTAAACGTTGTTTGTTGAAACTGATCTTTATATTAACTAGTAAAGAACATATTTTCATGTAAACTTTTCGTGTGTAAAGCTATGTTAAATTTGAGTGCGATGTGATAATGATAGTAGTATTGTCATCATAGCAATAAAGTCTAAATTTGCTCGTCCAGTGGTTAGTTCTAATAAAATAAAATAACGTTTTGACAACACCCCGTATGGGCGTGGCGGTTAGTCATGAGTTTACGCGGGAATCTCGCGGTGGATGGACGTACCATTCTAAATTCAAATTTGTGACGTTTAATTTCTTATTTTTAAATTATTTGGACCAAAAAAATATTAAATATCAGTAGAAACTTTATGGTACATTGTGAAAAAAAATGATTTTTTAATTGTGGCCTGTGAAAACATTCACTAATGAAACGAAAAACAAGGATTTTTGTTTTAATTTTTTTTTAGATAGTGTTTGGTGTTGTGTTTAAGAAAAAGAAAGTGACAATGGAATCAAATATTGAAATAGGCGAAATAAAGAGCCAAAAGAAAACCCCTAAACCATTTTCTATAGAATCAATAATTGGAGACAGAAAATCTCCAGAAATAGACATAGAGAATAACATTTCAGAAAGTTCTAGAAATTCAGAAGAAGAAGAGAACGAGAGATTAGAAGGATTAAATCAGATGAGATATTACGCGCCATTTTTACAACAAAATGGATTTCCTTTTTTATTGGGATACCCTGAGCCGTGGTTATCGAGGGTGTTGGGGTCGGTACCGGGACCTGTGAGAGAGAATAGGGAGGAGGAGAAGAGGGAGAGTCCTGTTAGCGTTGGGAGTGAGGCAGAAAGCGATGGTGGAGAGGAAACCAATCCAGGTTTGTAAATATTGCTTAAGAAGCGGATTTATTCACCTTGGATTTATTTTATTAACGGGCCTGTGGGTTTAGTAGTTAGTGACCCTGACTGCTAAGATGGAGATCGTAGGTTTGATTCCCACCCGGGACAAATAATGGAGCGATGAGCATAGTGCTTAATTTGTTCTGTGTCTAGATGTAATTAATCTACAATATTTTTGTATTTAGAAATATATATTTAAGTAGGTATGTTTATCAGCAGTCTGGTTACCATAGTACAGGCTCTGCCTAGTTTGGCATCAGACGGCCGTGTGTAAGATGTGTCAACTTGTTTTAACTTGAATATTTAACTATTTAAAGAAGAAGTAGCTAAAACGCGCAATTTCAGCTGCATCTCTCAAAGGGAGTACCTACATTTTCCCCGTGTTTGTTTTTCATTGATGTTCTGCTCCTCTTAGTGGAAGTGTCATATCACACAACCTTCCCCGTTAAATAGGCTTTCCAACACTAAAAGATTTTTTTCCTTTCGAACCAGTAGGTCCTGAGATTAGCGCTTTAACTAAACAAACATACTCTTCAGCCTAATTAGTAGGTATAGAATTATAGATATCTAATTTTACCTATCCTATCAAATACGCCCCCCAATATTTTATTTATTTAATAACTTTATGCTCATAAGTACAATGGCGGACTTAATGCCATAGGCATTCTCTACCAGTCTACCTTAGGGTGGTGTGGAAATGAGTGTGGAGGTGCACTACCCTTTGGTTGAGAATTATAAAGTGGACATAAAAGAAGTAATGTTAGCAATACTGAGCAAAAAGCAATGAAATAATATAAAAATACCGACGTATACATACAGGAATACATACATTCATATTCATATATATTGTGTTATATATATACACATACATATATACCATAATATATAAAGTATCATATTTGTAATGATTCCGCTATATTCCGGTCAAGGATATTCTCATCTATTTCTTAAAATGTCCAGTATACGGTAATATACCTAATAGATTTGCTCGCCATTACGTAAACAAACAAATTCTTCAGCTTTATACCTAATACTAGAAAAATAAAACATTGACAATGAAAATATATTCCTTTCGTATGGTGACGGATTAAGAATACAGAGTTTTACTACTACTAGACTTTTTTACTTTTACTAGAGCCGACTAATGGAAAAAAACTACGCAGGACAACAGCACTGCAAAGAGAAGGAAAACAAACCCTATACCAACCCGTCCGGCCAGCGTGGTATAGTAGGCCAAAACCTCCTTTCTAAGGAGAGGCCTATGTCCAGCAGTGGACTAGTAAACCCTATTGATGTGCGAACAAATTAAAAAACAAACAACACTAAGCCTACTGGTCACTGCCGGACAAATCCGACCTCTTTAACAGAACAATTATAGTATTTTTATGCTACTGTTTCTAGTAAAACTCCGATCGGCTCGATCCCTTAGCGTTACGTAGAGATGTGGCTTCACTCTGCATTCTCTATCGCATATATCATGGAGAGTGCTCCGAGGAATTTTTCGGACTCATACCAGTCGCAAATTTCCGCCATCTTTCCACACGGCAAAATTTTCCTCCTCATTACCTGGATAGTTGGCGCCCCACTACTGTGCGCTTTTCGAGACACTTTTTGCCCCGCACAACCAATCTGTGGAACGGGTTATCATCTGCGGTATTTCCGGACTGATACGACCTTCAAACCTTCAAGAAAAGAGCGTAGTCCTTCCTAAAACGCCGGCAACGCGTTTGTCACTCCTGAGTTGCAGACGTTCATGGGCGGCGATAGTCACTTTGCTGCTCATCTGCCCCCTCTAACATAAAACACACACCACCTCGAAGTAGAATAGACAGAGGTGTATTAATTGTCAACATTATGTAGACTATTATATACCTACCTGTATATTTTTAGTCCCCTTTACGAATTTGGTGGCAAACCCCATTGCCGTCAACCAAACATACATATTTCTAAATGAACATACCTACTTAAATACATATATGTTTCTTTCTAAACACATACATATCTAAATATTTCAAAACTGAGTAGTTTTTTTGGTTGAACGCTAATCTCAGGATTTACTGGTTCGAATTGAAAAAATATTTTAGTGGTTGATACCCCATTTATTGAAGAAAGTTATATACAGGGTGTAAGGAACGTCGTATAGTGTATTCAGATGATGAGTCCGAACATTTGAACATCTGAGTCGGCAATTTCTGCCGGAAAATTAATCAGCTTTTTTCCTAATTTTCCATTTTTTCTGTTTAAATATGATATGACAATGAGTAAACAGAACATTTTACCGAAAACAAATAAATAAATACTGCATTCGGTTAAAAACTGCAATGTAATTAATCAAACAGCTGAAGCGCGCGGGGCCTTTCCTCCGACCGCCAACTTGTGTTAGTGTGCGTAGACTGTTTGCACGGAATACACATGTAGTTATTACTTTTGTGCGATACCTACGGGAAATGACCTTTACCTTTAACAGCTGATTGCATAGGAAGTTTTATTTTCCCGCAGGAAAATCCAATGATTTTCGACTCAGAATGATGGTCTGAATCCACTATTTCAGTATTCGTTACGATGTCCCTTACACCGTGAATAGGTAGGCTATATATCATCACGCTGCCACCAATAGGAGTCGAGCATCAATGAAAAATCAATCGTACTCATCAATCATCATTATCAACAGCCTTTAACAGTCCACTGCTGGACATAGGTTTCTCCTTAGAAAGGAGGTTTTACTATACCACGCTGGCCAGACGGGTTGGTATAAGGTTTGTGTCAAGTTTTTCTTCTTTTTGTAGTGCTGGTGTCCTGTGTTGTTTTGCGTCATTAGTCGGCTCTTACGACACCCACGGGATGAATTGGGGTAGTCACACTCCTTATTCTTAATCCGTTTACTACACGTGCTCATGACACAATATTTGTCCTTGGTGGGATTAGAACCCTAATAATTAGTAAGATAATAAGATGGCCTGTAGTGTTGGAAATTATTGCTACTTTTTAATCATAATCACATGAGAAATGATTGGTTTGACACTGCGACTTCACTAAGGTAAATCACTACTGGTATTTGGTCGTAGACAAAGATACATGCTATCAAAGAAATAACCAAACTTTTCATCAAAGACTACGCCATTTTTTTGTAGATTTGGACCTTTCGTGAGTCTGGCGCTATCGTAATCATAAGTCGCGGTGGTTTTGTAAATTAGTTACTCGTGTAATTATACGATACCGATATGATTTATAACAGATGATTGTAATTTTATTGCAATTCTACTGGCCTGTAGGTCTAGTGGTTAGCAAGCTTAATTGCTAAGCTAGAGGTTAAATGTTTGATTCCTGACCAGGACAACTTTGACCCTATACTATTACAGTAAAACGGTTTCCATATATGGTAACTTTATTTAAGTTAGAAAACCATCAAATATATTGCGGTAGCTCGCATAAGAGCTCGGGGGCCAACCTGTCCCCTGGGTACTCGAAAGTATACAAAGTTAAACCAAGCCGTCCGTCCCGTCGGAGTAGTTCAGTAGAACGCCGTGTGCCATGATCCTGGCATACCTACCATATTCATTAGGGCTTTCATACACGCTCATCGGTTAAGGGTGTTTTAAACGAGAACCTTTTTCACTGTCGATCTGGGCCTTAATTCTGCTATTTTAATATTGTATCAATAGACTGCCGATGGACCGTCGTCGAAATAGTTTTGCACTTTTCGTATTCTACTAACTATGTATGTATGACCACAGGCCTCCCGATGACTTGTCGCTGAACTGCCAATGATACAAATGTCGATGCTTTTGTAATAGTTTGGTAAACGGTAAATTTTAAATTTGTACATATCACCATTGATGAGCCATTGTCACTACATCGACAGTCTATTGACACTGTAAATTTATGTTAGTAGAATACCGATATTTTGACCAAAGTCAATGGAATCTCAATAGCGTGTAAATGGAATAACAGTGGTTTGTACGTTAACATGAAATAGCAGAATTGTGGTCCTGGACAGTATTATATATTTCTAGACCTGCCCGCACCAACTCAACACTCACAGGCACCTTTTTCTAGTCATAAGCTTTTTTTCTTATGGTATAGGGGCAAATGAACAGATAAGATACCTGATGGTAGGCGACTATCGCCGCGGATGGACACCTGCCACTCAAGACGGGGTCACAACCTCTTTAGTTATAATGTAGTTCTTTTAACATAATTTTTAGTTTCATAGCACACATTGGGAGAGCCATGCTTCGGCACGAATGGGCCGGATCGACCGGAGTGATACCACAGCCTCACAGAAGACCGGTGTTAAGCAATTCTTTCGTTGCATTTCACTGAGTGAGTGAGGTTACCGGAGCCCAAATGGGGGGGATTTGGGCGCCGGTAACCGTTGTCCCGCTGGTCCCGCTGACTCGAGCGGGAGGAACTCGAAGGGCAACAACGCACTTGTGACTTTTGAGTTGCAGATGTCCATGGGCGGCGGTAGTTGCTTACCATCAGGTGACGCGTCTGCTCGTTTGCCCCTTATGCCAGAAAAAAAAAATGTTTAAAAATGTTAACTTTTTGACCTCCTACATTTATCTAATTTTACCTCTTTTATATAAATTACTCATTAACCTGGCAAAACTCATTACACCATCAACTACTACTGTCTCTCCGAAACAATTTGATCTATCCTAAGGTCAGCCCCGGATCTAGGGAGGGGCAAAACGGTGGCACCCCCCGGGCGGCAGTTTCAGGGGCCGCCAAAATCATAAAATTGTATTGTTACCTTCCAATCACGTAAAATGACAACCATCATAATATATATATTTGTGAGTGTTTTTAAGTTATTTACCTCAAACGTTGGGAAGGGGGGTGGGGGGACACTATTATTAAGTTTCTGCCCCGGTTCGAAAACATCTTAGATCGGGGGCTAACTAAGGTTGCCTGGAAGAGATTGGTCTTAGCAATAAGGCCGTCCTTTGTACATTACATGTGTTACTATTTGTAAAACGGTGTATAAATAAAGTTTTCTATCTATCTATCTACAGACATTCACATCAACAGTCCACTGCTGGACATAGACCTCTCCTTAATCTATAAACATTACGTATTCCAAATATCGATAATATGCTGAAAGGGATGAAAATAATTGTTTTAACGTATTAATTTTTAGATTATCATTGTTATTATGAGCTCAATAGTTCAAACCGTTTCATTTTAAAAGTAAAACCATTTAGAACTTAACACCCTCAGGACTTTACCAGAAAATCAACAAATAAAGCAATTAGAAATGGATGCTTGACATTAAAAAGACTATTTCACGCCACTATAACGCATCTGTGCCGTAAAATTGAGGCGTAACGGAACGCGCTCTTGTTTGGCGCGAATTTGTTGCCAGGTGACAACTGTCATATTCTTTTTTTTTTATGCGATGTCGATCACTAAATATTGAGCCTACTTTTGAGCTACTCGTCATAAACAATCCAATCGTAATTTTTTTGCCTCTAAGATGGTGTGAGTATCGTCTTTTGGCGCAATATTAAAATAGGAACTACGACCACCATGTTGTAAAACGTCACAGATTGACAGATAAACAGATTGTTAAGTAGATTTATACTTTTATACCCGCTTTTATACTTAATATGTTAAAAGGAGGATGTAAAATATATATTTATTACGTGTACTTAAAATATCTAATTAAGACGCCAATGCACAAATGAGAAACTGCAATATATTAAGCATACTACTTGTATTTGGTTTAGAATACACATATAGGTACATAGTTAAATAAGGCCCTTTTTTACATGCAAAACATACATAAAAAAAACAATACTGTCACAATTCCCCTTGTACCTACAGGTTAAAGTAAAACAAAATTGCACGGATGCCGTCGTGGCAAGCGTATCACCTCGCTGTTTCCCACTGCTCTGAGTATTGTAGGTTCAATCCCCACATGGTACAAAACTTTGTGAGATCCATAAAGACCCCGCGCCACAGAATACAAATTATCCGTGTAGGCATGGATTAAGAATACGGAATATCTCCACCCCTATTCATGCCATGTACAACATGAAGAGCCTAGTGTGAAGGGACTACGCAGATAGCACAACTGCAAGCAGAAGGAAAACTTGACACAAACCCTATACCAACCCGTCTGGTCAGCGTGGTATCGGTAGTAGGTCAAAACCTCCTTTCTAAGAAGAGGCCTATGTCCAGCAGTGGACTATTAAAAGCTGTTGATGCTATGTGATGTGTATGTAACATAGTCAGTACTTAGTACTTGTAATTTTAATGAACTATTATATGTATTACTAGAGAAATTTCAACCAATAACGCAGAATGGTTTTAAATAATAATAATGTGTTATGTTTGTGTTGTAAGAAAATGGTTATTTAAAATTCACACACTTGTAGACGAATGATAACATACCTACTTACCGGATTAACCCACACATGTAAACCTTCTTTTTTTCCGTGCGGAAATCCCCTCGGATACCACCTATCGGTGGCATGTCGGACTCGAACCGACTAAAACCGCACGCCGTCTCGGGTACTAATAGCCGGGGAACCAGGTATACCCTAGAAAGGAAGTCCCTGGTGCCACACATGTAAACCTGACATGTGTATATTATTCTTAGTTGTGTTACACAAAATACTTCCTGTTTGTGTGGAAATCTCAAGGGACGGCACCTCAAGTCTTATAGCTGGAGTCCCATGAGTTCCCAGGAAAGGAAAGTGCTGTAAACCCTGGCAGACTTGGCCGTTTGATGAGCAAGGCGACCCTTTCATGAGCGGAGAGTCCTCCGTTTTCTAATTTAGAGATGCACCCGTAGTCGTCGAGTCGTCAGGCCTGTGTTTGCCTAGTCCGTCACCCTTATTTTTTTTTTTTTCCGTGCGGAAATCCCCTCGGATACCACCTATCGGTGGCATGTCGGACTCGAACCGACTAAAACCGCACGCCGTCTCGGGTACTATTAGCCGGGGAACCAGGTATACCCTAGAAAGGAAGTCCCTGGTGAACCCGACATATCTCGGGCCATCTACAACAACAGGTAGACGACCCCCCCCGTGTGGGAACCCGCTGTTCCCTCTGCTCCCTGGAAGCGAGCGCGCTTCGCAATGCTCTCTCCGCCACCCCGGCCTGCTTCTGCTAGGGTGACAGATGGCCTCTCCTGTCACCCCCAGGCCTGCGCTTATGGAGGACGGAGGTCGCCTGCGGTACCTGGCCCGTTCCCGGGCATGGCGGGCCGGGAGAGTCTTAAACCTCTCCCGGTCCCGCTCTGCCATCTCCTTCGCGAGCATAACTTGCTCGCAGAAGGAGACGGCAGAGTTCCACGCACTCATAGCCGCAATCAGGCTATCGAGCGAGAGAACTCCCACACCGATGGCCGCCCCGAGGTCTCGCCTCTGCTCAACCCACGCCGGGCACTCTGCCAGCGTGTGGAGAGCCGTGTCCACGGTCTGGCCATCGCAGTGGTGGCACTCAGGCTAGTCAGTCACCCTCAGATGACAAAAATCTTTAAATACACATAATGTATTTTTTGATTAAATGTTTTTTGGTAAAGGGGAAGAAATCAAGAATCATAAGTACTGCAATACTAAGGATTTGACTATATGTTGAAAACAAGGACCCTAACAAGCTATGATTTATTTGAAGCTATAATGCCGAGGGGGTTAATGAAAAAACCGGAGCCCAAACCTTCCTTCCCACTGATGCTGGGGGAGAGGGGACTCAAATAGCAGTAAACTGACTAGTGATGTTTGGTCACCTCATGGTAAGTGACTACCGCCACCCATGAATATCTACAAGTCAAGAGTCAAGTGTGTACCGTGTCCGCTCTCTCTCTCTTATCCCCCCCCCAAACTAAGATTAGACCTCCAGTAACCTCATGCTCTTGCTGAAAATCAGCGACAGAACTACTTAACTCTGGTTTCCTGTCTGAAATCTAAGCATAGAGAGAACACGGGGCACAGCTGCCTATAAGTGGAAGTGATACAGGCAACGAGAGAGACGGATGCCCGATAGTTCCCTCAGTCTCTGTTTATGTCTATGTCTATGATGTCTATGATAAGCTATCGTGAAGTGGGCATCTGTTTCATCGTAGAACAGGTGGGAGATTAGCAATTTCTCCAGCCAACCACAGAGCTCGATAAGAAAAAGACAGAGGGAACTATCTATTATCCATCTCTAATATTGCCCATTTTGCAAGATTGGGGCTCTTGTTCACTCTATGCCTATATCTCTATGGTAGCATCACTCAGGTCAAGCCTAGTTCTCCCACGGTTAAGTCATATAATAAAATAACCAATAAAACTATTAAAACTTTGAACATTGCAAAGAAAATTAAAATTGCGGTCACGATAATAACAACTACGACATTCGCTTTGAGATATTTATGTTTATTACTCAAATATCACATAAAAATAACAAATAAACATATACATCAACCACTTTTATTCCATATTTAAAATTCGTAAGCCATTCAAGGAAAACTGTCAATGTGACAGCGTGAAAATTTAAACTAAAATAGAACGTGACCGCCATTTTTAGTGATATATTTATCGTAATCGATTCATCTGATTCGACTAAAATGCATTTGAGTTTACAATCGATTTAACTCGCCGCTCAGTTCGGAAATTTAAAATTCAATCCTCGGTTATGGCGGAGACTTTATGCGTTTACAAATTTATTAAATGCAGTCGTTTCGATCTTATTTCGATTTGTGTTGAGTCTGTTGTTTATTTTTAGACAGTAAATTTAAAATGGCGGTTTTTACAATTCATTTGGCGCGTTCGATAACTGTCAATCGTTGTTCGTTTGTATAAAATAAATACATTTATTTATTTGCTTAAGGGTTCTTTTGTTGAATGTTTTCCATGAAAGTTATTGAATATATATGTTGTGGTGCTTTATTACTTTATTGTTATGTGTTTTCCTACAATCTAAACCACACTTACATGGGCCACATAAAACAGTGCCATTTTAAATTTATACATATAAAAATTACTTGACCTGACTGACTGATTCTTTAGAAATTTCACCTCTAAGGGGGCAAAATAAGGGATGCACTGTTGTATGGAAGTCGTCATTTTCAAAAGAAATAAGAAAAAATTACGCGTGCGAGGCCGCGTGCTATATAATGATCATTTTTTTAAACTAGTGGGTAAATACTTATGCTAATAAATAAATTTTTCACTGTTGGACGATAGAATCTATACGAATCTACCGTAAACAGTGTAAAAATCTCTAAGTTTTGTTTCATTACACACATCACATCAACAGCCTACAATAGTCCACTGCTGGACATAGGCCTCTTCTTAGAAAGGAGGTTTTGGCCTACTATACCACGCTGGCCAGACGGGTTGGTATAGGGTTTGTTTCAAGTTTTCCTTCTCTTTGCAGTGCTGTTGTCCTGCGTAGTTTGCTCCCTTAGTCGGCTCTTACGACACCCACTGGATGAATAGGGGATTGTTTCATCGTTTTAATTTATTTTATAATATTTTACTATCATAAAAATTGAATGATTTTAGTAAGATGTGACGTCACACTTTCGTATTTAATAGTGACATTTTGATCCGAACCTGCCGTTTTGATGTTTACTAACAAGATTCTGGTAGTCTTAAAAAGTTCGACAATAGTCTATCTACAGAACTCCGATATCGCCAAGTACTAGGGTTATGGAGGGTTGGAGGCAGTAAAAAATCAAAGTTTGACTGCCTCGGTAGTGCAGTGGTAGCGTATGCGACTGCTAAACTGAGGTCTCGGGTTCCATTTTGTCTTTTTTCAAAAAAAAAATAAAAAAAAAAAAAAAAAATTCCTCGGTCAGACTAAATGTTTGTATGATCTGCAAATATTTGTATAGGAGTTTGGATGTTTTCTATGTATTATATGTATGTATTTACAAAAAAAAAAGTATATAAGTATTGTATCCGTCAATCTAGCTTTCATAGTATAAGCTCTGCTTAGCTTGAAACTAAATGGCGTTGTGTGTCAGGTGTCCGAAAATGTTACCTATATATAAAATTCTCGTGTCACAATGTTCGTTACCGTACTCCTCCGAAACGGCTTGACCGATTCTCATGAAATTTCGTGTGCACATCGGGTAGGTCTGAGAATTGGCCAACATCTATTTTTCATACCCCTAAATGGTAAGGGTGACCCATCCTAAATTTTTTTTTGTTTTGCAATACAATGTTTGCCGGGTCAGCTAGTAGGTATTATATTATAAATATAAAGTTCAGCCGTGTCGTATTAGAGTAGAAACCGACCCCAAGCTACTTTGGGAAAAGTCTCTGAGGATGGTCTTTATGTTAAACGTCCGGTATTCTATCATTGCGTGGACATGGTCCCGGTGTAATCCCAATGGGCTGGTTACGTTGGTCATAGTCGAGAGGGCAAGCCAGCAACATTGTATTCTTATTTTTCGATAGACGCGGGTGGGTTGTTAACTCCGGCAAATAGTGCATAAGTTCTACAGTAATAGCCAATACAATATATTGTAGCCAAGAGCCTCGACCAACACCTTAAGAGGTGGGTTATACGGCTGGATCAAGGGTCTGATGCAGAAGGCAGTCCTCCTTGACACGGCTCGTATAGTGAGGTGGTTCCTATCTTTGGAGTCCTAACCACCGGTGTCTGGGTCCCTGTACCCGATGTCGGTAGTCTACAATTTTTTTATATATTTAAAAATGTAAATAATATGTATATAAAGTAAATAAAGAGAATAATAATATTTCGGACATCTGGCATACAACGCCATCTAGTTTCAAACTAAGCAGAGCTCTAATCTAGGTTGATAGAAACTAGAAAACTAGATTGACTGATAGAATACTTAAATACTTATGTTAAACATACATCACACTTTGTGTGATCCACAAATTATTGTACATGTATGTTTGTAAAGTCCCCCGCGACACAGGATATATTGCTAATGCGGGAGTTGTCTTTTAAAAAGAAAAAAAAGAAAGAAAGAAAAAAAAGTTGTCGTTGTCTATTAAAAACGTCTATACACAGAACTACGATATACTATGACACAATTCAAATAAATTAGCAATGCAACGCTCGTTTTCCAAATCCGTTAAGTACAAATTCTATGTCTGCTGTTTTAATATCATATATACATATATTAAATACGTGAAGAACATTCTTTGTAAAAATCCTTTAAAGAAATTCGTCACACGGAACGGAACCATATCATATTTGATGTGCTGAAAGTTAAAATATAGAATAAGCGTACAAAGCTAAAATAATAAAACAATATGTGCTATAAAGTTCAAAATTATGTGAGTCTTCGGTATATACAATCTACAAGGGTCTAGAATATAGTTAAACCAGCTATGATACAAAGTCTAATGATAATTCCAGCTGCTCTGGTCAATCAAATAAGACAAAAGATTCAAAACAGCCGAATTTCGACGGTGATGTCTAGTATAAAAAAGACGCAGTTTTATTTTGAAGTGTCATCGGTCCCCCAATCGCTCAATCAGCCTAAATTAGACGGTCCGGCGTAGGCGTGGCTTTGACTCAGCGATAGTCGGCCCTCGTTTTTTATCGCCCATTCGGACTCAGAGATATTGGTCACAAAAACTTCGGAGGAAATGACGGGTGAAGAAAAACAAACGTCAATTGTAAATTGTGTCTGAAGAGGGTGATTTTTATTTGTCTATGGTTGAACGAAATTGTGTTTTCAATGACAGTTTTTAAGCAAAAATAAATTTTGTTCTTGTTTCGTCCTATGCTTTAAAATAAACTTAAATAAACCTTCTTTGCAGTCGGATAAAAAAGGAGATGGTTCTCAATTCTTTTATATTTGATAGAATGTACATCCCGTTTGGTTTCATTCAATTAGAAGGAAAAATACCACCCCTAATAATTAAAAATTGAGGAATGAAGGCAGACGCATGAGTTCGATATTTTAAAAGTTAATTATTTGTATAGAGCTTCGTACAAACTGTCCGGGGCAGTTTTTCATGTTACAGAAAAGAATTTGGATAACTACTATCATACCTTGTCTTAAATAATATTATTAAACCTTTCTAATAACTCAATCTTAACTCATTAATTAGGTTCATAAATTTTATATAAGAAGATAATAAAAGATACACGAAAGAAAAATCTAATTACAATATTTTTCAATAATTTACTTAAAATAATTGTTTTCCATATAACTTGATGGAAAGTAACGATAAAGGCGAATATTGTACACGCATATTTAAAAGGAACCCATTCAGTTTATTCTTGAAAGATCCATAACCACATTTATATTAAAAAAGAGATGCAGTCAATTTATTCCAGACTTTAGTGACTCGGAACGAAATGAGCTGTCAAAGTGTTTAGTACGATAATTTAGTATGTTAGCAATGAAACAATCGACTTTCTGTGTGTCTAACA
This sequence comes from Arctia plantaginis, assembly GCA_902825455.1. Classification (NCBI taxonomy): domain Eukaryota; kingdom Metazoa; phylum Arthropoda; class Insecta; order Lepidoptera; family Erebidae; genus Arctia; species Arctia plantaginis. Next base: position 1,804,357 of record CADEBD010000146.1, read on the forward strand.
GACCTAAGAAATCCTTAAGAGTTCAATCACTACAATCAGAGCTTTTATACACTCACTATAGGTAATTTGTTTATTACGACGATGCTCAAGATTATTACTATTGACTAGCCCATTGGACTTGTGGTTTGTAACTCTGTTTAGAACTCAGAACAAATAATTGTGTGATTAGCACGATTATTTGTTACGTGTGTGTATATCTAAAACTGGAAAAAAGTAGAATGTTTATTTTGGTATTAGACAGCCGTGTGTGTGATGTTTCTATTTATTATATTATATAGCTATGATATTTTTCCTAAGAATGTCTCCATTATTAAGGCCACAGGTTCAGAATAAATATAATAATAATAATTAAAATTCAGCATGATATCAAACCTCATTAATCGCTGCTTCTCATTTTATTTGTGTCAATTTATGTCTAACTAGCTGGTACCCGCGACTTCGTTCGCGTGGAATCTGAAAAGCACTTCTTAAGTTGGTTCGATGCCCTGACAGGGCAACATTTTAAAGAGTTTTTTTTGAGAGGAAAATAGCCTAAGTTTCTCCTTATATAGACAGCTAACTGGTAGAAAAATATTATCAAAATCAGTCTAGCCGTTTGGGAGATTACCCGAAACAAACAGATATCCAGACAGACAAAAAACTAGTTATTAAGCATAGGTATTGTGCAAATAACCGTGTGAGCATGAAAAAGACGTATTATTTTGACATTACAAACAGACACTTCAATTTTATTTATTTGTAAAGATTTTTTACTCTAATAATTAAAAAAAATACAGAACTTGTAACAGCGAATTCATTATAGCATTTCACATAACTAGCGATTAAAAAGAAAACTATAAAAATATAATAATGGTTTAGGAACTGTCAACATAGCTATTAGTTATAAGGCCACCCTGTTTCCCTCTTCCCGCAAAACGTCATGACGATATTTTATTGCGAACCGTTTAGTCGATTTTATTGAAATCGCATTTGCGTTTAGACGATTAACAATCCACAAAAATTGATTGTTATATAATCTGTTGTAACTATTTAAAAAGAGAAAATGACTTTAAATCATGATTGTCAAATTATATTCATGGCTAAATAGGCCTGTTCGGTTTATATTGACTGCACGGATGGCGTAGTGGTTTAAGCGGTCGCCACGCCGCTTCTACTGCGCCGAGTGTTGTGGGTTCAAACCCCTCATGGGACGACACTTTGTGTGAGCCACAAATTGCCGTTCTGAGTCTGGGTGTTCTTTGTGTCCGTTTCATGTATGTTTGTACAGTCCCCTGCGACACAGGAATGTATTCCTAATGCGGGAGTTGTCTTTAAAAATATATATATAAATATATATATAAATATATATATTTGAGGGGCCTGTTGGTCTTGTGGTTAGTGACCCTGACTGCTAAACTGGAGGTCGTGGGTTCGATTCCAACCCAGGATAAATATTGTGTGATGGGTACGGTCATTTGTTCTGTGTCTGGGTGTAATTTATCTATAATATGTATCTATTTAAAAATAAGTATGTTTATCAGCAGTCTGGTTACCATAGTACAGGCTCTGCCTAGTTTGGAATCAGACGGCCGTGTGTGAGATGTGTGAGATATATTATATTACTAGCTGAACCGCGCAACTTCGTCTGCGTCTCTCAATAGTAATAAATTTTCTCCGTTTTTGAAACATTCTTCATTGGTGCACCGCTCCTATTGGTCTTAGCGTGATGATATATAGCCTATAGCCTTCCTCGATAAATGGGCTATCTAACACTGAAAGAACTAATCAAATCGGACCAGTAGTTCCTGAGATTAGCGCGTTAAAACAAACAAACAAACAAATAAATAAACTCTTCAGCTTTATAATATTAGTATAGATTATATATTATATCAAACTTGTATTATAATACCACATTATGTACTACCCCATTTAAAGCAAATAAATAATTTGAATTTGATTTAGCGCATACTTCGTCTGTGTGGAAAATGTGTACCTGCATGTAGGCAGATGTATGTATTTAATACTTATATAAGCACCTGCTTTTATCTTATATATAAAATTCTCGTGTCACAATGTTTGTTCCCGTACTACTCCGAAACGGCTTGACCGATTCTCATGAAATTTTGTGTGCACATCGGGTAGGTCTGAGAATCGGCCAACATCTATTTTGCATACCCCTAAATGGTAAGGGTGACCCATCCCTAATTTTTTTTGTTTTGCAATACAACTTTTGCTGGGTCAGCTAGTAATTAATAAGGACATACATTCACCTCCAAACCTTTTTTCCAAACTCAGCTTTAAGTCTACTATGATATGGTTGAACTTAGATTTTCACGGGGAGCGAATGCCATCAGACCTCCACAACCCAAGTACGAAGCGATATCGAAGTTCTGTAGAAAGACTAAATACATACATTATATCGATACGCGACTGCAGTCCATGTGTCCATGAGGCCTCGGGTTCGATTCCCGGATTTTTCTGAGAGGAAAAAAAGCTACCTGACAGTACTCGTAAAATATTATCAACAACAATCAAACATCCGAACAAACCGACAGACAGACAAAAAATATTTAAACTGGTTTTTAGTCATAGGTACCGTAAATAACCGCGTGAGAATGAAAAAAACATATTATTTTGACATTACAAACAAACACTTCAATTTTATTTATTTGTACAGAAAATTAAACCCAGACTCAGAGCAAATGCTGATGCCCACGAATTCAGACTTAGCAGTTAGAGTCACTAACCACTACCCCACCAGGCCAGTCCAGTAATCCCAGGCCAGTCTGTCAAGTAAACTAAAGTAAAAATACATATATATCTTTTTTCATCAGGTAACGACTCAGAACCAGACCAAGAAGATTCTTCAGACGCCCCTCGCGAGAGTAAAGCTCGCAGAAGAAGAACCGCATTCACATCAGAACAACTTCTTGAGTTGGAGCGAGAGTTCCACGCCAAGAAGTACCTGAGTCTCACGGAAAGATCACAAATAGCGTCTGCTTTAAAGCTTAGTGAAGTGCAGGTATTTATATTATTTTAAGCTTGCCTGAAAGCCGTACCATACGATATTACAGCTACGGTAACCAGAACATATATATATATATATATATGTATATATTTCATTGTATACATATCTAAACAAATAAATTAAATTGAAGTGTCTGTTTGTGATGTCAAAATGATAGGTTTTTTTAATGCTTACACGGTTATTTGCACGATACCTATGCCTAAAAACCAGTTTAAAAAATTTTTGTCCGTCTCTCTGTCTGTCTTTCTGTCTGTTTATTCCGGGTAATCTTCAAAACGGCTTTACCGATTTTGATAATATTTTACTACCAAGTAGCTGTCTATATAAGGAGTAACTTATGCTATTTTTCTCTTAGAAAAACCCTATAAAATTTTGCATGGTCCGGGAATCGAACTCAGTCAAACAAATGATCGTGCTAATCACACAATGTTTGTCCCTCTACTGTCTTGAAGAATATTGATGATTCGAAACCCACTATCGAAGAAACTTAAGCAGAAAAGTAGATTTAACTCTGTCTTCTACTGTTGGTTTCCTTCCTCAGGTAAAAATTTGGTTCCAAAACCGTCGTGCGAAGTGGAAACGCGTGAAAGCTGGCCTTGCATCGGGAAGCCACTCCAGCAAGAACAGCTCCGGTACCAAGATTGTAGTTCCTATACCCGTCCACGTAAACCGCTTCGCAATACGAACTCAACATCATCAGATGGAAAAACAGAATCTTCAGTTCAGGTATTATTTTTTATTCATGATTTAAAAGACTTCCAAAAAATAAATATATCTGAATGTGTTTGTTATACTTGGAAACTGATTTGGAAATATTTTTTTGATTCAGAACTGTTTGCCGGTTTGGTCCCATTCAAAATTTAAGAAAAAATTTGTACCCCTAAGAGTGCAAAATTTAGTACTGAGTTTATTTTAATTTATAAACAAAAACATTATTAAAAACGGTATTTTTGTGTAATTGTAATTAATATAATGTTTTTATAATCCCTTAGACAGTAACAATTAACGAGTCCAAAACGGGTTGTATTTTCTTTAAACAGCAGTAAATTAAATATTTGTAGATAAAAATTAAAAAAGAAAAAACTAATTCCAAATTTAAATTGCAGATTAGAGAGACAACAACCACTACCGGGCAGTCTACTTCAATCTCAGAGTTCAGCATTCCTCAGCGCGTCCAAAATCGATCGATTAGACACTAGAGAGGTGCTCAGTCCTCGTCACGGGGGCAGCCCTATTTACGACGCGTCAATGCCTCGTATAGGTGCCATGAGTTCTAATAATATGAGACATTATCAGTCTAGGCCTAGTTAATTATTTAGATAATTAAATTTTAGAGTATTTTAAATGTTAGGCGTCTGCGGCAATCTATTATTTCGTGATTATACCTGTTTTATGTAAACTTTTTGCTTTTAAAAGAAAGTTCATAGGCGGCGTTAGTCGCTTTACATCAGGTGACCTGTCTGCTGGTTCGCCCCCTTTTGGGCCTTTTTGGCCTTTTTTTAGCTTGTGATCCTGACTGCTACGACGGAAATTGTTTGGGATCAGATAGAAGTGTTAAAGCTGTGTTAAATTATTATTGTTTAGTTTTTTCTATTTATTTAGAATTTAACCACTAAATCAGAGAAACACCAAACACAGAAACACCGGTTATAGAGGGGGGTGAGAGGAATGAATTCAGGATATTGCCAAACCTCCCCAATGCTCTCAAACATGCAGAATTCATTACTGATGTTGACATTTAAGAGCATCGGTGAAGCCTTTAGATCAAAACGAAATTAATTACACACAAATATCTATTTAATACTTTAATTCTGATTGTGCAATGTGATGCACGGTGGTAAAACACCGAACTGTGTCTCTTTTTGGAACGTGAGTCGTCTCCTCCTGGATTGTAGATTTATTGCTAAAGGCAGTAATCAACTGTCACTGTTAAAATCCGATCGAAGGCTTATTTGATTGCTTCACATATTTTCAGCTGTACCTAGAAATTATTTTTTGACTCCAATATTTGCTCAATCAATGAACGTGCTTACAGCAAACTGAACTTGCTCTGTTGGACATAGGCTTTTCTCTCAATTGCGCTATACCGATTGTTCTCTCGCCTTAAGCTTCTAGTCTATCCCAACTACCTTCTTCAGATCATCAGTCTATCTGATTAGGGGCTATCCTGCCTTCCGTTTTTCGATTTACGGTCTCCTCAAATAGGAACCGTTACCGTCGTCCTCCGGCTGACGCAACCAATCCTTTCCTTCGAGATTATTTTTTTTTTCTTTAAAAAGACAACTCCCGCACTAGGAATATATCCTGTGTCGCGGAGACTTTACACAAAGAACCCAGACTCAGAACAACAATTTGTTGATCACATAAAGTGTCGTCCCACAACACTCGGCGCAGTAGGAAGCGGCACTGCGCCATTCGTGCAGTCATATCATCATCGTGCATCATGCTCAACTAAAGTTTGTCGTTAGAAATCCTCTTACATGTTCAGCGGTAGCCTTCTGTGAAAAAAACATAGACTGAAACAGGTTCTAATAAATTAAACAGTTAAATCTCGTTCAGACGCTTAACATTTACTATACTCTGGATAAGTAGAATATTAAAGTTTTTGAAGTACGCAGTAAAGTGATATACTTATAGAAGAAACCTGGTCACCCCTGCTGTGGAAGACCATTATACAAAATTACCAGCGTTGTGCAGAAACGATTTAATCCACAAACTATACAAATTAATTATATCACATATATATCGAAAATTGTATTTTTTGGTGCAGTACCGTAGGCGACCGCTGTGCTGAGGGCTCAATTCTCGGGTCGGACCAAATTTTTGTATGATCTGTAAATATTTGTTTCAGAATGTATTTATAAAAAAAATTACATAGTTTGAAACAAGATGGCGTTGTGTGTTAGATGTTCGAAATATTTATTCTTATTATTTATTTATGTGGGCTCAGTCTGTAACATTTTATGGTGGGAGAGCAAACCTTAGGCACACACGGGTCAGGCACGACCGGAATGACACTACGGCCTCACAGGAAATTGGTGTTAAGCTGTTCTTTTATTACTTTTCACCGAAGTGTGAGATAACCGGAGCCCAATCCCTTCCATTCAGGGTAAACGGAAGGGCTTTTTTTTCCTGCACTACAAATTTCTCCTGTATCGCAGGGACTGTACAGACATTTGACAGAAACTATATTAATACTGCAGTAGTGCCAATAGCTCAGGGTCGCTTACCGTCAGAGGCCACTTGAACAGGAACATCAACATGTCTACTCACATACGTAAGTAGTAATGACGAAAAAAGATTTCTAATCTATGCTTTATTTTTAAACAAATACAGATCATTTTTGATAGTTCACAAGCAATACTAAAAAAAGTAAAGTTAAAGTTAGGTCAGTTAGTGGATTAGACCATTTCTGCATAACACAGTGTATTAAAATACAGTCTAATATAGCTCTGTTAATTCAAGACTGTGTTAAAAAATCCCTGTATTTCTTTTAACATCGATAAAAGGATTGAAATAAGTCTAGCTCTGCTAAATATGGATAATAAAATGTGTGGTTCTTTCTTGTCTGTATATGGTTTGTGATTAATGGTCTCCATGAACTTTCTTTGGGTAATTATTCCATAAAATAATGTTTTACTATCCAAATGCTTGTGGATTTACTATCCAATCACGCAAACCCCATTCAGTAACAACCCCAACGACTAACTAACCCATTTAGTTTAGTCACACGGGTTTCATAAGAATATTAGTAATCTATAACTCATATTACTAATTTTCTTAAAGAAAACACCAGTATTTAACAAAAAAGATATTATGTATTGAATTTTGAAAGTATATAAAAACGATGTACAAAGAAATTTTGTTTTCTATTTTTCGCAATTGTGTATAAAGGATAAAGGTTTTCGTCCGTCTCTTTTATTTATGAATTTATTTTAAAATACAAATCTAACATCAGATAGATATGAAATAACATGTAAAATATTAAATTGTAATAAAAGCAATGCCTATATGATAATGTCAAATTATTATTATTAAACAATGTGTGATAAAATTAAATCTATGGTTTTATTTTAATCTGTAGAAAAAAATGTCCTCTCTAAGGTATTTTTAGACCGATATGACCTTAAGACCTTCCAGAAAACAGCGTACTTCCATTTCGAAGGTCGACAACGCTCGTGTAACTCTTAAACTGCAGCTGTCTGAGAAGTGGTAATTAAATATTTACAAATACATACATATTTATAGGTTAATTATACCCACACAAAACCACTGTCCGTGTGGTTCGGAAGAATAAGGAATGTTGCCACCCCTATTTATACCGTGGGTGTCGTAAGTGCCGACTAAGGGAGCAAACTATGCAGGACAACAGCATTGCAAAGAGAAGGAAAGCTTGACACAAACCCTGTACCATCCCGTCTGGTAAGCGTGGTATCATCAACATCATCAACAGCCTATACTAGTCCACTACTGGACATAGGCCTCTCCTTAGAAAGGAGGTTTTGGCCTACTATACCAAGAAATAATTCTTTATTTAGCCCACATCTTTAATGCAAATACAGACTTACCACTATGCAATAAAGTCTAAAATTGAAGTCATAATAGTTTGACCACCGTTCCCACCATTAATTAGAAATCGAGAAAGATTTGACTTATTATTATTATTACCGACTTGTGGGAATATCTGAAAACATTTACTTGTAGAAATAAATATAATTTTATTTTTTAATTTAATACGTGTTAAACAAAAACCTTAACAATCTATAATTTATTTAAAGATTTATTTCAGTTTTTTTAATAACTCAAAGGGTTTCAAACTCCGGAACCCAAAACATTAACTAGTGTCGCGTTTATCGCCTTTCAAGGAGCAAATAAGATGATCAAGCCGTCCCCAACCTAGTTTGGGGAAAAGGCTCAGAGGAAAGAAGGATTATAGTGGACATGGTACCTACAAAACAACTACATATATAGTCTATAATAAAAATAATTTGCTACAAGTTACATACGGCCGTGTGATCCCAAACTAGGCAGAGGCCAGAGACTCTACTATTGCAACCAGATTGTTGGAAAATAAAACTCATATGGCATAGTCTTCGATCAACAATAGCAAATTATTTTGCTATTGTTGATCGAAGGGCATAGTGGTTTAAGCGATCGCCACGCCGCTTCATACTACACCGAGTGTTGTGGGTTCGATCCACACATGGGACGACACTTTGTGTGATCCACAAATTGTTGTTCTGAGTCTGGGTGTTCTTTGTGTTCGTTTCATGTATGTTTGTAAAGTCCCCCGTGACACAGGATATATTCCTAACGCGGGAGTTGTCTTTAATAAATATATATGACTAAGTACATACATACCTATCCGTACCAATGCTGTAAATGCGAAAGTGTGTCTGTCTGTCTGGCTGCCTGTGTGTTACCTCTTCACGCTTAAACTGCCGAACCGAATTAGGTGAAATTTTATATAGAGATAGTTCGAGTCCCGGGAAAGAATATATGATGGTTTTAATCTCAGAAATCATCCTTTAGGGGGTTAAAAGGGGGGGGGGGGGGATTTTGTATGGGTAATCAATACCCTGCTGGACATAGGCCTCTCCCATTGCACGCCACTTAGATCGATTTTTTCTTTTTTTTTTTTGGCCTATGTCTAGCAGTGGACTGCGATAGGCTGATGATGATGATGATGAATCAATACCCGCTGAATCTATTTAAATGAAACTTGTTAATAAAATAGTTTGATTTTTGAGGAAGGACACAGTCTTTTTGAAGGTAATTACAGAAAAATTACATCTTTACACAGATGCTCATCACACAATTACTTATCCCAGATGTGAATCAAACCCACTACCTCTGTCTCAGCAGTCAGTAACCACTAACAGTATTATATTAAATTTTAGCAATAATTTATAATAATCATACAATAATAAACAGCATCACTTACGAACAGATGTGTGAGATTGTTCATCACGCTATTTAATCTAGGGGCGGGGCAGAGCGACAGGCCCGCGGGGCTCACACAATATAACAAAGAGTAAAATCGGTGACAATTCGCAAGCTCCAAAGTCAAAGTTGAAATGATCAGCTGCAGTTATAATATATATGATGGGGTATTATCACGCCTGTTTTGGAATACCGAGGTTTTTTAAGGCATAGGAGTGTGATGGTATCCGTGTGGTGAAGGATTAAGAATACAGAGAGTCACCACCCCTATTCATTTCGTGGGTGTCGTAAGAGGCGACTAAGGGAACAAACTACGCAGGACAACAGCACTGCAGAGAGAAGGAGAACTTGAAACAAACCCTATACCAACCCGTCTGGCCAGCGTGGTATAGTAGGCCAAAACCTACTTTGTGGACTAGTAAAGGCTTTGATGATGAGGAGTCTGATAGTAAGTGATCACCGCCTTCTTCAGGGTTCTACTGCTACTTCACAAATGCGTTGTCGTTCTTTGACTACCCTTCCTTCCCACTAAAGTGATTTATTTACAAGTTTTTACACTTATGTACATTGGCGGACTTAATGCCCTGGGTATTCTCTACCAGCCAATCTTTGGGTGGTTCAGAAATCTAGTAAGGTAAGCATTGAGGTTATATTTATAATCAGTAGTTATTAAGTTTTAACTAATATATACAAATACACACATGAAACATATAAATCATCATCAATCATCATCAACAGCCTTTACTAGTCCACAGCTGGACATAGGCCTCTCCTTAGAAAGGAGCTTTTGGCCTACTATACCCCGCTGGCCAGACGGGTTGGTATAGGGTTGGGGTGCTAGCTAGAAAACCTCCCCGTGGTGCACCCTGGAAACGCTGGCGATGGTACTGTTCCCTCCTTGTCCTCTTGGAGGAGAGGATTATCGCCAGCGGCCAATATTCTAGCAGAAGAGGCAGCCGTTCATCGGCTCTCGGGCAAGGCCTGGTCCAGCAGGGTGGGCGTGTCTGCCGGTTGCCCTGCTGGCTCTTCGCTCTTCGGAGCATGGAGGAGGAAACCTCGGTAAAAAACCTGATGGCGGGGCCCTGTAGGGGCCACAGTTTCTCCGCTGACAGCGGTGGAGAAAGGAGGACGGGCTCGGCGTGTACTCACACTACCACCGAGCAGGCAGGGGGACGTAGTCTCCCTGTCAACCGTCGGCATATCGTAATCCCGAGAAGAGCGCTGTGGTTAAGTCTCGCGGCTCTGATCGGGGGCGAGGGTCTTGGCTTAACCGCCCGGACCGCGAGGAAGATAACCTCTCTAAAAAATTCCCCGAATCCCGTGTTCTGGTGCGTGGCCAGGGGATGCATGGCTGATGGGAAGTTCAGTCGCGAGCGCACTCCAAGCCGAGGTACCTGCGGACCCCTCGGTTGGGTTAAAAACTTACGCTTGCCCGGGTAATGGGGGATCTCTGCCCGGGTGGACCTTTAGTTCTCCCCCACTCGTGGGATTTATTATGGATAATGATAACCAAAATTCAAGAAAAACGATCGGAAAACCAACTAAAACAAAAAAGGCAAGTCAAACGGACACGGCAACGAGGAAGGATAAGAGGAACAGTGGAGTGGATGGGTCGTCCACTGAGGGTGAGATGGTGTCAGGAACGCCTATCTCGATGGGGCTCCCAGAAGTCAGTCTGACGCTGGTCTCTGGGAGCCGAAGAGCATCGGATCGGCTGCGTTCCGGATCCGCCGCTTCATCGGATGGCGCGGAGGCCATGGAAGCGGAGCGGAGCGACAGCCGGAAACGCGGACGCTCAGGGGACGTGGAAACCGACACGTCCGGCGAAATGATGCCACCAAAGGTGGCAAGCAGCCACCGAGGGAGGGCGCGCAAACCGGCCTCGGTCGCGATCCCGTCAGGCTCCGCGTTCTCCAACGCGGAGTCGTACAGGAACGTACGGGTGGACGGCGAGGCCGTAGCGGAGGAGGAGATCGCGGATCTCCTGCTCAAGGTTCGGGAGCCGGTGGGGGGAAATGCGCCCCAGGCTCCCGTGTCCGTGCAGGAGAGGGCGAAAGCGGCGGTGGCCGTCATTCACAAGGTGGCCACCAAGTCTGTGAACCTTAAGGGCTCGTTTGTGAGGGCCCTTAAGGACTCCTCCTCCGCTTTGTCGGAGGTCGTGGAGGGCCTAGTGGGCGATGTGTCTCGCCTGCAGGTGGCCAACGAGAGGCTGACGGAGCGGGTGAACGAGCTGAGCGCTCAGTTCGCCCGCTTCCAGGCGAACCTCCCGGAGCGGGAAGCCCCGTCCGCGTCCCAGCCTGCCCCTACCACCAACTCAGGGGCATTTGACTCCCAACTGCGAGAAATCCTCATCGCAGTTGGGAATATGCTGGACGGACGCCTGGCTGGCCTGGAGGCGAGACTGCCCCCTGCGCCGATTATGCGCCCCCCGCTCGCGTCGGCACAGCGGCCTAAGGCCGCCGCTCCGACCGCGCTCCCCGTGGTGGGAGGCCGCGTTTCATACGCGGCGGCGGCGTCTGCCCCTACTCCATCGGCTCCCCAAGGGCCGAGGAGGGGGGCTAAGGCACCGGCCCAGGCGCCGGCCAAGGCACCGGCTAAGGCGCCGGCCAAGGCACATCCCCAGGCGCCGGCCAAGACGGGGCCTAAAACGGCGCCGAGGAGCGGAGTGGCATTCCCTCCGCTCCCCACTCCGACACCCCTGCCGGGCCCCTCCGCACCTGCCCCCTCCAACGAGGGTTGGCAGGAGGCGAGGGGCTCCAAGAAGTCCAGAAGGCGGGCCAAAAAGGCTGCCAAAAAAGCAGCCCAAGCCCAGCCTTCGCCGCCGGTGGCAACGGCCTCCACAAAGAGGCCGCGGAAGCTGCAGCCGCCCAAAACCGCGGCTGTAGTGGTGACCGTGTCCCCGGAGGCGGCGGACGGCGGGCTGTCCTACGCGGCCGTCTTCAAAAAGGCCCGGGACAGCCTCGCCAACGATTTTGGAACGGTGGGGGTCAGAATGCGCCTCGCCCAGACGGGAGCTCGAGTCCTCGAGTTCCCTGGGGCTGAAGGCGCTAAAACGGCGGACACATTTGCCGAGAAGCTGCGGGGACTCTTTACAGCCACGGATGGTGTAAAGATCGCCAGGCCTACTAAGTGCGCAGAGCTGCGCATCTCGGGCCTGGACGACTCTGTGACGGCCGAAGATGTCCGCGCTGTAATCCGGGAGAAGACGGGGTGCAGCGCGGACAACGTCAGGGTCGGCACCATCCGCCCCGGTCCAGGAGGGCTTGGCGCCGTGTGGGTCAGCTGTCCCGTAGCGTCGGCCAAAGTATTGGCCGACGCCGGCAGGCTGCTCATCGGTTTCGTGAGCGCCAGGATCACAGTCCTGGCGGCGAGACCGATGAGATGCTACAAATGCCTAGCATCGGGACACACGCGCGTCAAGTGCGACAGTTGTTTTGACTGCGGCGGACTGTGTTTCCGCTGCGGTCAACCGGGGCATAAGGCGGCAGAATGCTCTGCCGCCCCTCACTGCCCAGTGTGTGCGGCGGGCAATAAGCCCGCCAATCACCAGATGGGGCAGAGAGGCTGCAAGCCTCCCCGCAGTTCTCGGCAGACGTCGGGGGTTAGCCAGTCGACCCAGGCTGCCTCCGATGTAGTTCGTGCGTCGACGTCGTCGCCCATGGAGGAGGTTGTAGAGACGATCCAGTAATGGATCAAGTCTCCAACCTCCTGGTCCAGACGAACCTGAACCACTGTGCCGCGGCGCAGGATCTCTTCCTGCAAACCATGGCACAGTGGTCGATAGGTGTTGCCGTAGTCGCGGAGCCCTATTCTGTCCCTCCCCGTCCAAACTGGATGGGTGACTGGGACGGCTCCGTGGCAGTCGTCGGTTCCACGACGGCTCATTCCCCGCCCTTGTCGCTAAGAGACAAGGGCACTGGATATGTTGCCGTCGAGTGGGGGGGGATCACCATATATGGTGTATATTTCTCCCCCAACCGGAGTTTGAACGACTTCGAGGTTTTCCTAACCAGCTTGGAGACCTCGATACGGCGACTAGCGTCTGGGCACGTCCTTGTGCTGGGGGACTTCAACGCAAAGTCCATTGCGTGGGGTTCCCCCAGGACGGACGCCAGGGGCGAGGCCGTAGAGGAGTGGGCGGCCTCGGTGGGCCTCTGTCTCCTAAACAGAGGCTCCACCAACACGTGCGTGCGACAGCAGGGGGGGTCGATAGTGGACCTCTCGTTCGCTACCCCTGCCCTCGCCGCACGAGTAAGGAACTGGCGTGTCCTGGAAGAGGTTGAGACGCTCTCGGATCACCTGTATATCCGATTTGAGCTCTCCCGGACCCAGGACTCCAGTAGGGGTCACGTGGCGCGGCGTTTATCCCGCTTTCCGCGGTGGGCTGTTGCCAGGCTGAACCGGGACCTACTAGAGGAGGCAGCCATAATTCACTCGTGGCTGTCTCCTCAGGCTCCGACCGAGGAGGTCGACGTGGGGGCTGGCCGCTTTCGCGATGCGATTACGCATGTATGCGATGCGGCCATGCCCCGCGTTCGAGGTTGTCGGCCTCCAAGGAAGGAGGTCTACTGGTGGTCCCAGGAGCTGGCGGACCTCCGTGCGGCCTGTACACGTGCCCGGAGGTCCTACACGCGCAGTCGGCGGCGTCACCGTGGAGACGGTGAGGAGGACCGGCTTCATGAGGAGTACCGACGGGCGCGGAAAACTCTGAAGCTGGCCATTAGCCGCGCCAAAGAGGAAAAAAGACAGGAGATGCTGGAGGGTCTTAATCGTGACCCCTGGGGTCGCCCTTACCGCGCGGTGCGACAAAAGCTCCGCGCGTCGGGCCCCCCCCTTACGGAGACTCTCCAGCCCAGCTTCCTGCGAGAAGTGGTTGAGGGCCTTTTCCCACAACGAGCGGAACACACTCCCCCGTCGATGGCCTCCCTGGCCGGAGACGACGGGGAGCACGGGGAGGACAATGTTCCGCCCGTCCGGGATTCGGAGGTAGGGGCGGCTGTTCTACGGATCCGTTCCAAGAACACCGCCCCTGGGCCAGACGGGGTACCGGCCCGAGTGCTGGCCCTGGCCCTCAACCACATGGCAGACCGCCTCGGGGAGGTGTTCGACGCTAGCTTGGCGTCGGGACGCTTCCCTGAGTGCTGGAAGAGCGGGAAGCTGGTCCTATTGAGGAAGCCGGGACGGCCTGCCGATTCGGTCGCGGCCTATAGGCCCATCGTGCTGCTGGACGAGGCGGGCAAATTGTTTGAGAGGGTTCTTTCTGCCCGCATCGTCCGGCACCTTTGCGAGGTGGGCCCCGATCTGTCGGACGCCCAATTTGGTTTTCGGGCGGGGCGTTCGACAGTCGACGCTGTGTTGCGCCTGAGGGCCGTGACCGAAGAGGCTGTGAGCTGTGGCGGCGTGCTGTTGGCGGTGTCATTGGACATCGCCAACGCATTCAATAGTCTGCCATTCAGCTGCATCAGGGAAGCACTCCACTATCATGGGGTGCCAAAGTACCTGAGGCGGCTGGTGGCAGACTATTTAGAGGAGCGTACCGTCGTGTACGAGGACCGAGAAGGTAATTTGAGGAGTCGGCCCATGTCGTGCGGTGTTCCACAGGGGTCTGTTCTTGGACCCCTCTTGTGGAACATAGGGTACGACTGGGCCCTTCGCGCCGATTTCCCCCCCGGGCTGGGTGTAATCTGTTACGCAGACGATACCCTCGTGACAGCCCGGGGGGCAAACTTCCAAGAGGCGGCGCGCCTGGCCACAGGGGGAGTCTCCCTGGTGGTCGGGCGCATTGAGGCGCTGGGCTTACGGGTGGCCCTAGATAAGACGGAGGCCCTGTTATTCCATGGGCCCCGTCGTGGTCCACCCCCTGGCGCCTCCATCGTGGTCAACTCGGTCCTCGTACCGGTTCGGGCCCAGATGAAATATCTGGGCCTGATCCTCGACGGGAGGTGGCTCTTCGACGAGCACTTCCGACAGCTTGCTCCAAAGCTGGTCGGCGCTGCGTCCGCCCTAGGGCGACTTTTGCCCAATATGGGTGGACCCAGCGTCGCGACAAGACGGCTGTACACGGGGGTTGTCCGGTCAATGGCACTGTACGGTGCACCGGTGTGGGCGGCGGCTCTGACCGCCCAGAATAGGGTACGCCTCTGGCGCCCTCAGAGGGTAATGGCGGTCAGAGCCATACGCGGTTACCGCACCGTTTCGACGGATGTGGCGTGCGCGTTGGCCGGAACTCCCCCGTGGGATTTGGAGGCGGAAGTGCTCGCCGAAGTTTATCGGCGAGTGGCTGACTTCCGGGCGGAGAGCGGATTTCGCCCTCCGCCCGAGGATGTGCGCGAGTGGCGCGAAGCCGCTCGCCGAGCCACGATGGCTCGTTGGTCGTTCCGGCTGGAGACTCCACGCGCTGGCTTCGCCGCCGTGGAGGCTCTCCAGCCGGTCATCGCCGAGTGGGCAGGGCGGCAGCACGGGACCCTTTCCTTCCGACTGACGCAGGTGCTTTCCGGGCACGGTTGCTTCGGAAAGTACCTGCACACGGTCGCTAGGAGGGAACTGAGTCCCGCCTGCCACCACTGCGACTGCAGTGAGGACTCGGCCCAGCACACGCTGGCGGTCTGCCCCGCATGGGCGGCGCAGCGCCGGGCCCTCACTGCAGTCATCGGAGTGGATCTCTCGCTACCGGCCGTAGTACGCTCCATGGCCGGTAGCGACAGTTGTTTTACCGCGGTCGCAACCTTCTGCGAGGTAGTAATCTCGCGGAAGGAGGCGGCGGAGAGGGCCCGGGAGGACGACCTCCACTCGGACCCGATCCGCCGCCGGCGAACCGGGCGGCGGAGGCCCGCCTACCACAGCCTCATGCCGCCCTGAGTGTGGCCGCGGGTGGACGGGGTGGGTTTCCCCTCCACCCGCATTAGTTGGCCAGCCGCGAGGGGGCGGCGTCCGCGTGTGCCGGACGTCGCCTAAAGAGAGGAAAATGTATTGAGACGGAGCCCGCACCAGGAGCGGGCTGGCGCTAGGAGGGGTCCGGATGTCTTAACAACAGCTGTTCCCGGATCCCTCCTGTTACAGGCGCAGAGTGGCACACCGTGTGGTTTTAGTCGGTCCGAGTCCGACACACCACCCCGCCGCAAACCCCGGAGGGGTGACGGTCCGAGGGGATTTCCACACGTTAAAAAAAAAAAAAAAAAAAAAAAAAAGGGTTTGTGTCAAGTTTTCCTTCTCTCTGCAATACTGTTGACACCCACAGGATGAATAGGGGTGGTGACACTCTGTATTCTTAATCCGTCACTACACGGACGTGCACATACAAATACATCCATCCATTATACAAATAAATAAAATTGGAGTGTCTGTTTGTAATATTAAAATAACCGCTTTTTACTAAATGCATATGTATGTTTACACGGCACATATGCCAAAATAACATTTTTTACAATTTTTGCCTGTCTGTCTGTCTGTTTGTTCCGGGTAATCTCTGGAACGGCTGGAGCGATTTCAACGGGACTTTCACTGGCAGATAGCTGATGACATAAGGAGTAACTTAACGTACTTTTTTAGACTAGCTTCGCCCCGCGGCGTTGCCCTCAGTTATAACAACAAACGCGGGTAACACCGCTGGTCTCAGCTAGTCATATATAAAAGAAGAAACTGACACATTGATTCATTGACTGATTGATCAACGCACAGCTGCTAACGCTAGGTCTAGAAGCATAAAATTTTGCACAGATATACCTTAAGTAATGGTGTGCACTAAGAAAGGTTATTTTTCCAACCCTTAGGGGGCAAAATGTAAGGATAACTTCGTTATTTTTGATAGTAGCGTTGGCGCTCCACCGCTGTGCGCTTTTCGAGACACTTTTTGCCTTGGACAACCAATCTGTGGAATGGGTTTACGTCTGGTATTTCCGGACCGATACGACCTTCAAACCTTCAAGAAAAGAGCGTACTCCTTCCTCAAAGGCAGAGAACGCGGTTGTGACTCCTGAGCTCCAGACGTTCATCAACCTCTAACATAAAAAAAGTGTATCCTTTACGATGTCTGATATCGACCAACACGCGGACAAAAGAAGAAGCTGGCAAAAGTTAGTACATACATAAATACATGCTAGCAAATAGACATCGGACTATCCTCAAATCTGGGGGAGGAAAGAGTAGGACTCCAGGAATATCATTGTCTAGGTGAAATTAACGAAATAATTCTTAACACCAGTTTTGGTATCACTCCGGTTCAGCTGACCTATTATGCCGAAGCATGGCTCTCCTACTCTCCAAGATAAGTAGAATAGTTGTTTGACCTGCAGCTGCAGATGAGCTGCTGGAGACAAAGCTTACACTCCCCAATCCATTCGTATTTTCTTCATTTTTTTTAAACAGGACTACTCACTTCCACACTGTAACTCCTACACTCCAGGATGAACAGCAGTGTCCCACGAACACACTGAGGTTTGACACTCGGGAAGTCACAGAAAAAATTAAAACTGTTTTGAAAGCCTTAGAAGAAAATTGGAGGAGTAGGACCCATCCGTATTAGTAATATCCCTTTTGCTACAATTGCCTTCCATTCTTACACCCCTTTCTTCTTCTTCTCCAGTCTTAACTTTCAAATACTTAATTCTAAAAGTGCCCAGTAGACGATATTGCCATCTCCCTTACGCAAGAGGGAATCAAATAATCATCTTTTGTAAGAGTTTTTGATGACCTCATAATTGTGACACCCTCACCATCATCATCAACAGCCTATAACAGTCCACTGCTGGACATAGGCCTCTCCTTAGAAAGGAGGTATTGGCCTACTATACCACGCTGGCCAGACGGGTTGATATAGGGTTTGTTTTGAAGTTTTCTTTCTCTTTGCAGTGCTGTTGTCCTCCGTAGTTTGTCGGCTCCCTTAGTCGGCTTTTACGACACCCACGGGATGAATAGGGGTGGTGATTTTCCGTATTCTTAATCTTGACAAAATCTAAATTACACTTCCACTTTATTTTCTTCTTTCTGTCTATAATCTTTGGTGTATAAAATGTCCTATCCAATGTTGGTGTATAATGTGTTGTATTATGAAAGCTAGATTGACTGATAGAATACTTATATACTTTTTTTTTGTAAATACAAACAAATTTAGCATATCATACAAACATTTTGTCGGACCCGGGAATCTAACTCGAAACCTCAGCACAGCAGTCGCATACGTTACCACTGCAACACCGAGGCAGTCAAATCTGCCATTTTAAATCCACGCCCCTTATAACACATTATAACTGTTAAAGCTACTGAAAGGGGGCGTTGCCATCGCTTTACGTGCTTTTGTAATCAAATTAATTGTTGTTTTGTATTTTAGGGTTCCGTGCGTTATGTCTGTCAAGCCGTTGTCAAATGAAATTGACGTGAATTGTCAAACTTTGTTAGAAATATTTTTAACTTTACATTATTGTTTCTAAAAATAATGCTTAAAAATGTTGAAGTAAAATTACTACATTTTATGAATAGCTGTTGTATTAAAAGTAGGGTCAGAAAAAATCGACTTCACGGATGGCGTAGTTGTTTAAGTGGTCGCCACGCCGCTTACTGCTTGTTGTGGGTCCGATCCCCACATGGGACGACACTTTGTGTGATACACAAATAGTTGTTCTGAGTCTGGGTGTTCTTTGTTGATAACCTGTTCTCTTTATAATTTCGTTTTTATTTAAAAAACAAAACAATTATTCACCTTTAAGGCAACTTTATTACTAAATACGAGGTAATGAATCCCACACTAATATCGACCTACCAGAGACCACTAGCATAATTTAAATGAAATAACTTTTAAACCGTTTATTTCCCATTATATGACTGACTTCGGCATTGAACCTACAGCTTTTCACTGTCGTGCAGTTAATGGTTGTCACTCCCCTTGCTTATAGCGACCACGCCCCATGAAACCTAGCCACCCTGTCATATTAAGCGAAATTAATCGCATATAAAGTGAACGTACCCAGCCAGATGTCGTTTGGACAGAGAAAAAAAATATTACGAACCTGCTGATTCCCGTAATCTTTTTTGTAATCCGACTAATCGTCCTAGAGGCTAGTGCGATCAATAATCTAGCTTTTTAGCTTTGTTAGAGATCGTCTGACGGTCTAATTTAAACTGTTTGAAATGTATTGTTTTATTTCTTTGACTAGCTGACCCGCGCAACTTCGTCTGCGTCTCTCAATAGTAATAAATTCTCTCCGTTTTTGAAACATTCTTCATTGGTGCTCCGCTCCTATTGGTCTTAGCGTGATGATATATAGCCTATAGCCTTCCTCGATAAATGGGCTATCTAACACTGAAAGATTTTTTTAAATCGGACCAGTAGTTCCTGATATTAGCGCGTTCAAACAAACAAACTCTTTAGCTTTATAATATAAGTATAGATTAGTATCACTTGAGCTGTCACTGTATAAACTTTTGTACCAGAATAGGTCAAAATATATACCAGACTCCTTAAAAATGGTGTAGATTAAAAGAAGATGTAGTGACAAGCATGGAGAAAGGGTTTTGGTGTGTGGAAAGGATGAGCGAATGACTAAACTAGACTTATAGCGCCCCTGTGAGTGTCCGGGGCAGACAGGCTGCGAATAACTAACCAGATCCGCAGAATACTTAGTAAGGGCCTTGTTAAAAGCACCTTTGGTATACCACCCTTATTATACCTCCAATCTGGAATATCACAAAACCCGTGAAATGCCAGATTAGTAGCAAATAATGTTCTATCCTCTCTGCCTACCCTGGACAGGAATGACGCATGAATGTATTTATGTATGTATGAGAGCCTTGAAAATCCTGCAAATGTTACTGCAGCTAAAAGCTTAGTACTACCGTCATCATCATCATCAGAACTACAGGAGGCCTTGGCTTTGTTGAACAGCAGACAGCCAGAGTCTATTCCACAAAGTATTAAAACTTTTCTCTCTTCAAACGAAACAGTTCAAAATTGATGAATTAGAATTACCTATTCGAATATTGACAATCGTATAAAATACTGATTTTATCACGTACAAAAGAGGAACACAAATATACAAAAAAAACTACATATAAAAATATTGGCTAAACTTCGTCCGAAATAAATAAATATAAATATATTGTACCACATTCACACAACGCCATCTAGTCCCAAACTAAGCAGAGCTTGTACTATGGGTACTAGATAACTGATATAAATACATATATACTTTTTTTTTGTAAATACATACTTATTATACATAGAAACACCCAGACAAAATCAAACATTAAATGTTCATGAACACAAATGTTTGACTTGAGCGGGAATCGAACCCGCGACCTTTGGAATAGCAGTCCGTTACACAAACCACTACGCCATTCGGTCGTCAAAAGGAATAAATTTGCCCCTTTTTTTTTTAAATATTTCATTATTGCTCAGCTCCCATTCTTCATCCTAGTCTTTCTCCATAGGCTCCATAGGTACGGTCTCCATAGGGCTATCCAACGCTAAAAGAATTCTTCGACTCGAACCTGTAGTTTCGATTTATAAATAAGATTTACAATTTTAGTATAAATAGTTCTAATATAACATAAAAATGATGATAATAGGAATAAAAACTAACATTTAAAAAAATAAAATAGTTATTAAAAATTTCTTTACGAAAAATAAAGTACATAATATTTTTTTACAACTAAATATCAGATCGAAGAATGTTACTACATGTTCACGCAGTGTCTGGTGCGCGGAAGGAGTTTAAACAACCGGTTACTCGCTGGTTATACGACCGCCCCCACCTTCATCACACACGTATTTTTTTACGTTATGTACTACATAATTAAAAATACCTCGATAACTGTAATTTTCGTTATAACTGTAATACAACCAAATGCTTGGAGCATCGGGGTTTCAATTGGCTAACCCAAGACACCAGTATTCATCACCACCTATAAAAACACCAAATTAAAGCAGGAAATTAAATAGCAAACAAAACCACATTCGAGTGCGATATCCCATAATTCCCATTACCTACACTTTTATAACCACCCCATAGCCGGGTACAACATTGGGTATAATCCGCGTGGCGTTTAAATCAATTTTCGTGTCAGATCTGTTATGCTAATGCTTATCGTTTGTAACTCACCCCAAGGAGATAGGGATGGGACACTGACGATAAAATATCGATAAGGTTTAATTTTGTATAAAAAAGACTGTTCTTAATATTTACGTAAGATGTAGGTTTGTATGATGTACGTGTCCGTGTGGTGATGGATTTAGAATACAGAGTATCACCTCTATTCATCTCGTGGGTGTCGTAAGAGCCAACTAAGGGAGCAAACTACGCAGGACAACAGCACTGCAAAGAGAAGGAAAACTTGAAACAAACCCTTTACTAACCCGTCAGGCCAGCGTGGTATAGTATAGGCCAAAACCTCCTTTCTATGGAGATGTCTATGTCCAGCAGGGGACAATAAAATAAAGGCTGTTGATGTGATGTGCGTGAGAGAGGCTGGACCTAAGAATACCATGGCCTGACTGAAAACGGGTGTTAAGCAATTCTTTCATTATTTTTCACCGAGTTGGTTAAGGTTAACTGAACCCAAATCCCCCATCCCCTTAATCCTGGGGGGGGGGGAGCAAGGGTGACAACCATTTGTGGCCATGGGTGGCGCTAGTACATTAAATAAAAGCCCCTTCATCATCATCAGCCTATCGCAGTCAACTGCTGGACATAGGCCTCTCCCATTGCACGCCAATTTGATTGATTTTCAGCTTCTAGCATCCAGCTCGATCCAGTGACGATCTGCGCTGGATGGCTTACAGGTGACACTAAACCTGGCCTATGGGTGTCCTATATTACGTTTGCACAGATGGGGTCTCCACTCAAGAAATCGTTTACCCATTTGTTGCCGGTTCAAAAAAAAAAGATTTATAATTTTATTTCCTGGCACAATATATGACGCAAAAACCAATTGTAGTTGGAACTACATATTTATATAGTTCCTTGATTAAATTAATTAATCTAAATACTCGTATTTATCTTAAATAATTAATCGCAAATCTGATATACGTACCTACCTACGTAGGTAGGTACGTATATCAGAAATTATGACAAAGAATAAAATTTAAACACCAACGAGCCCTACTATAGACGCATATTATGATGTATGACACACAGCGCGTGCTCTGGTCAAATTAATCCTATAAAGATAGTATAAGATAGATAATCCCAGCAGAAAAACAAGAGGAAATGCACATCAAGAACCAATCAGAAAAATGACAGTTAAGTCTCGTACAACAGTTAATTAATAGTGAGGTTATGCCGTAGTTAAAGCAAAGTGTTTTAAAAATAATAATTGCCACTAAATATTCCTTTAAGAATATATCTATATTTGAAATGGCAATAGTAGCGTAATTTCCAAAGAGCTAAAAGCTTGCCATCCGATATTTATAGGTTCGAATTCATGCAGTGCACAACTGTTGTGAACCTACACACCTGACACAAGCATTTAGAAGGGGTTAATACATCAGTAATAACCTCTTCGCCCACGTTAAATCATATTGAAGTTTTTTAAAAACATTCTGATAGTAATTATACCTTGGGTGGGAAATTTATACTTTGGCCCATATTGTCCGTCTCGACCAGTTATACCACAGCCTCATAGAAAACTGGTTGTAATCAATTTATTTGTTACTTTCCACCGAGTGATTTAGGTTACAGGAAGCCCAACCAGTCAGCCCTCCCTTAATTATGTGGGGGAGAGGTCACTCAAAGTTGTAAGTGTCTGCCTACCGTTGCTGCCTACCTACCATCATGTAAGTCTGCGCCCTATGCCATAAAAAAATTTTAGGTGTACAAATTCTTTTAAAAAAGTTCAACAGCCTTTTAATAATACTAATCAAGAGAACTAAAAACCTATCAGCAATCGCGGTTGATTTGCTGTCATTTTTTTAATAGTTCCGTTGTCTGTCTCCGAAACTGATCATCAGATCTTTATGAAATTGAAATGAGACCATTTCGGAATAAACCCCTTTCGAACAAAATAAGAATTTTCCAAATGTGTCTACATATGACGGAGTTATGCGAGAACATACCAAAAAAAATTATAAACATGCAATTTGATAATCTCCCCTTTTGAAGTCGCTTAAAAACAACTAGTGTCGATAAATTAATTTTAACACGTTAAAATCGAGTCTATAACAGAAAATATCCCATCCCTATTCCGGAAGGCTGCCAAACGGTGCATAAAATTCATAGCCATGTTCCCCGGACGATCTGAAGCGCACTTCACTCATCATTATGTGGCAACGAATATATTATCTCTATTTACAGGGAGTTAATGCTACGTTTATTTTATTCCACCATTTTATTATTTTAGGTTTTTCCTCAGAACTCCGTAATTTATAACCGGTTTATAAATTTGGAAGTTCTTTTTATTTGGACAGGTATCCTTGAAGTTTGATTTCATTCAAAATAGTGGCAAATTAAGGAGTAAAGTAAATAATACATAACATAGTACAGCGCTATCTAACGAAGACACACCGAACTACGGATTAACTACTGAATGAGAATTGCTAATCCTGTATCGCGATATGAAGAATTCTCTCGCCGATTAGCATACATACACAACCTCCCAACATCAACAGGGAGGATCCTCCCTTTGTATTGGAGGGACATGTCACCCGTGTATGCACAAATGCGAAAATGTGTCTGTCTGTCTGTTGCCTCTCACGCTTAAACCGCTGGATCAATTTAGAGTAAGTTTGGTATAGAGATAGTTTAATTCTCGAAAAAGGACAAAGGATAGTTTTTATCCCAGAAATCATCCTTTAAGGCGAAGAAAATGGGGGTGGAAGTTTGTTCGGGGAATCAATATACTATCGTTGAGTAGACATTTATTTAATTATTTATAAACGATTGCCAAACAGTTACACAGGTTTAAGCGTTTGCCACGCCGCTTCCTACTACGTCGAGTGTTGTGGGTTCAACACTAAGTGTCGTCCCATGTGGGGACATGGGACGACACTTAGTGTGATCCACAAATAGTTGTTGTGAGTCTGAGTGTTCTTTGTGTCCGTTTCATGTAAGTTTGTAAAGTCCCACGCGGCACAGGATGTATTCATAATGCGGGCGTTGTCTTCTTAAAAAAAAAAGGTATGTAATTATAACGAATCGTTAAGTAAACTATGACTTAATGTGCACTCACAGTCTAATAGACAGAATACATGGGTAATTCTTACTAGATAAGTTGAAGTACCAAGATAAGTCAAATTATATACTGGGCAGGTATTCATGTAGCCATTTTTAGAGTTCTGTACCTCAAAGGTAAAAAAGGAACCCTTATAAGATCACTTTCTTGTCCGTCTATCCGTGTGTCACCACCGATTTTCTCAGGAACGGGTAGACCTAGCAAGTTGAAATTTATACCAGATGCTGATGTCTGTGGTCCCTATGAAGTGTATAAAAATCAAGGTCCTGAGTCAACACGATAAAAAGATATGGGCAAATTTCGATTTTCGTGAAAACTTGTAAGTACCAAAATTTACCTTAATTTTCAACTTTTTTTATTTTTCAGAATTTTCTCTTGACTTGTGCTATAAGACTTTGCTTTTAACCAAAATTGTTGATAAGTTTTGGTACTTACAAATTTTCGCGAAAATCTACGTAAAATCTGGGTAGGTACGGAACCCTCGGCGCACGAGTTCGACTCGTACCTGACCGGTTTTTTATTTCATTATGATTTAGCATTGAAAAATACATACAACAATAATGTATATGGCAAAACAACGTTTGCCGGGTCAGCTACTGACTATATAAAAAATACTTAAGTATAGAATATGCTAGCAAAAATAATCGTAGGTGTATTTGTAATTCGGAATTTCGATAATTTCAGTATCGTTTTTATATTCGTCATGTTTTAATATATTAAACGGTTCTTCAAACTGACAATTTAAATCATTTATGAATACAATGTGTAAGTTAATAAATTTAAATATTTGTTTTTTTTTAGTGGGCGCCATCTTTTACATTCCGCATACTAAACAGCCGTACCATAGATAACTAAATCATATTTTTTTAATAATCCGCATTGTTCTTTTTTTAAAACCACGAGCGTCCGTGGCGCCTTTTTTTTTTTTCAAAGATTAATATTAAAAACATATTGTAACACATTTTTTTGTAGGAATCCGGTGGGATTTGGAATTTGACGGAGAAATATACAATGGCGCCACGTAGAACGTGATTGGAAGCCGAATCAATTGGGATGGGATGTATATTAGGTTTGTAATGTTATGTGATACTATTGTTTTGTAAGTACTCATCTGCATTTTGTAGACATTAAGCGTTAATCGGCATTTTTATGACCGGGAATGATAAAACTATTGATAGATATCTAAATTTATAATCTCAATACAATACTCAGTTCGTTGCTAAGTCGTTTTACGAGCTTTGGTTTTTGCAAAGATGATTACCATGGCGCTCAATACAGGATACATTATATACTTCCCGTTTAAAACACGTAGTTTTCTTAGTTTACTACGTGTTTTTATGGAAGAGGGGGCAAACGAGCAGACGCGTCACCTGATGGAAAGTGACCACCGCCGCCCATAAACGTATGCAACTCAGGAGTCACAAGCGCGTTGCCGGCCTTTGAGGAAATGACCCGGAATGCTATCCTCTAAGGAAACAGCCTTGCGTACGGCGCTGCCTAGCCTAAATAGGTTCGTTTGAAATTTGACGCCACAGCGCTGCCAAAGTTCAATTTAAAGTGTGGCAAAACACTTTAAATTGAACTTTGGCAGCGCTGTTGCAGTGTACGCAAGGTTGTTTCCTAAGATAATAGCACTGCAGGTATTGGTTGGCGTCGTCCCTTGTCACGTGCAGCTCAAGACACATAAGTGCGTTGGTGCCTTTTAAGTGCTTCTTCTTATGACGCTGACGTATCATTTTCGTCGAACCGGCCCATTTCTGCCGAAGCATACCTCTCTAATAATACAAATTTTCGATTTCATATTGAACGGTTCTTAATAGTAGTGGCTGTGTTTAATATGGTCAGCTCATGTCTACCATTTTTAACTTCTAAAGTGTATCCATGTGTATGCTGACCGCTGATGTCCAAATTTGCAAAACTGGGAAGACTGACTATGATCTGGAATGCGCTATTTCTTATAAAACCTAGAAATCCATAAATTATCATCATCTTATTATTTATTTATTAGACTTAATGCCATGGGGCATTCTCTCCCAGTCGTCATTCGGGCAATGCAGAAATGTGATGGCTTATTACTTTGGTTCATCATCATCAACAGCCTTTAATAGTCTACTGCTATACATAGCCCTAAGAAAGGTGGTTTTGGCCTACTATACCACGTTGGCCAGTTTTCCTTCTGTTTGCAGTGATTTTGTTCAACGTAGTTTCCTCTCTCACCCACTTGATGAATAGGGAGGATGACACTCCGTATTCTTAATCCGTCACCACACGTACCAAACACGTTATATTAATTCCCATTACTTGACTAAATTACGGTACGTTTATAAAATGCTTCACCCATATTATCTTTGCACAATAAAATTGAATGCTTCCTCCTAGATGAAATGTTTAGGTAGCACATAGTTTAATTTTAAAAACTAACCGCAAGTTCAAATTAAAATTCAAATAATTATTCCTTTAAATAATCAAAACTGGTCATCTTGTCACGCAATAAGCCTATTTATTGATTAAAAATTCAACTTGCAACGAACCTTCTTTGATGTACCGCGGCCATAGACAATGCGTTGTCTATGGCCCTATTTCTTTTTAATTTCTTTACTTCGCCGCCCGATCATGCGTTCTGGGAATAATCGACTAATGTACGTGTACTAAATTTTTATTTGTGCTCAGCGTAAGCCTGAGCAATAAAATCTAACATGTTTTATTTTATCGATAATCTATACTGTCACAGCGTATTCAAACAGTAGAGGGATATTAATATTATTATAATTTTATTGTTTAAGGAAAATAAATTTTAGATTCATTAGAACAACCCATAATCATCATCATCATCAACAGTCTTTAATAGTGCACTGCTAGAGATAGGCCTCTCCTTAGAAAGGAGGTTTTGGCCTACTTTACCAGACGTTGGCATGAGGTGTGTTTCAAGTTTTCCTTCTCTTTGCAGTGCTATTGTCCTGCGTAGTTTGCTCCCTTAGTCGTCTCTTACGACACCCACGTGATGAATAGCGGTGGTGACATTCCGTATTCTTAATCCGTCACCACACGGATAATATATTTATACAACAGAGGCCTTATATACTAATTTATACTACAGATGCTTATATAATTATATAGTTAACGTGAACAAACCCCTAAAATAATCGATTTCGATTAAACGGACATACCCTAGTAATATGCGACTCCATGTTACTCATAGTATAGTTAACCAATTAATACTTATGAACCCATTTGATGGTTTAAAAGAATTAAATAATGACGTTAAGATGCTTGGTGGTACAGTGATAGCGTATGCGACTGCTGTGCCTACATGTAGAGGTCGTGGTTTGGATTCCCACACAGGACAAATATTGTATGATGAGCACGGTCATTTGTTCTGTGTCTGGGTGTAATTTATCTATAATATGTATGTATTTAAAAATATATAAGTATGTTTATCAGCAGTCTGATTATCATAGTACAGGCTCTGCCTAGTTTGGGATCAGACGGCCGTGAGCGAGATCTGTGAAAAAAATAAAATATATAGATATATATGTATATTAAAATAATAAAGTTTATAAGTATCCTATCAGTCAATCTAGCTTTCATAGTAAAAGCTCGGAAGCTAGATGGCGTTGTGTGTCGTATGACCGAAATATTATTATTATTATTTACACATAGTAGTTAGTGACCCGTCAGCGTGTTCAGTAATTATCACTTTTTATAGCTATGTATACGTTACTTTGAGTTCATCTTCTCTTCTATTTCCTAATACACCAGCCACTACCCAATACCTCCTCCCCTTCATGTTTTCTCTCCATACCACGGTTGCCTATAAGAGATTGCCTCTGAGCGATAAGGCCGCCATTTGTACTAACCTAGTTTAAGATAATTATTGTATATTTATATCTGGTTTACAATAAAGGGATATATTATTATTAGTGTGGTTTAGTGCCCGTGATCCTGACGTCTGAGTCAAAGTTCCTGGGTTCTATTCCCACCCAGGACAAATATTTGTGTAATGGTCACGATTATGTTCTTTGTGTATGGGTCTAACGAATTAACGGTCGATTATAATAATAATAATAATAATCGACCCATGGATTAGTTGCTAAGAGCCTCGACCAACATCTTCAGAGGCTCGCGTTAGGCAGTTGGATTAAGGGTCTGATGCAGAAAGCAGTTCTCCTCGATACGCGGCGCGTATTGTGAGGAAGTTTCTGTCTTTGGAGTCCTAACCACTGATATCTTGGTCCCTGTACCCGAAACCGATGCGACACTATTTTTTATATATTTTTTGTTGTTTTTGTATATAAATATATATAAAAATGTAATTTATATGTATATTTAATGAAATAAAGAGAATAATAATAATATCTATAATATATGTGTGTTTTCATACTTATCAGCAGTCTGGTCGCCACCAGGCTCTGCTAAATTTGGGATCAGACTACCGTATGTGAGATGTTTTAAGTTATTATTAAGAAAAGCTTCAACTAAACCTCCTTTCTAAGGAGAGGCCTATGTCCAGCAGTAGACTTGTAAAGGCTGTTGATGATGATTGAATAAATCTAAACTAAACAAAAACGCGTAACAAAACAATAAAATACTGTTTTGTTACGCGTCTTCCGTTCTGATTGAACGATAAAATAGAAAGCAAACATCACAATTTTGATCCTCGTACTCGATAACCTAATAAATACTGCTGCCTTCGCCATGTTTAAACGGTCGGTGTGTTTGTAACGAAATAAGTGTAATCCGATAAAGAATCCATCAAGGAAAATAAAGAAATTATCGAAATGTTGCCTTTTGAAAGTACTTAGTAGGTAGGAACCGGTAGGTATATATATCCTTACTAATGTTATAAATGCGAAAGTGTGCCTGTCTGTCTGTTACCTCTTTACGTTTAAACCACTAAACCGATTTAGATGAAATTTGGTACAGAGATAGTTTGAGTCCCGGGAAAGAATATAGGATAGTTTTTATCCTAGAAATCATCCTTTAAGGAGGTGAAAAGGGGGATGGAAGTTTGTATCGGGAATCAATAATCACTGAACCGATTTCGATGAAATTTGGGATGGAGATAGTTTGGTTCTTAAGGAAAGATATAGGGCGATAACCGCGATAACCGAAATATATGCGGGCGGAACCGCGGGCAAAAGGAAGTATTTCTTAAATATATTATGAAACCTAGTTCGTGTCCGTCCCGCAGTATTCTAGTCTAATTGACGTGTAGTTAGTTTGATAATCAAAACCACAGAAAAATGAAGGTCAAAACAGAGATCGTGGGTTCGTTTCCTACTCAGTACAAGTAATGTGTCATTAGCGATAGATAAAACACACAGACACAGAACAAATGATCTTCTTCTGTGTCTGTGTGTATTTTATTTATTTTACAAGTAGACGTTAAAAAAAGACCTATCATACTGCCTGCACGACACATTGACTGCACGGATGGCGTAGTGGTTTAAGCGGTCGAAACGCCGCTTCCTACTACGCAGAGTGTTGTGGGTTCAAACCCCACATGGGACGACACTTTGCATGATCCACAAATTGTTGTTCTGAGTCTGGGTGTTCTTTGTGTCCGTTTCATGTAGGTATGTTTGTAAAGTCCCCCGCGATACAGGATATATTCCTAATGCGGGAGTTGTCTTAAAAAAACATATATATATATATATACTAGCAGACCCGGCAAACGTTGTATTGCAAAACAAAAAAAAATTAGGGATGGGTCACCCTTACCATTTAGGGGTATGAAAAATAGATGTTGGCCGATTCTCAGACCTACCCGATGTGCACACAAAATTTCATGAGAATCGGTCAAGCCGTTTCGGAGGAGTACGGGAAAGAGCATTGTGACACGAGGATTTTATATGTAAGATATGCATAGAATGTATTTAGACATTTTAAAATTATCAAATAATAGTCCACTGTTGGACATAAGCCTCTCCCAATACATGCCACTTTGATCGATTATCGGCTTCTCGCATCTAGCTCCAGCTTACATTAATTACGAAAAACAATTATTCACTTTTATATTTTCAAAGAATTCAAACTAACACCAAAAGGATCGCTCAAAACTATTAAGCACCGACAAGACTGGCTACACTATTGCATTGAATCTCAATACACAATAATTTAAAAAGGGCTACCGTCCTACTCTCTATGCGCCTCACGTACCACAGATAACATCCGTCTTTGATGTGCATTACAAACTTAGTGCAACGACGAGCTTAAACACCGCATCAGGAATAACAACCTTGAGCCCTTTGCCTTGGACGTGAAAAAAGTTAGCACTCATTGTCTATTGCCATAGCGTTGTTGCCATCGCGTATAAATGTCCAGTGTAAGTTGAACTTTGAGTGTGCAAAGCAGGATGGACCTAATGGTTTTAAAGGGTTGTTTCCTATTTCTAAAATAAATTGTTTAAGTTAATATCAAATGAAGTACTTAATAAAGAATGAATTGATTTGAATATAATTACGTTCTACATTCGTACACATCACTACATTAATCAATTCTTAATTGTCCTAAATAACATATACAAGGCCTTAAAAATATCTTTTACTTAGACGTGGTGTTTTTAGAAACTAATTTAGCTAATCAAAATGGTATTAACAATGGATTTTACAATATAACATACCATGACAAAGCACCAAAAAACTTAATAAAGTGATTGCAATTTAATGCGTGCCTTTAATTTTCCACTTTGCCACCAAATAGTCTTATAATTCAAGTCGTTATTAAAAAAAAAAGATTTGCTTGGAAATGACAGTTCTAAACAAAATGGCTCACTTAAAATGGCGGCCGCGCACGTATTTATGTTATGCTAATTGATTAATTGGAATCGAGCGTCGGCGGCGCGTCAAAGTGCACTTTTGCGCCCATCAAATAAAACGTAGTCGCCATTTAATTTAATTTTCACGTTCAGATATTTCTGAGAAACTTCCTTGGGAAGACGTTATCGATCGATTTCCCGCCATTTTGCTGTCAAACTGTTCGGTTGAATTTGGCACTCTTTGATAATGTGTATAAATCAGTTCGAATTTACTTCCAATAATCTATACATTTAAAATAACTTGCCTTAACTGACTGATTTACCAACGCGGAGCTTATTATTATTATTAAAAGGATTTTTGAAAATTTCACCTCTGAGAGGGTAAAATTATAGGGTTGTATTGAATTTTGGAATTTTTCAAGTTAGAAACACGAAATTAAAAACAATCACGTGAGCGAAAAAGGTCAGTTTTAGTTAAATTGTAAGAATAGGCGTTTATTCATCATCGTCAAATGCGAGACATGGGCCGTTCCTTAGAAATGAGGTTTTAGCCTACTATGCTGCGCTGACCAGACCAGGTTGGTATAGGGTTTGTTTCAAGTTTGGGGTGCTATGCTAGAAAACCTCCCCGTGGTGCACCCTGGAAACGCTGGCGATGGCACTGTTTCCTCCTTGTCCTCTTGGAGGAGAGGATTATCGCCAGCGGCTAATATTCTAGCAGAAGAGGTAGCCGTATATCGGCTCTCGGGCAAGGCCTGGTCCAGCAGGGTGGGCGTGTCTGCCGGTTGCCCTGCTGGCTCTTCGCTCTTCGGAGCATGGAGGAGGAAACCTCGGTAAAAAACCAGAAGGTGGGGCCCTATAGGGGCCAGTTTCTCCGCTGTTAGCGGTGGAGAGAGGAGGACGGGCTCGGCGTGTACTGACACTACCACCGAGCAGGCAGGGAGACGTAGTCTCCTTGTCACCGTCGGCATATCGTAATCCCGAGAAGAGCGCTGTGGTCAAGTCTCGCGGCTCTGATCGGGGACGAGGGTCTTGGCTTAACCGCCCGGACCGCGAGGATGTAAACCTCTCTAAAAAATGCCCCGAATCCCGTGTTCTGGTGCGTGGCCAGGGGATGCATGGCTGATGGGTAGTTCAGTCGTAAGCGCACTCCCAGCCGGGGCACTTGCGGACCCCTCGGTTGGGCATAAATTTACGCTTACCCGGGTATTGGGGGATCTCTGCCCGGGTGGACCTTTAGTTCTCCCCCACTCGTGGGTATAACATGGAAAGTGCAATTAAAATAAAAGGAAAAGGATTGGGAAAAACAACAAAAACGGCAAGCCAAATGGACAACGAGACAGTCGGAAGGGAAGAGGAGACAAAGAGGAGGAGTGGTGGAGTGGATTCGGCATCCACTGAAGGCGAGGTGGTGTCGAGAACACCTATCTCGGTGGGGCTCCCAGTAGTCAGACTGGAGCGTCTTCGCTCCAGGTCGGTTGCTTCAGCAGACGGTGGCTCCAGTGTGACTATTGACGCACTGGACGCTATTGAGGCTGAACTCCGTGACACTGGGAGCCGCAAGCGTGGACGCTCTGGAGAGGAGGGTGTTGACCCCTCGCAGGACATGCTGCCACCTAAGGTGGCCGGCAGCCAGCGAGGACGGTCACGGACGCCGATCGCGAGGTCGCGTGCCCCTGTCCCCATCCCGTCGGGCTCCGCCTTCTCTGGGGCGGAGTCATACAGGCGGGTCCGAGCGGAAGGAGAAGCCGTAGCGGAGGAGGAGATCGCAGATCTCCTGCTTAGGATTCGGGAGCCGACGGAGGGAGATGCCTCCCGGGCTCCCGTGTCTGTACAGGAGAGGGCAAGAGCGGCGGTGGACATTATTAAAAAGGTGGCCACCAAGTCCGTGAACCTTAAGGGCTCCTTTGTGAGGGCCCTTAAGGACTCCTCCTCCGCTGTGTCGGAGGTCGTGGAGGACCTGACAGGCGAGATGTCTCGCCTGCAGGCCGCCAACGAGAGGCTGACGGAGCGGGTGAACGAGCTGAGCGCTCAGTTCGCCCGCTTCCAGACGAACCTCCCCGAGCGGGAGGCCCCGTCCACGTCCCAGCCTGCCCCTACCACCAACGAAGGGGTACCTGACGCCCAACTGCGTCAAATTCTTGACGCAGTTGGGCGTATGCTGGACGGTCGTCTGGCCGGCCTGGAGGCGAGACTGCCCCCTGCGCCGGTCGTGCGCCCCCCGCTCGCGTCGTCGCAGCGGCCTAAGGCCGCTGCTCCGACTGCGCTCCCCGTAGTGGGAGGCCGCGTGTCCTACGCGGCGGCGGCGTCGGCCCCGACTCCACCGGCTCCCCAGGGGCAGAGGAGAGGGGCCAAGGCACCGGCCCAGGCGCCAGTCAAGGCGCCGGCCCAGGCACCGGCCAAGGCGCCGGCCCAGGCACCGGCCAAGGCGCCGGCCCAGGCACCGGCCAAGGCGCCGGCCCAGACTAAAGCGGCGAAGAGGAGCGGAGTGGCTTTCCCTCCGCTCCCCGCTCCGACATCCCTGCCGGGCCCCTCCGCACCTGCCCCCTCCAACGAGGGTTGGCAGGAGGCGAGGGGCTCAAAGAAGTCCCGAAGGCGGGCTAGAAGGGCTGCTCAGAAAGCAGCCCAAGCCCAGCCTTCGCCACCGGTGGCAACGGCCTCTAAAAAGAGGCCGCGGAAGCTGCAGCCGCCCAAAACCGCGGCTGTAGTGGTTACCTTGTCGCCGGAGGCGGCCAGTGGCGGGCTCACGTATGCGGCCCTCTTCAAGGGGGCCCGGCCTGGTCTCGCCACTGAATTCGGGACGGCGGGGATGAGGCTGCGCCGCGCCCAGACGGGAGCTCGGGTCTTCGAGTTCCCTGGGGCTGAAGGCGCGGCGACGGCCGATAAATTCGCCGAGAAGCTGCGGGGGATTTTCGCCAGCACGGACGGTGTGAAGATCGCCAGGCCCACCAAATGCGCAGAACTGCGCATCTCGGGCCTGGACGACTCCATCACTTCAGAGGATGTCCGCGATGCAGTCATGGAGAAGACTGGATGCACCGCGGACACCATCAGAGTCGGCACCGTCCGTCCGGGTCCGGGAGGCCTCGGTGCGGTGTGGGTGAGTTGTCCCGTGGCGGCGGCCAAAGCGTTGGGCGACGCCGGAAGCATGCTCGTCGGCTTCGTGAATGCCAGAATCACGGTTCTGGCCGCGAGGCCGATGAGGTGCTTCAAGTGCCTAGCCGCGGGACACACTCGCACCAAGTGCGAGAGTTGCTTTGACTGCAGCGGTTTATGCTTCCGCTGCGGTCAACCCGGGCACAAGGCGGCAGAGTGCTCTGCCGCCCCTCACTGCCCCGTGTGTGCGGCGGCTAAAAAGCCCGCCAATCACCAGATGGGGCAGGGGGGCTGCAAGCCTCCCCGCGCTTCTCGGCAAACGCCGGGGTCTAGCCTGCCGACCCAGGCTACCCCCGACGTCAATATTGCGTCGACGCCGACGCCCATGGAGGAGGTTGTAGAGACGATCCAGTAATGGATCAAGTCTCCAACCTCCTGGTCCAGACGAATCTGAACCACTGTGCTGCGGCGCAGGATCTCTTCCTGCAAACCATGGCACAGTGGTCGATAGGTGTTGCCGTAGTCGCGGAGCCCTATTTCGTCCCTCCCCGTCCAAACTGGTTGGGTGACCGGGACGGCTCCGTGGCAGTCGTCGGCTCCACGGCGGCACATTCCCCGCCCTTGTCGCTAAGAGACAAGGGTACTGGATATGTTGCCGCCGATTGGGGGGGAATCACCATTTATGGTGTATATTTCTCCCCCAACCGGAGCTTGAACGACTTCGAGGTCTTCCTTAACAACTTGGAGGCCTCGATGCGGCGACTAGTGTCTGGGCACGTCCTCGTGCTGGGGGACTTCAACGCAAAGTCCATTGCGTGGGGTTCCCCTGCGACGGACGCCAGGGGCGAAGCCGTTGAGGAGTGGGCGGCGTCGGTGGGCCTCTGTTTGCTGAACAGGGGCTCCACCAACACGTGCGTGCGACAGCAGGGGGGGTCGATAGTGGACCTTTCGTTCGCTACCCCTGCAGTCGCCGCACGAGTAAGGAACTGGTGTGTCCTGGAAGAGGTCGAGACGCTCTCGGATCATTTGTACATCCGATTCGAGCTCTCCCGGTCCCAGGACCCCAGTAGGGGTCACGCGGCGCGGCGCCCTTCCCGCTTCCCGCGGTGGGCTATCGCCAAGCTCGACAGGGACCTACTAGAGGAGGCGGCCATTATTTACTCTTGGCTGTCTCCGCAGGCCCCGACCGAGGAGGTCGACATGGGGGCTGGTCGCTTCTGCAATGCGATTACGCAGATTTGCGATGCGGCCATGCCCCGCGTTCGTGGTTGTCGGCCTCCGAGGAAGGAGGTCTACTGGTGGTCCCAGGAGTTGGCGGACCTCCGTGCGGCCTGTGTACGTGCCCGGAGGTCCCTCACCCGTAGTCGGCGACGTCACCGCGGGGTCGGTGAGGAGGTGGACCGGCTTCATGAGGAGTACCGAGAAGCTCGGAAAACTCTGAGGCTGGCCATCTGCCGCGCCAAGGATGCGTGTAGAGAGGAGATGCTGGAGAGTCTCGAGCGTGACCCCTGGGGTCGCCCTTATCGTGCGGTGCGTCAAAAGCTCCGCACGTCGGGCCCCCCCCTTACGGAGACTCTCCAGCCCAGCTTCCTGCAGGAAGTGGTCGAGGGCCTATTCCCGCAGCGGGCGGAGCACACACCCCCGTCGATGGCTGCATCAGCCGGAGACGACGGGGGCAGCGAGGCTGATGTTCCGCCCGTCAGGGAATCGGAGTTGGGGGCGGCTGTTCTACGGATTCGATCCAAGAACACCGCCCCCGGGCCGGACGGGGTTCCAGCCCGAGTGATGGCCCGAGCCCTCGACTACATGTCGGACCACCTCAGGGGGGTGTTGGACGCTAGCCTGGCGTCCGGACGCTTCCCTGAGCGCTGGAAATGCGGGAAGCTGGTCCTGCTGCAGAAGCCGGGACGGCCTGCCGAATCGGTCGCGGCCTATAGGCCTATCGTGTTGCTGGACGAGGCGGGCAAACTTTTTGAGAGGGTGCTCTCTGCCCGCATCGTCCGGCACCTTTGCGAGGTTGGCCCCGATCTGTCGGACGCCCAATTCGGTTTCCGAGAGGGGCGTTCGACGATCGATGCCGTGATGCGCCTTAGGGCCGTGACCGAGGAGGCCGTGAGCTGCGGCGGAGTGGTGTTGGCGGTGTCCTTGGACATCGCCAACGCCTTCAATAGTCTGCCATTCAGCTGCATCAGGGAAGCGCTCCGCTACCACGGAGTGCCGGAGTACCTGAGGCGGCTGGTGGCAGACTATCTTGAGGAGCGAACCGTCATGTACGAGGACCGAGATGGCGTCTTGAGACGCAGGGCCATGTCGTGCGGTGTTCCGCAGGGGTCTGTCCTAGGACCTCTCCTGTGGAACATCGGGTACGACTGGGCCCTACGAGGGCGTCTCCCCCCCGGGCTGGGTGTAATCTGCTACGCGGATGACACCTTAGCTCACGGCCCGGGGGGCTAACTTCCAGGAGGCGGCGCGCCTGGCCGCCACGGGAGTTTCCCAGGTGGTCGGGCGCATTGAGGCGTTGGGTTTGCGGGTGGCCCTGGATAAGACGGAGGCCCTATTATTTCATGGGCCCCGTCGTGGTCCACCCGCCGGCGCCTCAATCGAGGTCGGCTCGGTCCTCGTACCGGTCCGGGCCCAGATGAGGTACCTGGGTCTGGTCCTAGACGGTAGGTGGCTCTTCGACGAGCACTTCCGACAGCTTGGTCCGAAGCTGGTGGACACTGCCTCCGCCCTAGGGCGACTTTTGCCCAATTTGGGCGGGGCCAGTGTTCCCACGAGGCGGCTGTACGCGGGGGTTGTCCGGTCCATGGCGCTTTATGGTGCACCGGTGTGGGTGGCGGCTCTGACCGCCCCGAATAGGGCGCGCCTCTGGCGCCCCCAGAGGATATTGGCGGTCAGAGCCATACGCGGATACCGCACGGTGTCCACCGAGGCGGCTTGCGCCTTGGCCGGAACACCCCCGTGGGATTTGGAGGCGGAAGTGCTCGCCGAAGTTTATCGGCGAGTGGCTGACTTCCGGGCGGAGAGCGGATTTCGCCCTCCGCCCGAAGACGTGCGCGAGTGGCGCGAAGCCGCTCGCCGAGCCACTATGGTGAGATGGTCGTTCCGGCTGGAGACTCCATGCGCTGGCTTCGCCGCCGTGGAGGCTCTCCAGCCGGTCATCGCCGAGTGGGCAGGGCGGCAGCACGGGACCCTTTCCTTCCGGCTGGCGCAGGTGCTTTCCGGGCACGGTTGCTTCGGAAGGTACCTGTACTCGGTCGCTAGGAGGGAATCGAGTCCCGCCTGCCACCACTGCGACTGCGGTGAGGATTCGGCCCAGCACACGCTGGCGGTTTGCCCCGCATGGGCGACGCAGCGCCGGGCCCTCACTGCAGTCATCGGAGCAGATCTCTCGCTACCGGCCGTAATTCGCTCCATGGCCGGTAGCGACAGTTGTTTTACCGCGGTCGCAACCTTCTGCGAGGAGGTAATCTCGCAGAAGGAGGCGGCGGAGAAGGCCCGGGAGGACGACCTCCACTCGGACCTGATCCGCCGCCGGCGAACCGGGCGGCGGAGGCGCGCTCACCTGCGCCTCATGCCGCCCTGAGTGTGGCCGCGGGTGGACGGGATGGGTTCTCCCCTCCACCCGCATTAGTTGGCCAGCCGCGAGGGGGCGGCGTCCGCGTGTGCCGGACGCCGCCTAAAGAGAGGGTCCACTGAGACGGAGCCCGCGTCAGGAGCGGGCAGGCGCTGGGAGGGGTCCAGAAGGAGATAGCTACCTGGACCCCTCCTAAACTGGAAGCGCAAAGAGGGCACACCGTGTGGTTTTAGTCGGTTCGAGTCCGACACACCGCCCCGCCGAACGAGAGCCCCGGCGGGGTGACGGTCCGAGGGGATTTCCACACGTAAAAAAAAAAAAAAAAAAAAAAAAAAAAGGGTTTGTTTCAAGTTTGCCCTCTCCTAGCAGTGCCGTTGTCCTGCGTAGTTTGCCCCCTTAGTCGGCTGTTGCGACGTCCACGGGACGAATAAGTGACAATCCGTATTCTTAATCCATCACCATACGGACAGGACTCACCTAATACAATAATAAGCCAACTACCGGCTTTATTTGAAATCGACACATCTTATACACATTAACATTTACTTACTGATAAATAGTTCCTGTACAAAAAGTCACAAGTCAATAACTTATTAAAGTACGTCACATGAAAGCATAGACATCCACAGCGCTAGAATCAAAGACAAATCAATTAGAGGTCCGCCTGTCGCTGCATTGTAATGCAGTACGATGCCCGTTTGCCTTTACGCTGCCGCCTGAACGTGTGATGCATAATGCCAGCGGACATTGAAAGGGCCGCAATTAAAACAATAGTTTTGAGCATTGTGGTAAGTTTCACCAGGAGATATGAAGAGAGATAATTATTTGATAGCCTCTGTTAGCTCATAAATTGTTCTTAATTAATATTTAAGTAATAAAAATAGCGTCCGTGTGGTGACGGATTAAGAATACAGTGTGGTACCACCCCTATTCATCCCGTGGGTGTCGTAAGAGGCGACTAAGGGAGAAAAATACGCAGCTACAGCACTGCAGAGAGAAGGAAAACTTGATACAAACCCTATACCAACCCGTCTGGTCAGCTTGGTATAGTAGGCCAAAAGGCTTTCTAAGAAGAGGCATATGTCCAGCAGTGGACTGTTAAAGGCTGTTGATGATGATGAATATAATAGCGTCACACATCTCACACACGGCAGTCTGATCCCAAACTGTGCAGAGCCTGTACTATGGTAACCAGACTGCTGATAAACATATATTACATATATTACTAAATACACACATAGTATAAATAAATCAAACCTGGAGACAGAACAAACGATCATCACACAATTATTTGTAATTGGTAGAAATCGAATCAAGTCGGGGTACCAGGGATTTCCTTCTTAGGGTACACCTAGTTCACCAGCTACTAGTACCCGAGACGGCGTGCGGTTTTTAGGCCGTGGTGGGTGATATCCGAGGGGATTTCCGCACAGAAAATTAAACTGAAAGGGTGGAAATCGAACCCTCCGATAGCAGACAGGGTCACTAACCACTAGTCTAGTCACTAGTTTTATTTAATAATAATAATACTGAGGATTAAGAATACGGAAAGCTTACAGGCTCATGTTAGACGGCTGGATATAGGTTCTGATGCAGAAGGCAGTTCTTCTTGACACGGCCTATATAGTAAGGAGGTTCCTGTCTTTGGGGCCCTAACCACCGGTGCCTTGGTCCCTGTACCCTATCACGGTGGTCTACTATTTTTATATTTTTAAATATGTATTATATGTAAGCGTAATATATGTTTAAAAATATTTAAGTAATAAAGTGTATCAAGTAAATAAAGAGAATAAAAAAAAACTATTGACAAATATGATATGATACAATATAATTGAGAATCCCCTGACTCCTCCGCTAGTATGAACTGTATTTCATGTTAAGGGGGTGGTCGACTAGTTATGGGCTGCCGTGACGCAACCAGAGGGTCAGTGTTGTAGAGGTCCCTCCAGTACAAAGACCCTCTCACCAAAAGTGGTGATCATGCCTGGCGAACTACGACCCAACTGTTACGTTAAGTACATTGACAGAGGACGTATGGAGAGTGTACCATGGTAACCCAGACTGCTGATAAACCTGCTTGTACTACACCCAGACACAAACACAATATTTGTCAAAGGATCGTGCTCATCACACAATATTTGTCCTGGTATTCGAATCCACAACCACTGCCTTTGTCACCAGGGTTGTTAACCAATAAACGAACAGGCTTGTCAATACAACATAAATAGAAAAAAAACTTACATGAATTCATTACTTGTTTAAAACGGATAATAATTATACTACGGAACCCATACTGTGCGTGGCCTACACATTAATTAGACTGGCGGGTATATCAACAGATTTTTAAAAGCAATAAAATTTAAGAATTTTTTACTTAGCACAGGTGACACTTAATATTATTAGGGCAATAAAATGGTTATTTCTATTTTATTGCCATTAAAAAAAACAAATTTCATGGACACGGTTTCCTTTTTTTCTTATATCCGGTCTTCGTCTTCTTATGTCTGAAATAATAATAATAGGTCTTTACCTATGAAATTGCCGTTTTGTATGCAATAAGTGAAAGTAATTATTTTTTCAAACTTTTTTATTTCTGTTATTCTAAGTAATCGACGCATCTTTGCCAACGCATTGGCAGTTTATTGATGCCCTTCTTGTAAAAATCAGCTGGACGGGAGGCAACAAACTCTTCAAAGGCATTTTGTACTGCCTCTCGGGAATTGAATTTTTTACCCACTAAAAAGTTGTCTAAATTTTGTAAAAAGTAATAGTCGGTAGGTGCAAGGTCTGGTGAGTATGGCGGATGAGGGAGAGCTTCCAACCCCAGCTCTTGCAGCTTGGAGACTGTCTGTTGCGCAGTATGGGGTCGCGCGTTTAGTGGAAACACCACATAGGTACTTGCGTCCTGCCCCTTGCGTCCCGGAGGGGCCGAAGATCCGAAGGGATTTTCCAACTCGTCAACAAGGCGTCGTGACATGTTAAGTATGCTCTAAACATACAAAGAATGATGAATGTATTATTGATCGCCTCTAATATTTAACACTTTTAGGTTAGAAAATTATTTCTAGTTAGATACGCCTCTCCACTGATTATAAAAAAAAACTTTTTTCAGAATTGGCAACACATGTACATAACTGTTTGCCTTGCTGAGATTCTAGGCGGCAGTTCAAATTCCCGCCTAGCTTCTCTAAAATTAAGACTTGGCTTAAAGGTCTTGTTACCAGGCCATAAAAATACAAAATAATGATAATAAGTTTGCATTGCTTTTTTTGAATTTGAAAATGACGGAATACAACTGACAGATTACAAGATTTTTTAAATTTAAAAAGATATCTCTTTGCATGCAAGCATTCAGAAATTATAGTAAATAAAGAAACTCACAAACACGCATTCCTATTTTTGGGTAGTCGAGTAATAAGAGATTTTAATATAGACTACTGAGATTATAATAATGAAAGCTGTATATAAATACGCCTTGATCCAAATATAAATAATTCAAAGGCCGAGTTCTGCAATGCATATGACATCATATTAAAATAATTGTCAACAATTGTCAAAAGTGACGCATACAATCATACCACAGAATATATAATACATAACTCAGGATGGGTCCCACACGGTTATTGATTAATAATATTTATTTGTTTAGCTGGACCACAACGGGCAACCTTAAATGCCTGCACGCAAATTGTACGGACAACATATAAGGCAATAAAAAAAGCCGTGTCAACACATTAAAGTCAGTCAGTCAGTCCACTGGCGGTACCATTTGCTAGGACACATTAATTGAGCAAAGCTCCCCTAACGAGAATTTTAGTTACTTTAAACCAGGTGGCAGAAAATATTGTCATTTTTTCTTGTTCTCTGAATGAGTTCACGAAGGTAGCCGTTTATTATATGTTATAATAATTAAGGACCACACTATCTCATTAGGAACTGGAACGATAATGCTAGTGAGAAGTAAATAAATAAATACATTTCGAAAACATCACACAATATCAAAGGTCAAATGTCCTAAAAATGTACAAGTACTTATTATTATAAATGATATGTAAATTAACCTACATTTGAGTTTTGGTTGCTAACGGTACCCCGAAGCGTCCGGTAGTCTATGGTGCGCTCACAAATCTTTGAATTATGATAATTATCTATGATAGCCAAACGGAAATTATTGTCAAAATATTAACGATGGCTTTATTGACTGGTAATGTACCATAATATTCTGCTATTTAAATTGTGCTGTGTAGTGACGGATATAATACAGTATCACACCCCTATTCATCCCGTGGGTGTCGTAAGGCCGACTAAGGAAGCAAACTTCACAGGATAACAGCATTGCTAAAAGAAGGAAAACTTAAAACAAACCCTTTACCAACCCGTCTAGCCAGGGTGGTATAGTAGGCCAAAAGCTCTTTCCTAAGGACAGGCCTATGTCCAGCAGTGGACTATTAGAGGCTGTTAATGCATTAAGTTGTGCTGTCACCAAGAGATTATTTTTTCTGAGCTTCTGCGCTTCAGGAGCTTAGTTGAACTCAAACTAAAACTCAAAATATCTTTATTTCATAAAAATTGTTTGAAATCGTCTTTTATGTAGACTCTAAAGTCATAATATCAACACATACAATGATCTCTGTTTTGTCAAATGGTAAGCAATAAATAAAATATACGATATGCCTGTGCCGATCTACAACCGCCCGTTCCCAAGGGGGTGAGACTTCAAGTTATTTCTTCATCATCATCATCATCATCAACAGCCTTTAATAGTCCACTGCTGGACATAAGCCTCTCCTTAGAAAGAAATTTTGGCCTACTATACAACGCTGGCCAGACGGGTTGGTATAGGGTTTGTGTCAAGTTTTCCTTCTCTCTGCAGTGCTGTTGTTCTGCGTAGTTTTCTCCCTTAGCCGGCTCTTACGACACCCACGGGATGAATAGAGGTGGTAACACTCTGTATTCATAATCCGTCACCACACGGACCATAAAGTAATTTACCAAGTTATAATTTACCATTATTGAGTATAATTGCGGACACCGGAGCCCACAACCAATACCAATACCCGATTTGTAGAACATACTAGTAAGTATGTTATTAAACCACTATTAAACTCTAACTTATCCGTTACTAAATAGACGTGTTAGTATGACGTAATTTGTGATGTCACCGCACCTTTAAAGATAGAATCAGGGCGACATTGATATGCATATTCGGTTCGAATAATTGTGGCTCGTCAATAGAATAATATATGAATGTTGAATATTGAAGTGCCTGATGAACGAAGCCATTACTTTATTAAGTTTTAATTTGTTTTGCATCGTCATCACCATCATTGGCATGGTTAATACCAGTAGGCTAGTTGACTTATATACTTTAATATCTATTTTATCCCAAAAAAGCAATATTTACATTTTGTATTAAAAATAAAAACAATTTAAATTTCCCTCGAAAACGGGTTGTTTTACTTTGAAGTTAATACGCTTGTCACTATTGTTACCACCACTTCTGAAGTTGATACTTATTTAAGAACGATCTGTTTGTTAAACTGCAATAATATCATAATAACAACAAAATAACATTCAACAATAACAATTATAATCACAATTATTGTAATAAATCGTTTCATAAACAATTAGATAGCGTCACTAATTAATATTAAAGTAATTGGTGGCCATTGTTACAAATTGGTCACAATGGTTTGGCGCGAACTCGTCCAATATGGCGGACAATTACGAGGCGATTGCGCGC
Organism: Arctia plantaginis; assembly: GCA_902825455.1. Lineage (NCBI taxonomy): Eukaryota > Metazoa > Arthropoda > Insecta > Lepidoptera > Erebidae > Arctia > Arctia plantaginis. The sequence continues at coordinate 1,847,639 of CADEBD010000146.1, forward strand.
CAAATATGTTGGTAGTATTGTATGCAAAGTTGCCAGTGCATCGGTTAGTTACTGATTGATGAGTTGTTGTGGTTCTCAAGTTGCATTTTTTTTTGTGTCAGTTGTAGTTTATGCTAAATTGTGTTTATAAATGACTTACTTCACGTACTTTGTTATAATATCAGTTACAAATTCTTTCTTGTTACATTTATTTTCCTTATTTACAACTTTTACACAGTCTAGCTGTACAAGAATTTAGAAAATGACAGAAGAGATGGCTTGTGTTTATGATGAGAGCCAGTAAGCGTTTGTATGGAATAGGGGGCTAAATGCTCAACACCTTATTCTAGAGCTGTGAACAGTCTACTCATCATATCCTTTGGGAATGTAGTCTTTGGTACAATATATATATTTAATGCTAAAAAGTTTACAGGTGACATCTGGGGCGGTATACTATGGGGATATTGTGTCAACTAGAGTGTAATTCCCATGCGTTTGGGGCAATTCTGAAATACATATGATAGAAATCTAAACGCACTTAGGACCCATATTTTAGGGTCGCGGTTTTTCTCTGTTTTAAAGGGTGTATGCCTATTTTTCTTTACTTTTTTATATTTCAACTCCTTCAATTTTCTTTTGATTAATTTCGTTGTAGGATCCAAGATAGTTGAATTTTTCCTGGGACTGCCCGAGTGTCATAACTTGATGTGTTCGTGGGTCACTGCTGTTGATCCTGGTGTACAGGAATTACAGTGTCCCAAAAAAAAATATAGAGGCTAACCATGATATGTGTCACCTGATGATAGGTGACAACCGCAGCCCAAGCTCATCTACAACTCAAGAGTCACAAGTTTGCTTTCCACAATAGCATCCCATTTTGCAGATGTTAGCACCATTGCAGAAGATGCACCTTTTGCTTGAAAGTACTTCGTAAACTTAGACTTCTATACTATACATGCTAACGTAGGTATCGAAGTATAAACGGAGCTAAATATACGGTGCAAATGTATTTCAGTAAATATAATGGACTAAGACGATGCAACTCGAGAGACGTCCAAATTCAAAGTTTTAGAAATACCTTTTTATTTGTTCAACTACCTTGTTGGCCTCGTGCCAAACAAAAATAGAATTCACAGGTTCATTAACAACTTCAGATTAATACAGTCAAAGAGAAAGTACCCTTATTTGCCAAATGCTATCAACAATTGTATTCGTATGTATAAGTTCATGCAAGTTTTTGCCTCACACAATCAATCAGAAAGTCAAGAGCGAGTTTATTTCTAATCTACTCGATCTTCACGGTGACCGCATTCGCAAATCTTAACCAATCAACACGCCGAACTCGCTCGCTGTCGAGAGCGAATTGACGTGAAATAAACTCGCACTGTAGACCAAATTGCCACCTACGGTACTTCCAACAAAAGTCAACCCTTAAAGAAAAGAGCGTACTCCTACGACAAAGGCCGGCAACGCGCTTGTGACTCCTGAGTTAGGTTATTTTCGGCATTCGGCGGTAGTCACTTGCCTTCAGCTGACCCGTTTGCTCGATGACATATCACCAGTTAGGGTTCCCGTGAAGTCAAAATGTTCACCTACTCTAAAAACTTACAGAAACATTGATATTTCGTGAAAAGACAACAGAATAAATACATAATGTTATAGCATAACAAAGAACATTGTAATGCATTGTCTTAGAAAAGTTTTAGAACCGCCGTCCAACATTCCCGGCATACAAATAGCTCGATTATATCGATTAGAAATCAATTTCGAGAATCGATTTTACGATATAAGGATATCGATTCTTTAATAGCATTTAATTATATTATTAGGTATTTTTATATGTTTGTGTATGGCGAATGCGTACGTTTAAAGGTTGTTACCCGTCTAGCTCGACGATAGAAAACTATATACAATTCGTTAGCGTTCTCGCATAGCACTTAAGGAAAAGTCTTTTAAAAGATTTGCCTGGCGTTTCATTTTGTTTGGCCTGGTGGATTCTGTCATGTTACATCAAGTCTTCCTCTTACACTGTAAATGCAGGCATTCTATCTATATATAGGGGAAGGTGTTATACCTGTGGACATTTGCCGGATTTTGAATGAAAATATGGTTTAATGATTTAATTTTTATATATTAGCCGTAAAGTATTACAAATGTTGTTCCAGGATTAGTTAACACTTAAAAATTAGCAGTCTTTAGTTTTGTACGAATTATGTTGATTAAAATAAACCAGGTTTTTTTAAATCACTAAATTTGTCCACAGGTACATCTTATGATTGTACCTCTGGACAGAAATACTTGTACCTATGGACGGCAATGTACCTATGGACAGATCACTTATCCTTACATAATAATTCTATAAAAATCAGCAAAAATAAATAGAATATCTTTATAAATCAACTTTAACATAAAAGAATCAATTATTCTTTTTGGTTTTGGCATCTAAATAATTTTGATATAGTTCTAAGGCAGAATCATCAGAGGCATCTGAATCACCATCATCTAAAATATAACACTTTTGATATAAGAAGTCTGACTCATCATCTGATTCAAAATTATCTAAATGTGATCTTGATACACATTTCTGGTGATATTTCAAATCGCATTGAGAACAATTGAGCAGTTTGTAAACATTTTCATGTCTTTTACATCCCATGGCATAGGGTAACTGCTCATCTTGAAGAATTGTGACCCTTTTTTCTGCAGATTGAATTTTTATTTTTATCTAAATATTCTGCAAGCTGTTTTTCTTCTTCCTCATCAAATACTTTCTTCACGTCATTTGTCAAAATAACTACCCTGTTCTCGCTCAGATCATTCTCCTTATTCATGTGAAGGTATTTAAATATCGTAGATTTTGGTATTTTATATTTTTCTGCAACTTTTCGCAATGAACATCCACTAATTGCCTCTTTAATTGCCTCAGATAACGTCTCTGACGTTCCGTGTAGTGACGGATTAAGAATACGGAATGTCACCACCCCTATTCATCCCGTGGGTGTCGTAAGAGCCGACTAAGGGCGCAAAACAACGCAGGACAGCAGCACCGCAAAAAGAAGGAAAACTTGACACAAACCCTATACCAACCCGTCTGGCCAGCGTGGTATAGTCAGGCCACTTCCCACTGGGCCCGACTCCTGCCAGATCACCAATCGAAAATCAATATTTATCACCGAAAAACATAATTATTTCGAAAAATCCATTTGCAATGACTGACTACAATACTTTATTTGTCCATTCTAAAAAAATAGTGCTCAGCTAAGTTCGTAGGGACCCTATTTAATTTGATTTAATTTATTTTGATCTGCAAATATTTGTTATTGAGTGTGGGTGTTTTCTATGTATAATATGTATGTATTTACAACAAAAAAAAGTATTCTATCAGTCACTCTAGCGTTCATAATACAAGCTCAGCTTAGTTTAAAACTAAATGGCGTTGTGTGTCATATATCCCAAATATTTATTTAGTTATCTGCTTTTCGAATACATCGCTGATTGACGTATTTATATATAAATATTTATATAGCAGTGGACTGCGATAGGCTGATGATGATGATGATGATATTTATAGTTATATGCTAAACCTAAGATTATAAGCTCACTCACCATCCATCCAACCATGGTGAGACAACACCATAAAACAGTCCCATAGCCTCCATAAAACAATATTAATAACCAAACAGGTGTTGGTTTAACGCTCATAAACTCCGATTGCTTCCGAATTATGTGTGATTTGAATGTTAATTGTTTTATAGATTCTTGGTAGTTGTTTTAATGGTAATAGGAGCATTTATTGGTTACAGACTTTATTTATTTATTTATACCATACTATACATTATCATCACAGATAGACCAACACAATAATGCAAGACTTACAATAAAATAAACAAACCTATGATAAAATACGTAAAAACATAAAATTAAAAACTAGAGCAAGTCAGTACGCAATATATGGCCTTTGTGACTTAATTTTCTGTTTAGAAAATGACCATTTACGCTGTGTAAAGTTGGGTTTTTAATGGCATGACCGTAAGGGGTACGTTGTGACTAGAGGATTCGATCCCGGTCGATTTTTATAATCCCGGGATTTCGGGATTATCTACAGTCAATATCGGGATCCCGGGATAGTCCCGGGATTGTTTCGGCAATGGAAAGTGGTAACAAAAAGACAGTAAAACATATCAAAATATTTTTTTTGTTTATCATTTAGGATTATTTAAGTTTTTAATCTCCAAAAAGGCGGTTAAACAAAATTATACTTTCTTCTTATAAAATAAACAAACTAGTGCCTAGTTAGTTTTGTGTTTCGATAAATAATTTATGAAACTAACAATAAACTTCAAAAAATCAACTTCTTTAGACTTATTTAGATAAACTATTAAAAAAACTATATGCTTAAGAGACCAACGTTTATAGATACCTACTCATGTTTTTTAATTAAATTGCCCAGAAACTTTATAAATTACACACTTTCACGCATAATCCAGAACCGGTCATTAGCAAAAACAAATGAAATCAGCTGTGTAGACAAGATGGCTGTCAAAACATCAAATCAAGGCAAGGGCGTTTCTTTTTACGCACATTTTTATTGACTTATGTAAAAAATGTATCAATCCCGAAAATCCCGGGATTCATTAAATTTGATTCCGAAAATTTCGGGACTAAAATATGACCGGGATCCCGGGATCGAATCCTCTAGTTGTGACCGACCGAACACATTGCAAAGTTACCTACGCAATACTAGCTAGGTTAGTCTATGGATGGGTGACTATTTCTTAAAACATTAAGACCCCTCCATGCCTCAAAGAGCACAAAGGAGTAAACTCTTTTCCTGAAGGTTCGAAGGTTGCATCGGTCCGGAAATACCGCAGACGATAACTTGTTACACAGATTGGTTGTGCGAGGCAAAAAGTGTCTTGAAAAGCGCACAGTGGTCTCAGGTAACCTCACTAACGCTGTAAAGTACAAGTATTATTTAGAACCGATTTTCTGAGCAGCCTTGGTATTTCCGAGCTACAGGTCACCCTAAACTCCTCGAATGACTGTCTCAATGCCTGATGGATTGCATATGTAATCCATTTTCTTCCATCGTCTATTCTTGTCTCACGTTTCTTTGTAATACACTGGCAAGCTTCAAACTTTTAAACTCCTACTCCTACCCCTCAGTCCGTGTGGTGACGGATTAAGAATACGGAGTGTCACCACCCTTATTCATTCCGTGGGTGTCGTAAGAGCAGGCTAAGGGAGCGAACTACGCGGGACAACAGCACTATAAAGAGAAAAACCAACTCTATACCAACCCGTCTGGCCTGGGTGGTATAGTACTTTTGTTTTTAATAATAATATATTCTTACATCTCACACGGCCGTCTGATTCGTCAGAGCCTGTGCTATGGTAACCAGACTGCTGTTAAACATACTTATATATTTCTAAATACATACATGTTATAGATAAATTACACCCAGACACAGAACAGATCATCGTGCTTATCACACAATTATTTGACCTGGGTGGGAATCGAACCCACGACCTCCGGCTGCCACAGTAATAGTTAGTCTCTCAAAAGGAATACACAACACTTAAATAACTATTCAACACTACTATCCAACACTTAAATAATTTTACAAGTCTAACCACTAGTTCCTTAGATTAGCGCATCAACCAAATAAACAAATTCCCCAGCTTTATAACATCCGTGTGGTGACGAATTAAGAATGCAGAGTGTCACCACCCCTATTCATCCCGTGGGTGTCGTAAAAGCCGACTGAAGGAGAAAACTACGCAAAACAACACTACAGAGAAGGAAAACTTGACACAAACCCTATAACAACCCGTCTGGCCAGCGTGGTATAGTAGGCCAAAACCTCCTTTCTAAGGAGAGGCTTATGTCCAGCAGTGGACTGTTAAAGGCTGTTGATGATGATGGTGATGATAACATCAGTATACATAGAGAACTAACCCTCCTTTAAATAGAGTTAAAACAATTTTAAATATGCCTTAGAAGAGGATACATTAAAAATAATTTTAACATCGATTTAAAAAAAGAATTTAATTTCTTTTTTAAATCATAGACAAACAGGAACCGACATATCCATATAAAGCGCGCCAAAATGCTAGTCAAATACTTGGTTGTCAAATTGAGCAATGCAATAGAGACACGTTTGATTAATGGCCAATTCATTAGAAACAAGACTTCAAACGTGATTAGTTTGCCAATTTGTCCAAAACGACACAAATGAATATTGGTACCGCTAGTTGGTGCTTTAATACAGCATTGAAGCGTCATTTGTAATTTTAAACCAGGAACATGGCACGAAAAATCTATGCTAATATAAAAAGCATAGATTTTTCGTGCCAGAAGAGTGTGTTTATTTAGTTGAACGGCACGAACTGCTGGTTCGAATTGAAAAAGTATTTTAGTGTTGAATAGTCCATTTATCAAGGAAGGCTATAGGCTATATATAACACTAGCTGACCTAAGACCTAGCTGAGAATAAATTTTCTCCGTTTTTTAAACATTCTTCATTGGTGCTCCGCTCCTATTGGTCTCAGCGTGATGATATATAGCCTATAGACTTCCTCGATAAATGGGCTATCTAACACTGAAAGAATTTTTCAAATCGGACCAGTAGTTCTTGAGATTAGCGCGTTCAAACAAACAAACAAATAAACAAACAAACTCTCTAGCTTTATGATATTAGTATAGATTACGCTACGACCAATAGGATGATGATGATGACCAATCAATGGAAATCTTACAAAAAGGGGAAATTTATTCCTTTTGGAAATGTAGACGAAAGTGTAGTCAGCTAGTCTATACAAATAAATAAAAAAAGTGTTTCAGCTTTATACCTAGTTACTGTAGCAAAGGTGAAAAAAAAATCGTTTTTGGACACTATGAAGACGTTTATTGTACACTTAGTGGGGATTCCATCCAATGGAGTTGTATTACACTGAATAAAAATATCTTAGTGCATGGGTTTTTGAAATCTTTACTACTGCGTAATCCGACATCCTTAAATCTATGTCACATCAACAGCCTTTAACAGTCCACTGATGGACATATGCCTCTCCTTAGATATGAGGTTTTGGCCTACTATACCACGCTGGCCGGGACGGGTTTATATAGGGTTTGTTGCAAGTTTTCCTTCTCTCTCTCTCTCTCTCTGCAGTGCTGTTGTTCTGCATAGTTTTCTCACTTAGTCGGCTCTTACGACACCCACGGGATGAATAGGGGTGGTGACACTCTGTATTCTTAATCCGTCACCACACGGACAATCTATATAAATAAATTAACCTATGCCTAAAGACCAGTTTAAACATTTTGTGTTTGTCTGTCTGTTTGTTCGGGTAATCTTCAAAACGACTTGACCGATTTTGATTATATTTTACTACCAGGTAGCTGTCTATATAAGGAGTAACATAGGCTTTTTTTGTTCTCAGAACAACCCTATAAAAATTTGCTCGGGAATCGAGCCCACTCAACCAAAGTATGAGCATTTAAATATGGACTTAACATCGTGCTCTGTAGACACGCTTTACAGTGCAAAAGAGCAGACACTGTCTGCTTTGTTTTGTCATTACTGTAAAGTGCGTTTACAGAGCACGACCTTAAGGCAACGCTTTGCAAATTCCACGTGAACCAAGTCGCTGACACCAGCTAGTTATATGAATAAATAAATAAAAATAAAATAGAATTAGACTTTATTGTACACCAATGGAAAAGTAAATAAAATAAGGAAAATCGCTGGGAGTGGATGGGCGCGGACTGCCCAAGACCGGGATGGTGGGCGCTTTTCCATGGAGCCCTTCGTTCAGCTGTGGGTGGCAATAGGCTGAAGAAAAAGAATTACACCAATGGGTGATATACAAGACAGAAATACATCTAGTGATTACGTCCAAAAGGCGGTTTTATAGCTTAGCACTAAAAGCAGTTTCTTTAGGAACCTTTGGTGACTCTTTTAAGTTGTCAACGGAAGCCGGAGTCACAACCAAGGGACAAGTAAACCGTTTTTTAAATAAATACTTTTTAATTTTAACATTATAGTAATATTCTACCTCATTCACACAACGCCATCTAGTTCCAAACTAAGCAAAGCTTGTATTATGGCAACTAGATAACTGATATAAATACTGTATATGTATACTGTATATGGATCCTGTTTTTTTTGTAAATACATACATATTATACATAGAAACATCCAGACCAAATCAAACATTAAATGTTCATGCACACAAATGTTTGACTTGAGCGGGAATCGAACCCACGACCTTTGAATAGCAGTCCGTTACACAAACCGCTACGCCATTCGGGCGTCAATTCACCGCCCTTTTTATGGTATTTTTTAAATTTATTGATAATTGGATTTATTGACACCGTATGACGCATCACTTGTCTATTCATACGTGTAATCAATCTACGAAACATCCCATTGTTCTAGCAATACTTATCTAATTTACCGAGAACGCCTATTGTTATTCTATTTCAAGGAAAAGGAAATTGTCGTTGATTTCCTTCATTGTCTTTGATTATTTTTTTACTAGATTTACTTAGTCTAGACTTAAGTAATAGATTTAATAGAAATTCTACATGTGAGATACAGTTTATAGGAATTCTAGCGTAATAACTATAGCTTAGGCTAAGAGACTTAGGGGTGTATTTTAAGAGATGTCTCAAGTATCCGCTGATCTCTGATTATTTGAAATTAGTTTTAAGTTCAGATCATAACTTAAGCATCGATCTTTTTGTAGAATAGAATATAATAAAAATTTAAAAACAACATACAGAAAGAAACTAAAAATCAAATAAGGTTTGATAACGGCAACATTTTTCAATGTGTCAATCTTTAATTTCTGACAGAACTGACATGACATGTCAATGTGCCACAGATCCAACCACGCGTCTATAAAATTTTAGAACGTGTTTTAAGTTTTCTATTCAGTTGAAACTAATCTTAGGCTGGTTTGAACTGACACTCTATTCTCAATATTACGGAATAATAATGTCGATCATACGAAAACGACCTTATAAATATTATCATGGTCATGGTCACATTGAGACGACCTCGTCGGTGGTAAAGGGAGACACAGCCCTTTAAAAGGTCTGCCGCGATCTCTCCCTGTTGGCAGACTGTCAGATACAGTCAAACACGCAGCAAATAAGGATTTGTATAAACTAAAAATTATTGATACTTATAAATATAGATACGTATGTATGTAATGTACTTTGATTTAACGAACTTCTTTAGTTCTGACCATAGAGATTTCACTTTCAATCCAAAATGGCTCCACACAAAAAATATTCAATAGATCTTTTATCTGAACAACAAATTATGCTAAACATATAATTTAAATCATAAAACATAACCGGATGTAACAAGTGTGAACAGATCAATTTCTAACACTCAATAAGACGCCATGACTTGTGTGAAGCAAAACAATAGACCATAGACAATTGAGTTAAATTTCCAAACAAACGCACACTGATATTATCTGTTAAGCCTAATAGGAGTGTTGTGGCGGGAGATAGAGAGTTCCGTATGTTTATGATTAAATAATTTGTGTTAGATTTATTTATTTATTCAACTTTATGCACTTTTGTACATCGGCGGACTTAATGCCCAGGGCATTCTCTTCCAGTCAAATTTTGGGTGGTGTAGTAATCTTGTAAGGTAGGTGCACAGAGGTTACGTCTTAATATATTAAGTACATTTCGTTGAGATTTCGCTCAGGTCCATTTTTAGTTCTTGGTGACGGCGGTGTTATAATCTTCTGGATCAGTTGCTGTGATAAAAGATCCTACCCGTCACACTTTGGCAACGGTTTGTGAAGAACGAAGAAAGTTTTGCGCTCTCTGGAGTGTGCTAGACAGAAGGATATTAGCACTATCTCGTTGCTTTAATGATTTCCAAGTGATACAGCTCTGAATCACTCAGTGAAATCATCATTACCTATTTGATATAAAAATACTAGAAAACGTTTACAAGCGAGGGTCCTAATTAGGACCACTGCGAGCGAGCATAATGTACTAATTAATTCGAAAAAAATCATATAATGCCTTCCTGTGTATTCTGATAGTTAAATAAAGATAAAGGAATATTATTAAACAGGTAAGTGTATCGTTTGTTCTAAATGCATAATAACATGTAAGTATGTACGGTTCCGGAACAAATATTTTGTGCGTGCAGTATGAATAAAACGTGTCTTCCTTAAAATATAGTATTAATGGCTTCGCAAAAATTTAGTCGCCATGGGCCAAGGTTGCACAAATATTATTGAAGCAAATAAAAGGTTAAATAAATTTAAAAACAGTTTAATAAAATAACGTGTTTTAATTTATAAACCTATCTCTAAAACTCCAGATTAAATAATAAAGTGGAAAGTGACAGAACAAAATGTAAATAACATTATTTAGTTACTGCTGCGTCACTGTAGTAATTTGTTGGAGCAGCCATCTTGTATTGATGGTTTGGATCGGTTAGACAAGGAACGTAATGGAGTTGTCACGAGTACTAAAATAATATTTATTGGCACATAGGTTTTTTAACACATTATTTCAAGAAGAGTAATTGACGTGTAGGGTTTGTTACTGATGGAAGAAAAGAAGGGAGATTCTGTATTAAATACACAAGTAAATACGCAGTAGGTACAGTGTGTCACGCAAATGTCACGTACTTATTGTACAAAATAACAGCATAAAACATCCTTTTTCCTGAGGGCTGTTCTTGAGAAAATCTAAGCCATTTTGAAATCAAATTATTCTTAAATTCTTTCTTTGATTATTCATTAAATTAAAAAAAAAAGTTCCTGTCCCAATCATTTTCTTAGTAACACACCTCTTACTGTCTACCGGATCTTTATAAAGTTACGTTTATCTTTTAATAATAGCAGCATTAAAAAACCCCCGACACGAAAATACTTTAAAAAACAAAAACTTCTGTTCTAATACGCCCAAACATGGTATGTATATACGCTGTAATTTTCTGAAGAGTTGGCTATCCCGCAGACTACTTATGCAGCAACAAGTTCCAGGTTACCATGTCGTGGAAATACCATCAAAGTAGCAGTATACTCGTACCAAATTTCAGATCAATCAGACCGGTGGATTTTAGTGAGATCCCTTCATCACTTAGGAAGTGAGCTGATGATCTTCAATATTTTTAGCTAAGAACCATCTCGATCACATCGGCTTTCGAACAAAAAAAATCGCATCGATATTGGTCCATCCGTTAGACAGCTATGATGCCACAGACAGACAGTCAGACAGATACACAGGACACTAATAATGTACAGATTATATAGAGATTGACACAGGTTGACCTTATAACAATGGCGGTCAGAGCCATACGCGGTTACCGCAACGTTTCGACGGAGGTGGCATGCGCGTTGGCCGGAACTCCCCCGTGGGATTTGGAGGTGGAAGTGCTCGCCGAAGTTTATCGGCGAGTGGCTGACTCCCGGGCGGAGAGCGGATTTCGCCCTCCGCCCGAGGATGTGCGCGAGTGGCGCAAAGCCGCTCGCCGAGCCACGATGGCTCGTTGGTCGTTCCGGCTGGAGACTCCACGCGCTGGCTTCGCCACCGTGGAGGCTCTCCAGCCGGTCATCGCCGAGTGGGCAGGGCGGCAGCACGGGACCCTTACCTTCCGGCTGACGCAGGTGCTTTCCGGGCACGGTTGCTTCGGAAAGTACCTGCACTCGGTCGCTAGGAGGGAACTGAGTCCCGCCTGCCACCACTGCGACTGCAGTGAGGACCCTCGGCCCAGCACACGCTGGCGGTCTGCCTCGCATGGAGTCTGGTCTGTCATCGGAGTGGATCTCTCGCTACCGGCCGTAGTACGCTCCATGGCCGGTAGCGACAGTTGTTTTACCGCGGTCGCAACCTTCTGCGAGGAAGTAATCTCGCAGAAGGAGGCGGCGGAGAAGGCCCGGGAGGACGACCTCCACTCGGACCCGATCCGCCGCCGGCGAACCGGGCGGCGGAGGCGCGCCTATCACCGCCTCATGCCGCCCTGAGTGTGGCCGCGGGTGGACGGGGTGGGTTTCCCCTCCACCCGCATTAGTTTGGCCAGCCGCGAGGGGGCGGCGTCCGCGTGTGCCGGACGTCGCCTAAAGAGAGCAATAAAATTTTGAGACGGAGCCCGCAACAGGAGCGGGCCGGCGCTAGGAGGGGTCCGGATGTCTTAATAACAGCTGTTCCCGGATCCCTCCTATTACAGGCGCAGAGTGGCACACCGTGTGGTTTTAGTCTGTCCGAGTCCGACACACCACCCCGCCGCAAACCCCGGTGGGGTGACGGTCCGAGGGGAATTCCACACGTTAAAAAAAAAAAAAAAAAAAGGTTGACCTTATAACACCCCTATTCCGTCGGGGGTTAAAAAGGCATCAGCCTTCACATTGAGGTATTCTAAAATAAACTTATCTAATAATTTTGTGAGTAAACATCTTTAACACGAAGGTAGAAGAATATACTCGTAGCTGTATGCCTGAGGCATACTTTGAAATAATTATTGCATTCTACTTTAGTCCATTGCTATTTTGGTAATTAATTAATTATTTGTTACTCAACCCTTTCTTAATATATGATACATTCACATAATTAATTACATTAAAGTCATAAAATACTGATAAGTATTAATTTATTTTTTTTATTTTTTAACCACTCTACTGCTCTTGGTAACCAAATTGAAATTGGAACACTCATAGACAATAACGATGGTATCGATAGCCGTTTAGCATACTACACAGTTTAGTTTGGCAACAGACGCCTCTTTTTGTGTTCTGTGTTTAAAAAAAAACAAAACGGACGCTTTGGCGCCTAAGCAGATTATGTACATATCTCCTAATCTGTGGAGTAAACCGGTTTCGTTATTATAATTAACAGATTTTTCTACAATATCACACGGAAATTATATTATTTAATAAAAATAACAAATGGAAATAACTAGTACATCGATATGCAATGCCGAATTTCAGGTCTTGTTTACGTGTTAACGACTTTAAATATTGAAGTCATCACATCACATCAACAGCCTTTAACAGTCCACTGCTGGACATAGGCCTCTCGTTAGAAAGGAGGTTTTGGCCTACTATACCACGCTGGCCAGACGGGTTGTGTCAAGTTTTCCTTCTCTCTGAGTGCTGTTGTCCTGCGTAGTTTGCTCCTTTAGTCGCCTCTTACTACACCCATGGGATGAATAGATGTGGTGACAATCTGTATTCTTAATCCGTCACCGCACGGATAGGGTAGGATAGGAAATTGAAGTAGCCAATTTTAATTGTTTTGTGTAAATATTAATATCTTGGCTAATTAGATCATCATCATTAACAGCCTTTAATAGTCCACAGTCCGGGTTGGTATAGGGTTTGTTTTAAATTTTCCTTCTCTTTGCTCTGCTGTTGTCCTGAGTAGTTTGCTCCCTTAGTCGGCTCTTACGACACCCACAGGATGAATAGGGGTGGTGACACTCCGTATTCTTAATCCCCACATAGACACAATTACTTGCTTTTACCAGTAAATAATAAGCCTACATCATTAGTCAAAAATCAGTAACATTACCCAATACTGACGGGCCTGTTGGTCTAGTGGTTAGTGACCCTGACTGCTAAGCCGGAGGTTGTGGGTTCGATTCCCACCCAGGACAAATAATTGTGTGATGAGCACACGATGATTTCTTCTGTCTGGGTGTAATTTATCTATAATATGTATGTATTTAGAAATATATAAGTATGTTTATCAGCAGTCTGGTTACCATAGTACAGGCTCTGACTAGTTTGGGATCAGACGGTCGTGTGTGAGATGAGTAGTTATTATAAAGTACCGACTCTCAAACCTTGAACTTGAAAAAGTATATCCATTTATTTTACATAGCTAAAGTCCTCAACTCTCCGAGCTTTTTCCCAAACTAGCTTGGGGTCGGTAAGTCTATTACGATGTTTTACGTTGAGCGAATGCCATCAGAAATTGTGTTGTACTACATCAATGCGGGAAATAGCAATTTGAGAGGGGGTGCTGCTAAGTGCTGAGGGGAGGGGACACGTAGCTCTCTAATGACGAGAGCTTGCATTTACTTGATATGATAATTAAACTTTTGGTATTTCTAGATATGTATTTTCCATTGAACGTTCTGTTATGCTCTGTACTTCATGGGGTTGGGATATTTTGATCAACGACTTTTTGATTACGAAAAACTACCAAATATCTCTCTTAAAAATAAATTTATAATTTTTCGCCGAGCCTTATCCCTAAACTAAGTTGGGGACGACCGCCATCAGACCTCCAATAACCTAAGTACTAGACAATATCGAAGTTCTGTAGAAAGACTTTTGTCGGAGTTTTTAGGTCTCCAAATACCCGCAACGATGCCACAGATTGCCACAGATGTCCGTATGGACCGACGCATGGCTTAGCGTGCTCTCCGAGGCGCGGAGGGGTCTCAATGCGTTAAGAATGATCACCCACCTTTAGACTGACTGAGCTAGGATTGCTTAACTTTGCAATGTGTTAACCAACTCGATTACCACTTACCACCCAGCCCTTCAAAGTCCTTAAATCAACGTTACACATTAACATTTCACAGATTGGTTCAACTTGATCATGACATACAGAAGACAAGAAGAAAAGATAAAGTACCTTCCACAGTTCTCGTCCGTACCAGTATCGCTCAACGTCAATTCAGATGTCAGTCTGCATATATCTATAATAAAATAAACAGCACAATTAAAATATATATTTGCCCGCTTACACTTGTAAAAATACTTTGACAGATTGGCTAAACACGTTTTTATATTAAGAAGTGGAAAGTCTCCTAACAAGGATTACATAAAAATAAATTATATTCATCAATATAATACTTAAAATGGTTACTTGTATGTGGTTAAACAATATCCAAACCCAAGAAACTAGGTCTCCGTAGGGCATACAAGTGAACACACACACACGGTTTTTTTCAAAAAGACAGCTCACGCATTAGGGATTTTACAATCATACGTGAAACGGACACAAAGAACACCCAGACTCAGAACAACAATTTGTGGATGGGACCCCGGGGGTTTGTACCCTGTGGAGGAACGGGTGTCATGTCCCTCCAACACAAAGGGAGGATCCTCCGACCAGGCGAGGTGATCATGCCTGGTGGGCCGCGGCCCCACGGTTGATGTTGGGAAGTTGTATATATGCTAATCGGCGAGGGAATTCTTTATATCGCGATACAGGATTAGCAATTCTTATTTTAGTAGTTACTCCGTAGTTCGGTGTGTCTTCATTAGATGGCGCTGTAGTATGTTTCTGTTTCTTTGTATGTGGGAGTCGCCACAACCCACAACACTCGGTATAGTAGGAAGCGGCGTGGCAACTGCTTAAACCACTACGCCATCCGTGTAAACACAGATTGAAGTTTTATTAAGTACAAATTCTACTAAATTTGTTAATTAAGTACCTATATTTGTTATTTTTATCTAAATCTAAGCAAACCCGAGTGGAAGATGCGAGTCACTCCCAACAAAAGTATCGAAAGATTACTTACTGGGAAGGCTCAGCCACAGACTATAACAGTGATTAATAAATAATTATTTTTTCCTTTTTTTTGTTAATTTGTAAAATACCGTGTGTGTGTGTTGTGTTTACAAAGTGCTGTGTTTACAAAGCTATTGTCGTCATATATGTTACTGCCTTAACAAATATAACATTGAATTCTATTTCATTCTTTAATTATAATCTGATTTGTCATATTATTTGACACTTACGGTTTTTTTTGCATCATACGTGTATATTTAAGTCTTAGGACCTGTAAATAACCAACTTTATTTCGGTATATTACGGATGTATAACAAAATGCATAGAAATTCAGATAGAATTCATGTTATTATAAAAATAATATTTGTACCTTAATTTTTGAAGTTCATAACAAAACAATAATTATAATCCATTTCAAAATATTAATTGTAGGGAATTGTTCTAAATTGTTGTAAATTTACTAAAACCCGCCATGCACTTCGCTCATAGCGAATAAAAATTCAACATACGATCTAGAGGGTTCAAAACCAATTTAACAAGATATTGTTATATTCTCATGCTGAGATAGGGACATGATGAGAATAGTAATAAAAAGTAAAACGTTTTTAGTAATAAGTGGTAAGAATGATTTAACAACTAGCGCCACCTAGCGACTGGTAGTAAAGAATAAAAGTCACATGAAACATGTTAAAATAAGTAATACTTGGATTAAATCCTTTAACCAGATACATTAATGGTAAGTCCCAGCAATAATGATAGGAAATCACAACCTACTACTGTCAAGATTTATTTATGATGTTTTAAGCTCATTCATTATTCAAAACTTTTTAATTAACTGATAAATAACCTTGAAAGTAATGTAATAAATACGACACAATAGCAGTTTGAAACTGAATACTATATTATAGATGACTTTGCTGGTAGTATTCCTGTACGTAGGTACTTAGTTATTCAATATATTCGCTTTGCAATATACCACGAATAAAAAACCTATTTTTTATGTGCCTGTTTTATTTTAATACTCCATTATTTATAACATAAAAATATATAGCAAAAAAAATACAGGCCTTGTCCTAAATTTAACATACCTACAATATGTTCTGATAATCACCAATACAATGGTTTTTTTACTGATAACTTGGTTCTGCTAACACCATCTCTTATCCAATAGCGATACTAAATCTATTTATAAAATGTAACCTTGTCTATGGCATTTGGCACAAGTACCCGAGTGAAGTTCAGTTTTGACAGTTGTAATGTAACAGTGGTCATCCTAGTTTTTTATACCTCCTTGCATTTTGATACCAAAATATTAGATATTCGTAAAGTGGTATTACGTGAACAAGATGAAAATGAGAGCCCACGCATATCGGGAAAGGTGGAATGCGACCCGCTAGCGACGGTGAGTACAATAAACACTATGTAGTAAGTCTCTGTCTGTATTTTTAACTGATTAAAAAAAACCGTAGTCAATTGGCTGTTAACCTTTTAACTAAAAGCGGGAGACGCGTAATTCGACGCTATGCCGTGTATAATTTTATTACTATTCGCTCGGCAGCGCATACATTAGCAAGAAGACGCGCGCCCACATTATTTTTCGGTCTACAATATTACAATTACTAACTGTAATCGTTACTTATCAAAACGTAATTGTTTCTTTATCTATATTAGTACAAAATTCTTATTTAAACCCTTGATTGGGTGTAAACTGCTTGATAATACCCATTAACCATTATGCTAAGTTTATTTATCATAAAAAAAAAATAATCAGTGATTGTGTATCCAGTTGTGTAATAAATAATTGGCCGAAAGCGATTTGTCAAAGCCTTTTTTTTGGGAATTATAATGAAGAGTTTGTAAATAGGTGAGTGACATTTTAAATTAATTTAATAATATTATTGAAACAAGATTCTAATTTCCTTTATACATTATCATGTGAGATAATTTTATTATCAATATTTTTATGACATTCAATTAAGTTTGTACTGTAATCTAAAACTGGTGTATTTGAATTCACTTTAAACAAACCTGTGGAAGTTTGTATATTGGAAGAGTTACTACAAAACATATCTCAAAGTAACTTTTATATTTATTCTAAAACTAAAACATATTTTTGTTTCATCAAATTATAATTTAAAACCAATTTTCAGATCCATTAACCTAATTTTAATTGTAATAATTATGAGTCTATTATATCAATCTGTTACCTAATTATTTTTTTTACATGTTACCTTTAGCCTTAGTAAACTATATTAGGCCTAGTTTGTCAGTGCAATGCAATAAAACCTATTTATTTTACTTTTGACTTAAATATCACATGACATATTTTTAATCTATTTAATTATTTACTGTATTATCTTGAACAGTTAAATTAAATACAGTGTTGCTACTATTTAGGACGGTAATCATTTTGATAAGTATGATAGTTATCTGTTTTGTTAAATTGTAGTTATTAAGTTATCAATGATTAGATGTTTTATGTAACATTCTTAATACATTAGAACTACTACATTTAAATGATTAACTATTTTTGTTATTTTATTCAGTTCATGAGTTTAAAGTTTTTTTTTTACTATATTTTGCTGATATAATTCATTAGGATTATAGTATGAATTTTAAAAAGGTATTCGTAATTATACACATATATTATAGAATAATGAGTAAAAAAAGAAATCTGATTTTAAATTAATAAAAAAGTTTACATTTGTAAACTAATACTATTGAATGTTACCAGTCTCCATACCTAAATTATTAATGTGAAAGTGGGTTTGTTTGTTTGTTGCGCTTTCACACCTTAACCACTAAATCTTTTTTTTTTTTCAACCATGGAAAGCTATATTATCAGCAAGTAACATAGACTACTTTTTACCGCGAAAACCTACAAACACGCGGGCGGAGCAGACACTAAGAAACAAAACATTAAATTTTTTAATCTACTCAAAACTTACAAGATTTTACGAAAGTTTTTTTTTAATGTCGACAACGCGTTTCAGACATCCCATGTACTGTGTACTAGGCATAGAACAAAATCACAGTGAACTGTGATTTATCATTAGAGTTTTTCGTACGTAGGTTAGGGTTGCTATTTACTTACGCGTTCTTGCTAATAAGCTGTTTTCATGCATAAAGTGCCTATTTAAAAGTAAATCTATTAGTAATCCAAAATTATTATGTAGGGAATGGTAACAACATATAATAAAAT
Organism: Arctia plantaginis; assembly: GCA_902825455.1. Lineage (NCBI taxonomy): Eukaryota > Metazoa > Arthropoda > Insecta > Lepidoptera > Erebidae > Arctia > Arctia plantaginis. Next base: position 1,866,331 of record CADEBD010000146.1, read on the forward strand.
AATTACTAGATTAATAAATCTAGTAATTATTTTATTGTTAAAGAGGCCAAACAGCGTGTTTTATGCATCGTCAGAAAAAACAGCTTATTGGCAACAACGCGTGAGTAACTTGTAACCTTATTTTTTTTCCGTGCGGGAATCCCCTCGGATATCACCTATTGTGGCATGTCGGACTCGAACCGACTAAAACCGCACGCCGCCTCGGGTACTAATAGCCGGGGAACCAGGTATACCCAAGAAAGGAAGTCCCTGGTGCCGGTAAGTTGTAACCCTAACCTACGTACGAAAAAATCTAATGATAAATCACAGTTTATTCACAGTTCACTGTGATTTTGTCCCATGTCTACTGTGTACCTGTACTAATGGCCCACATTTTGCCCACCTTACTTAAAACCGTCATATTTTCGTAATGTATATGTGGTATCTGATGTCTTTGCTTCTCTTTTTGCTCGTGTGTTGATATATTTATCACTAGCTGAGACCCGCAGTGTTACCCGCGTTTGTTGTTATAACCGCGGGCAATGCCACGGGGCGAAGCTAGTGAAAGTCCCGTCGAAATCAGTCCAGCCGTTTCAGAGATTACCCGGAACAAACAGACAGACAGACAAAAATTGTAAAAAATGTTATTTTGGCATATGTACCGTGTAAACATACATATGCATTTAGTAAAAAGCGGTTATTTTAATATTACAAACAGACACTCCAATTTTATTTATTTGATGGTTTCATTCAGGGATTCTCTACCACAAATTTCGTCACGTCACGACAAATTTCCGTACACCTTGCCATGCCATGATTCGACACATATCGGACCAATACGACCGGATTAATAATACTACGGCCTTACAGAAAACCGCTGTTAAGTAATTATTTAGTTTTATTTCCGAGTGAGTGAGTTTCATCATCAACAGTATTTAATAGTTCACTACTAGACATAGAACTCTCCTTAGAAAGGAGGTTATGGCCTACTATACCACGCTGGCATGGTTGGTATTGGGTTTGTTTTGAGTTTTCCTTCTCTTTGCAGTGCTGTTGTCTTGTGTAGCTTGCTCCCTTAGTCGACTTTTACGAAACCCACGGACGGACAAAGCACTAAAGAGTATTAGAACCAATATCCGATATGCGGTATTCTTAAAACCGTACCGATAAGAGCGTACTTCCATCTCCAGGTCACCAATTCGTGACTAGTTGTAGGTGTCCGGACAGTAGTCACACTTTAGGTGATCCGCCTGCTAGGATGCACACTACATTTGCGTGGGAATCGAACCCGCGGACCTCTGATGTTTTCGTAGTCGCTGTGCCATGGCTGGGATAAGAAAAAACTTCATACGCCGATTCGCTACACAACAAACAGTCTTATCACTAATGATTACTGAAAACCTTACCTTGCATGTTATATTTTGTTAAAATGTCTCTTTAATTACCTTATTCTTTCACCAGCTATTGCGACTTTGCTAATTATTGCGTATTTCGTGTATCTAACTTTGAAAATGACGAATTACCATGCAACCGTTTAGTCCTTATTTTAAGTCCCTTCATATGTGTATATATATGTAGACCTTAAATAATAATATTTCACACATTTCACACACAGCTGTCTGATCACAAACTAGGTAGAACCTGTACTATGGTAACCAGACTGCTGATAAACATACCTATATATTTCTAAATACATACATATTATAGATAAATTACACCCAGACACAGAACAAATGACCGTGCTCATCAGAAAATTATTTGTTCTGGGTGGGAATGGAACCCACAAATGTTTATACGTGATATAGCGTTAAGGTGGGTTTGCGAGATATCCAAAAAGTTGGTATAGAATTTCTGTAACCAGAAGGTCCATTCAAAAATGCTCTGGTCCTGTTGCCTGTCCTAGTTTGCTCCCTGAGTTGGCTCTTACGACACCCACGGGGTAAATAGGGATAGGGGTGGCGACACTGAATGTTCTTATCCGTCATCACACGGACTATATATTTGAAAAAAGTCTCGTAAATTGTTGACAAACCTAGTAATAATGTAAGTACCTAGTATACACATTAATGCATGCATATAACATACCTAGTGTGTACACTAATATTATAAAGCTAAAGAATTTGTTTGTTCGGTTGAACGGTATCATTTCAGAAACTACTGGTCGAATAGAAAAAATCTTTGTGTGTTGGTTTGGGTAGTTCGAAAAATCGAAAGCACATACAGAAGGACTATTTAAAACAATCAGCAGTACAGTAAACTTACACCCGTGCTTAATATTGATGCCTTCATCATCATCATCATTAACAGCCTTTAGTTGTCCACTGCTGGACATAGGCCACTCCTTAGAAAGGAGGTTATGGCCTACTATACCACGCTGGCCAGACGGGTTGGTATAGGGTTTGTGTCAAGTTTTCCTTCTCTTTGCAGTGCTGTTGTCCTGCGTAGTTTGCTCCCTTAGTCGTCTCTCACGATACCCCTGGGATGAGTAGGGGTGGTGACACTCAGTATTCTTAATCCGTCACCACACGGACGCCTTACTTACAAATATGGTATATTATTTTAAGGCATTTCTACAAATAAATCAGTAGTATTGTGAGCCCAAAACAAGGCCTTACTTTAGATAATATAAAATCCTGATTTTACCTTGTCCGTATATTTTTGAAGCCACAACTTTTACAATATCAAATCCGGAACTTTTTGAGACAGAGATGCGGTCACTCGTAACAGGAGAAAAAACACCCGAATTAGATTACGATTACATAAAGCAAATACGGCACTACCACATAAGATGTTTACTGCATGGCACCAAAAATTAATAATAGGTTATCAGATGTCCCGGCATAGAGCCTGGCTAGGCGCGGCGTCGATCCGGGGGGACCTGAAATAACATGGTACGGGTCCTCCCTAGAGCAGAGCGCCTGAGACCGGGGTGGTTTTTAATGGAAACGCCACATATTCCTGGCTCCTGCGTCTCTGAGGTGCCGGAGATCCGAAGGGATTTTCATCCCCGTCAACAAAACAAAAAAGGTTATCAGATAAACTAAAAATCTTGAATAGTAATCTTTTCAAAAAACTTTTACACTTTCTAGTAGACTTAGTTGGACTAGTTAGACTTTCTAGTAAGTAAGACCTATTATAAAATTAGTGATTTTCTCGAAGGTAAATAATATACCTTTTTTTTTTGTTGACGGGGTGGAAAATCTCTTCGGATCTCCTGCTCCTCGGGGCTAGGAGCTAGGAGTATGTGGTGATTCCACTAAAAACCACCCCGACGGTCGGCCTTAGGTGCCCTACTCTGGGAGGACCCGGACCATGTTATTTCAGGTCCTCCCCGAATTGACACCATGCCTAGTCAGGCCCTATCCCAGGGGAAAATCACTTCCCCCCTCAATCGCGACGTGGCGGCCCAATTTCGTCTTAATGCAATCAGGCCGCCATCCTATCCCCTACCGCAACATTCAATCAGCGACCAGAGGTCCCCACTCTCCGAGGTAAATAATATACCTAGAAAAAACAAATTAATCTCTGCAAATACATATTGTAAACATTTCATGATTGACACTTTTTATTATTAATTTGTACATGATTATCATTCGGTCATGTCGAGCCTGTTGGTTTAGTGGTTAATGACCCTGACTGCTAAGCCGGAGGTCGTGGGTTCGATTCCCATCCAAGACAAATGTTTGTGTGATGAGCACGATCGTTTGTTCTGTGTCTGGGTGTTATTTATCTATAATATGTTTGTATTTAGAAATATATAAGTATGTTTATCAGCAGTCTGGTTAACATAGCACAGGCTCTGCCTAGTTTGGGATCAGACTGCCGTGTGTGAGGTTATTATTTATTATTATTATTTACTATATTATTTTTACATATGATTAACATATTGACATTTAATTTCTGTATTGACATGGCCCTGATGAAATGAATTTAATTATTTTATACATATATTACTTGATTGTTTTGATTGTATTATAAAACTAACTGGCACCTGCGACTTCGAAAAGTAAAAAGCGCTGCCTTAGTGGGTTCGACTCCCGGACGGGGCAAAATTTTAAAGGGTTTTTCTGAGAGGAAAATGACAATAAGTTATTCCTTATAAAGACAGCTACCTGTTAGTAAAATAGTTTAAAAATCGGTCTAGCCGTTTAGAAGAATACCCGGAACAAACAGACAGACATTTTTTTTTAAACTGGTTGTTAGGCATATGTATCATGCAAATAACCTTGTGAGTATAAAAAAGCCTATTATTTTGACATTACAAACAGACACTTCAACTTTATTTATTTGTATAGATTGTGATTTTACTTTTTATTATTAGAATGCTATCATTAGAACTATCTATTTTAATTTGTACTAAACATATATTTTTGAAATTAATGTAAATTCATACAAATTTTACGTTAACGCACGTACCTTCATTTTCTTTTTGACGGTGTGGAAACTCCTTCGTATCTCCGACTCCTAGGGAACGCAGGAGCCAAGAGTATGTGGTTTTCACAAAAAACCACTCCGACGGCTGGTCTCAGACAGGAGTCCTCATGCCGCGCCTTGTAGGCCCTTGTATATAGTTGCAGCCCGATGACTGCACGAATGGCGTAGTGGTTTAAGCGGTCGCCACGCCGCTTACTACTACGCTGAGTGTTGTGGGTCCGATCCCCACATGAGACTACACTTTGTGTGTTCAACAAATTGTTGTTCTGAGTCTGGGTGTTCTTTGTGTGCGTTTAATGTATGTTTGTAAAGCCCCCTTTTTTTTTTTCTTTTTCCGTGCGGAAATCCGCTCCCCGGAAATCCCCCCCCCCCGTGTGGGAACCCCATGTTCCCTGTGCTCCCTGGAAGCGAGCGCGCTTCGCAACGCGCTCGCCGCCACCCCGGCCTGCTTCTGCTAGGGTGATAGATGGCCTCACCTGTCACCCCCAGGCCTGCGCTTATGGAGGACGGAGGTCGTTCTGCGACCTCCGGCGCCTGAGTCGCCTGCGGTACCTGGCCCGTTCCCGTTCCTGGCGAGTCCTAAACCTCTCGCGGTCCCGCTCCGCCGTCTCCTTCGCGAGCATAACTTGCTCGCAGAAGGAGACGGCAGAGTTCCACGCACTCTCGCTCCGCACGATAGCCGCAATCAGGCTATCGAGCGAGAGAACTCCCACTCCGATGGCCGCCACGAGGTCCCGCCTCTGCTCAACCCACGCCGGGTTTCTGCCAGCGTGTGGAGAGCCGTGTCCACGGTCTGGCCATCGCAGTGGTGGCACTCAGGCGTTGGCTCCTTGCGGATCAGACACAGGTGATCCCCGAAACATCCTTTCCCAGTGATCACCTGCGTCAGTCGGTATGAGAGGGTCCTTGACGCCTCTCGAGCCAATCCTCCATAACGGGTCTTACGACACAGTAATGTATTCATACTGCGGGCGTTGTCTTTTAAAAGAGAAGAAAAAAATAAAATAAAAGATTCGCATTTGTACCTATTTAAAAACTTATTATTTGAATACTATTTGCACGCCATTAGATTTAGAAGAACGTTAACGCCACTGTATACCCTTGATCAGCAAATAAATATTAATAGAATATTGTCATTATGTAGGCCATTTTTGACGACCGGATGGCGTAGTGGTTTATGTAACGGACTGCTATTCCAAAGGTCGCGGGTTCGATTCCCGCTCAAGCCAAACATTTGTGTGGATGAACATTTAATTTTTGATTTGGTCTGGGTGTTTGTATGTATAATATGTATGTATTTACAAAAAAAACAGTATAAATGTATTTATATCAGTTGTCTAGTACCCATAGTACAAGCTCTGCTTAGTTTGGGACTGGATGGCGTTGTGTGAATGTGGTAGAGTATTATAATGGTAATTAAAAAAAAACATTTCTTAAACTCAAGTAACGCCCGTTTAATGACAAACTATAAAACAAAAATATATATTATAACAATTTTAAGTTAAGTAAGTAAACTCCTCAAGATTTTAAGTTCAAGTCAAAAAACAAGTTCCACAGTTTTATTAAAACAAAAAAACAACAGCTTTTATATAACACATGCAGGTACTTAGTGGTTAATAAAATCCAAATCACTCCACAAAACAATTTAGAATATGTTGTACTATTAATAATCATTTAGTTTAAAATGATAATATATTCTGAGCGAGTGAAAATTTGCATACGGAATACCGACGGTCGAATACGGCTTCGGCGTACCGCGAAACATATATTCGCATTTAAACTTGGCTTATGTAGTGCAAAAGGCACTATGTTGTATTTAACTAGTTTGTAAGCGCGGATTTGCTCGCTAAAATGTTTGTTTTATTAACCCCCGAAGTAAAAGAGGGTGTATTTGTGTGTATGTGGTTATTTTTTGCGTTTTAATGTGATTTAATTGAGTTATTGAAGCTATAAACCAAGGAAATCCTCTGAGATATTCGAAGATCATGAGCTCTGTTGAAATTGCGTAAGGGGTTTTCTTCTTTTTCGGTGATATTTTTACTCAACTTAAAAAAAATCGGTTGTCTGTAAAGTCGGTTTACTGACGATAGTTGAACGTGACAACGCCATAAGAAAATACTGATGGAATGGTTGCATTTTTCAAAAATGTATTATTGTATACGAGTAGCAGCTGTCCACGCGGACGCATCGCTCACTCAAGTAGGACAGAGACAGATGTCGAACGCTGCCGAACGCGGAGGCCGATTGTGCCTCTTTGTCACTCGTTCCGCGCTCTCGCTTGCACTTCACGCCTTAAATGGAACGCCTCAGAGCGAGGTAACGCCGCATGAGTCATGTTTTTTCGTGCGTGGAGCCGGCTCTATCGAATTATAAGACGTTGTCACTTCAAAAAAGGAAGAGAATCTGAATTCGTGAAAGTTTGTTAACGCAAAAGTTTGTCATTTATGAATGTATTTATGGCTATTCTCGACTGCCTCAGTGGCGCAGTGGTGGCGTTTGCGTCCGCTGTGCTGAGGTCTCGGGTTGATTCGGACCAACTGTTTGTATAATCCGCAAATATTTTGAGTTTGGGTGTTTTTATGCCTAATATGGATTATCAAAAAAAAAAGTATTAGATCAGAAAATCTAGCTTTGTTTAAGACTAGATGGCGTTTGTGTGTCAGATGTCCGAAATATTATTATTATTTAGATATTTTTTTATTGGTGAGGGTATTCGTCTCGTTTAGTGTTACAGAAAACCGCTGTTAGGTAATTAATTCGTTGCTTTTCACCGAGTAAGTGATGTTATCGGATTTGACTGATTGCATTCAAAGGGCGGCCATGTACTCTGACTCTTAGCTTCGTCGCTGGGCGGCGGTAGTCACTTACCGTCAGGTGGTGTGTCTGCTCGTTTGCCTCCCCCCCCCGCCCCTCTATATCATAAAAAAAATGTACTTTTTTTGTAATTGGAGGGATTAAACGAGCAATTCTTGTATATATAGATAATCTGAATCTCGGAAACGGCTACAATGATTTTTATGAAATTTGGTGTGCAGGGGGTTTCGGAGCAATTAATCGATCCAGCTAGGATTTATTTAATAGATTATTATTATTAGAGATATTTATAGATTTTCATACATCCGTTCATCCTTTATTTTACCTCTTTAGGGGTGACAACTTCAAAAAACCTTTTGTTAGTGAGTGTTTACAATGTAAAAGCAACAGCTGACAAAATTTCATGTTTCTAGCCCCAACGGTTTGGGCTCTGCGTTGATGAATCAGACAGCTAGTCAGGTCGTTACTTTTGAAACGAAGTTTATACAATTCCGTACTACGTTATTTTGGTCCGTGTGGTGACAGGTCCGTGTGGTGACGGATTAAGAATACAAATTGTCACCACCCCAATTCATCCCGTGGGTGTCGTAAGAGCCGACTAAGGGAGCAAACTAAGCAGGACAACAGCACTGCAAAGAGAAGGAAAACTTGAAACAAACCCTATACCAACCCGTCTGGCCAGCGTTTTATAGTAGGCCAAAACCTTCTTTCTAAGGAGAGGCCTATGTCCAGCAGTGGACTAGTATAGGCTGTTGATAACTTGTTCCACAGATTGGTTGTGGATCAGTTGGAGATTTACTACAGTTGGAGACTTATAATATTTCTGTTTCCTCAATGCAGTCTTGATTCATGCTCTAACAGTTGCAGGACAGGATTTGTATTAGAATCGTCCAGTGCTCTGGATGATTCCAGAATATAAATATTTTATCAGTCTAGGCGCAGTTCTTTTATTTCCGTCTAATCTGTACCAATTACAGTTGAAGAGTTTGTTTGATTGGTTGAACGCGTTAATCTCAGGAAGTATTTGTTCGAATTAAAAAATATTTTTGGTTTTGGATAGCCCATTTATCGAGGAAGGCTATAGGCTATATAACATTAGGTTATGTCCAATAGGAGTCGAGCGAAAATGAAAAATGATGCAAAACGGGGAAAATTTATTCCTTTTGCAAGACGCAGACGAAATTCGCCTGTCAACTAGTCACTTCTATTTCATCATCATCGTCATCAACAGCCTATAATAGTCCACTGCTGGACATAGTACATATATAAAGTTAGTTATGGCCTACTATACCACGCTGGCCAGACGGGTTGATATAGGGTTTGTTTCAAGTTTTCCTTCTTTTTACAGTGCTGTTGTCCTGTACAGTTTGTTCTGAGTCGGCTCTTACGACACCCACGGGATGAATAGGGGTGGTGACACTCCGTATTCTTAATCCGTCACCACACGGATAGTCACTTCTATTTAGAAAGTAGAAATTAGTTTTAAAACTTTACTTACACGTGGATCAAATCTAATAAATATTAGAAGTCATTAACTTCAATATATGCCGGTGATATGACCTTGAAATGGAAGTTAAATTAAGTTATTCAAGAAATCGAGATGTCTAATATTCATAGGGCGACCATTAAATGTTTAAAGTTAATTAGGTAACAATTGAATGTCACTTGAAGAAAAAGCCGTGTGGTGTCGTGGGACACCCGATAGGAACGAAGTTGTAACGATCGAGTAAAACTGATTCGGCACATTTTAATTATAACGCCATCTATGAAAGCGGCTATTACCTACATATTTTTCAGTTGGTTTCTAATTAAAACAATTTATACATTGGTAAAATCTCCTTGAGAAATGATTTCCTATCTATTCGATAGATGGCGCTGAATGACTGACATAAAAAGATAGAAATGAAAATATCTGGCTTGCTTTCTATAAGAGAGAGAGAGACAGACAGAGAAACATGCGACGCCGAACAGCTTACAATAGCGTACTATAGCAAAAAGTGTCGTGACCAATTTTCGTAAGAATTTTTTCCGTCTAGCCCCCTTTCACAACGCGCGATAAGAAACTTCGTTCCAAAAACTTTGTTGCGAGACTTGCACTTTTTTGTATGTTATGCTTTTGATGGCAACGTGGGGCGCGTGGCTATGTGGTAACCGAGTAGGTTAACACATTGTAAAGTTAAGTAATATTAGCCAGGTTAGTCTATGGATGGGTAGCCATTCTTAACACATTAAGGCCCGTCCGGAACTTAGAGAGCGCGTTAAGCCGTCGGTTCCGGCTGCCATAGGAATATCTGTAACAGTATTTCTGCAGAACTTCAATATCGCCTGATAGATAGATAATACTTTATTTACCCACCAGGGTTTTACAGACATTATAATATAATAATATTCTTTATTCGGGTATCTTAGACCCATACATGTTCCACATTTATAAACGGAAAAAAAACAAAGATAAAGAAAGATAAAAATACTAAAATCAAATATAAAAACACAACTTACTTATAGTTTCTCTCTACATGAACCTTGGAACAGTGGTTCATATAGCTAGAGTCCAGCCTAGCAGCTATCATTGCCAGAATTCGATTGGGGCTGGCCCGCATTCCGCAGAGCAAGGATGCACGTAGCTTTCAAATTATGGAGTAAAAGCAATCGACCCTGGCTTCAATCTGGTAATTAACAACAGATGTAATGTACAAAGGGCGGCCTTATCGCTTAGAGCAATTTCTTTCAGGCAACCTTTGGATGGGCTGGATTCATTTTGAACTAGTGATAGGTGAATAGAAGTTCGAGTAATAAATAAGGTATTAACTTACATACATACATAAGTATATACATACACTATAACCCGGCAATCTCGTGCGCGACCGTCCCGCGGGGTGACAGACAGTGGCGGGGGCGAGGTAGCGCGTCATTCTAGCACACGGCTACACACGATTCCCTTCCCCGCTACACCACCCGCTACCCGCTGACATCTTGAGTACCTCGTCCCCGCCACCGTCTGTCACCCCGCAGGACGGTCGCGCACGACGTTGATGGACTATAATTTTTAAAGTATGCCTAGTACTTGGGTTGTGGAGGTCTGACGGCAGTCGCTACGGATAAAAAATCCAAATTCATCCGTATCGTAGTAGACTCAAACCAGGCCCTAACCTAGTTTGAGAAAAAGGCTTACAGGATACTGGTATATTTATGATAGGAGACTCTTTCTCTTTGTAGATTTATTACACCTTTTTTTTCCGTGCGGAAATCCCCTCGGATACCACCTATCGGTGGCATGTCGGACTCGAACCGACTAAAACCGCACGCCGTCTCGGGTACTAATAGACGGGGAACCAGGTATACCCTAGAAAGGAAGTCCCTGGTGCCCCGACATACCTCGGGCCATCTACAACAACAGGTAGACGACCCCATGTTCCCTCTGCTCCCTGGAAGCGAGCGCGCTTCGCAACGCGCTCGTCAGATTTATTACACCTAATACCAGTATAAGAGACGATAAACTATAATCACTGCAAATGTAATGGGAATTGTATATCAATGCCATAGAATTATAGATTTACTAGCTTCCGTCCCTAGCTTCGCCCGCTTGGATTTCGGTGACCGTGATCTTTTTTTTTGATACTAAAAAGTGAGATATCTACTTAGGATATTAATAATAATATTCTACCATATTCACACACCGCCATCTAGTCCTAAACTAAGCAGAGCTTGTACTAAGGGTACTAGACGACTGATATAAACGCATATATGTATATTATACATAGAAACACCCAGACCAAATCAAACATTAAATGTTCATGCACACAAAAGTTTGATTTGAGCGAGAATCGAACCCGCGACCTTTTTAATAGCAGTCCCTTACACAAACCACTACGGCATCCGGTCGTCAGATTCTCAATTTACTGTATTTTACATTACTTTATTGTATCTCTGCTGGTTTACGCGGCGTACGCGAGTAAAACTCCCAGTAGGCAAGTTTTTGCGACCTATTCAATTTATCGTTATATTTCAGTCAATTTACATAACAACATAATGAATTATACACCTAAACCTTCCTCAAAGATGCCATTATCTTTTGGTGAAACCGTACAAAAATCCGTTTGGTTGTTTTACAGTTAATCCCGTTCATACAGACAGACAGACCCGGCCGCGAAACTTCATTTTATAATATGTAAGGTTATTGCAGTTTGTACGTGCAGAAAACGAGACTGCAATCGGTCTATTTGAGTTTTTCCTTGACCAATAGACAAGACAGCAACTGTTTTTTAAATTTAAAGCTTGTTTTCTTACTAGATAAATCTTAAAACTTGAAGATCGTTAAATAAGTGACTGTATTAAGGATTTTTGACTTAAATTTAATCTGGTAAAATTACGAGTTATGAGTATATTATTTATTGGTCACTAAAATTGCGGTTTATAATATGTTTACGATTAGAAATAATTCAGAGTGATCAAGTCTGGCTGGACTTGTAGGGAGCACTACTGTGCCCCTTTATAAAAGTAATTTAAACTTTATAAACTTATAAATATTCATATTTCAACTCCAGTTAAACTAAAATTCGAGCATAAATAGGTAATAAAACGTCCTTAAAATCATTAAAATAATTTCCAAAAGAATTTAATTGATATATTGAACTGTATAATTTAGTTTTAACACTCATTTATAATCTGTCTTATCTCTTTATCTCTATTTTGTCCCCCTCTAGTCTCAGAAGTTCGGTTGTTTTGTTTGTTGCCGGACTACTGAGACTAAATTTAAGGCTGTTGATGATGATGATGATGATGAGTTCGGTTATGACACATCTATATCTATACAAATAAATAAAATTGGAGTGTAGGTTTGCAATATTAAAATAACCGCTTTTTACTCAATGCATATGTATGTTTACACGGTACGTATGCCAAGATAACATTTTTTACAATTTTTGTCCGTCTGTCTGTCTGTTTGCTCCGGGTAATCTCTGGAACGGCTGGACCGATTTCGTCGGGACGTTCACTGGCAGATAGCAGATGACATAAGGAGTAACTTAGGCTACTTTTTTAGACTAGCTTCGCCCCGTGGCGTTGCCTGCGGTTATAACAACAAACGCGGGTAACACCGCGGGTCTCAGCTAGTATATATATATATATATAAAAGAAGCAACTGACAGACTGATTCACTGACTGATCGATCAACGCATACGCATACATACTATAGTCCATCAACGTCGTGCGCGACCGTCCTGCGGGGTGACAGACGGTGGCGGGGACGAGGTACTCAAGATGTCAGCGGGTAGCGGGTGGTGTAGCGGGGAAGGGAAACGGTTCTCTTCGTGTGTAGCCGTGTGCTAGAATGACGCGCTACCTCGCCCCTGCCACTGTCTGTCACCCCGCGGGACGGTCGCGCACAAGATTGCCGAGTTATAGAAGCATGAAATTTTGCAAAAAATGTTCCTTAGGTGACGTAGGTGTGCACTAAGAAAGGATTTTTAAAAATTCCACCCCTAGGGTGCAAAATAGGAGTTGGAAATTGATATGAATCGAATTATCAATTATCGTGATCATCACACAATTATTTGTTCTGGTTGAAAATCGAACTCACGACCTCTAGCTTAGTAGTTAGTTTTATTATCCACTAGACCAACAGACCTGTTATATATATATATATATATTTTTTATCACACATCTCACACGGCCGTGTCTGATCCCAAACTAGGCAGAGCCTGTACTATGGTAACCAGACTGCTGATAAACATACTTATATATATTTTTAAATACATACATATCTATACTAATATTTAGCTGAAGAGTTTGTTTGTTTGTTTGTTTGAACGCGCTAATCTCAGGAACTACTAGTCCGATTTGAAAAATTCGTTCAGTGTTAGATAGCCCATTTATCGAGGAAGGCTATAGGTTATATATCATCACGCTAAGACCAATAGGAGCGGAGCACCAATGAAGAATGTTTCAAAAACGGAGAAAATTTATTACTATTGAGAGACGCAGACGAAGTTGCGCGGGTCAGCTATTATAGATAAATTACACCCAGACACAGAACAAATGACCGTGCTAATATACATTTTATTTGTCCTGGGTGGTTTAGCAGTCAGGGTCACTAAACCAACAGGCCCATCAAGCGTCAGTACTTTAAAAGCCGAATAAACACATAATTTTATGTCGTAGATTGACTCACTGTTGAAACCAGAAAAATATATTCTAAACTGTAGTATAGACTGCTAGCCGACAGCGACAGAGGAAATAAAACTGGATTTCGAGTGTGAAGGGAAATGATTTAATTCACAAATAAATAACATGTTTTTTTAATATTTCAACTTCACATCAACAGCCTATACTAGTCCACTGCTGGACATAGGCCTCTCCTTAGAAAGGAGGTTTTGGCCTACTATACCACGCTGGCCAGACGGGTTGGTATAGGGTTTGTTTCAAGTTTTCCTTCTCTTGCAGTGCTGTTGTCCTGCTTAGTTTGCTCCCTTAGTCGGCTCTTACGACACCCACGGGATGAATGAACTTAATACTAGATAATATTATATAATATGTACGATTTTTTTTTATATATAATTCTTTATACACAAATTACAACTCACTTGTACAATGGCGGACTTAATGCCACAGGCATTTTCTCCCAGTCTACCTTTGGGTGGTGGGGAAATGTCTGAGTAGGTGCACTAGATAACCGCGGGCAACGCCGCGGGGCGAAGCTAGTCTAAAAAAAGTAGACGTAAGTTACTCCTTATGTCATCAGCTATCTGCCAGTGAAAGTCCCGTCGAAGTCGGTCCAGCCGTTCCAGAGATTACCCGAACAAACAGACAGACAGACAAAAATTGTAAAAAATGTTATTTTGGCATATGTACCGTGTAAACATACATATGCATTTAGTAAAAAGCGGTTATTTTAATATTACAAACAGACACTCCAATTTTATTTATTTGTATAGATAAATTACACCCAGAAGCAGAACTAATGATCGTGCTTTTCATGTTTTTTTTTGTCCTGGGTGGGAATTGAACCCACGACCTCTGGCTCTGCAGTCACTATCGCTACTACCTACTAGACCAACAGGCCAGATCATCATCAGCCTATCGCAGTCCACTGCTGGACATAGGCCTCTCCCATTGCACGCCACTTAGATCGATTTTGGGCTTCTCGCATCCAGCTCCTGCCATCCATCTTGCGCAAATCGTCACTCCACCTGGCCTGTAGGCCAGATGGAGTGACGATTTGTGGCTTTGCAGTCACAATCGCTACTACCTACTAGACCAACAGGCCAGATATTTTAATTTAATCTTCTTAATTTACTTTCTTAATAAGAATGATATCTTCCAGTCCTGGGATGCTGCTGGCCACTGCATACAGTTATTGTCTATGTCTACAATAGATATCGCAGTGGTGAAAACCAAGGAATGAGATGGTATCACTCCGGTTAAGTTCCATTGTTCTTGTTTTTATTTTAAATATTATAAATATAAATATTTGGGTGGTGGGTAAACGTCTGAATGGGTGCACTAGTAATTAAGTTTCTTTTTGTTTTAAAACTAAAATAATAATAATTGAGATTCCCAGAAACAGTCAGTAAAAATATCCGCAAAAGTACATACGAAATACATTTAGGCGTCTTTATAACTAGAGGTATTTTAATTCAAAAGAAACATAAATTTTATAACTCTCTATGACGCGTCTGAGCGTCGAACCCACGATTTACACGTGTACACATATAGGTCAAATAACTCAACGTTATAAATAATATAATAAAACTAATTTATACGGAAACAATTACGGAAATTTGAGTTTTAAATTTTTGAATGTAATTTTTTTTCTGACGTATCTGCGAGAATTTATTTACCGGTGACTAATTATTTACCTCCAACAAAAAAAAATGTATTTTTACTCATAGCACTTACCAACTCGTTCGTGTGGTACAAGATTAAGAATACGGAGTGTCACCACCCTTATCTATCCCGTGGTTGTCGTAAGAACCGACTAAGGGAGCAAACTACGCAGGACAACAGCTCAGCAAAGAGGAGAAAAACTTGTAACAAACCCTACACCAACACGTCTGGCCAGCGTGGAATATTAGGCCAAAACCTTTTCTAAGGAGAGGTCTATGTCCAATAGTGGACTATTAAAGGCTGTTAATGATGATGATAACCAACTTTTCCTTAATAATCCTGTTGGTAACATGTTTCACCATGTGTGGGAGTATAGGAAGTCTAGAAATCGCGCGCCATTTTGGTTTGACCAATGTTATACAGTTGGCTGTCAGTGTCTGGTAAGTGCGATGTCAAAAATTTACACAACATATACGACTACTGTAAAGCTCGCTTATTTTTTTAGCGTAGTGATCAAAGCAGTCACATCTCCACTTCCTACTGCGCTGAGTGTTGTGGTTTCGATCCCCACATGGGACAACACTTTGCGTGATCCACAAATTGTTGTACTGAGTTTCGGTGTTCTAAGCTGCCGCTTCCTACTGCGCTGAGTGTTGTGGTTTCGATCCCCACATGGGACAACACTTTGCGTGATCCACAAATTGTTGTACTGAGTCTCGGTGTTCTAAGCTGCCGCTTCCTACTGCGCTGAGTGTTGTGGTTTCGATCCCCACATGGGACAACACTTTGCGTGATCCACAAATTGTTGTACTGAATCTCGGTGATCTAAGCTGCCGCTTCCTACTGCGCTGAGTGTTGTGGTTTCGATCCCCACATGGGACAACACTTTGCGTGATCCACAAATTGTTGTACTGAGTCTCGGTGTTCTAAGCTGCCGCTTCCTACTGCGCTGAGTGTTGTGGTTTCGATCCCCACATGGGACAACACTTTGCGTGATCCACAAATTGTTGTACTGAATCTCGGTGATCTAAGCTGCCGCTTCCTACTGCGCTGAGTGTTGTGGTTTCGATCCCCACATGGGACAACACTTTGCGTGATCCACAAATTGTTGTACTGAGTCTCGGTGTTCTAAGCTGCCGCTTCCTACTGCGCTGAGTGTTGTGGTTTCGATCCCCACATGGGACAACACTTTGCGTGATCCACAAATTGTTGTACTGAGTCTCGGTGTTCTAAGCTGCCGCTTCCTACTGCGCTGAGTGTTGTGGTTTCGATCCCCACATGGGACAACACTTTGCGTGATCCACAAATTGTTGTTCTGAGTCTCGGTGTTCTAAGCTGCCGCTTCCTACTGCGCTGAGTGCTGTGAGCTCGATCCCCACATGGGACAACACTTTGCGTGATCCACAAATTGTTGTTCTGAGTCTCGGTGTTCTAAGCTGCCGCTTTCTACTGCCCTGAGTGTTGTGAGCTCGATCCTAACGTGGGACAACACTTTCTGTATCCAGAAACTGTTGTTCTGATTCTGGGTGTTCTTTGGGTCCGTTTCATGTATGTTTGTAATCCGCCGCGACACAGGACGTGTTCCTAGTGCAGGAGATCTCTTTTCATAATTATATTAAGTTTATTTTTAACATAAATAACTTGCTTACCTAACGAACGAAGAACATATTTGTGTGAATTCATGTTGTTGCACTGATAGCTAAAATAAAATTATTTAAATACTTACAATTAAAAATTTTATAATTTTTTGGCAACAAAGTAAGGTATTAAATACAATATGGGAGGAGCTAAATATTAATTTCTGTTTTTTCTACAAACTAAACGTTTAGACTTAAGTTAATTTATACTTAACCGACACTTATTTAGAACCGACGTAATGTTTCCTTTGCCTTCACACGTTAAATTTGAACGAAAAAAATATACGAATCTATAATTTAACTATCCAAGGCTGTTACCGTTAAATAAGCTACATTGAATACACAAAACAAACCAGTTAAAATCTTACACGTGCCGCGCTCACTTAGATACAGGCTGTTTAATAGTTTAAATTTTTAATTTATTTAAAACAATTTTAATGTCTTCAGGTCACTACCTTAGTGAAATAATTTTATGCCTTTTAGAGAGGTCACGGATTCGCTAAATAAATTTCTAATTTAATCTACATGCGAAAATTATTTTTAAAAAAATCGCTAGAACTGTTTAACTGTTTTTTGGAGTGCGCGAATACATCTATTAAAAGGTGACGGGAAGTGTGTCTCTGTACGACTTATGCATCTTATTCCATTATGATACACCGGGACGATTCAATGGTAGGTATTTTCTTTCTTCTCTTATGTGAGGAAACCCTGGGGCCGTGACCCCACCGGGGTTTGCGATGGGGCGGTGTGTCGGCATCGAACCTACTAAAAACCGTTACCTCAAATGGGATGATTTTGGGAATAGCTGTTATAAAGATGTCCGGACCCCTCCCAACGCCTGCCGGCAATAGTACGGGCACCACCTTCTCTCCAAAAACTCTTATTTAAGTGACACACGGATCTGGATCTGGATATAGACTCCTCGCGGCTGGCCATTATAGCAGGTGGAGGGAATAATCTGTCTTACCGCGCTTACTCTCAGGGCGGCACGCAGTTCGCCGGTGGAGAATTGGTAGCGCAGTGCTGGCATTATGCTGTCTTCTCATCTAGGTACCCGGCATGCCCGGTAAATACCTTCGACAATCGCTAGGTGACGCAAATAGCGAGGAAACTAGGGTCAGAGATTCCGGGATAGGACCTAGTTAGGCGCGATGTCGATTCAGGGGGACCAGAAGTCACATGGTCAGGGTCCTCAAAGGGGGCGCCTGAGGTCTATCGGTGTGGTTTTTAGTGGAGCAACCACATACTCCTAGCTCTTGCGTTCCAAGGAGCCGGAGATGCGAAAGGATTTTCCACCCCGTCGCCAAAACAAGGGGGGACTTCCAAACCAGTAAGGAGTCAGAGTCACGTCACCCTAAATACATCATAATGATTATTCGTTTAATATTATTTTTGTGAGAGTGTGAAAGAGTGTAAATATTTAAACTTATTCATGTCTCTTCCTGAATCAAGAGAACCATACCTTTTTAGTCCTTAATAACTGAGATTCTTCAAAACAATGTTGTGACATATTGAATGATGCCACTACATCTAGCTGTAATTAAATAAAAGTGGCCGTGAGTGTATGTTAAATCGTATTATAGTTATCGTTACGGTGAAATAAAACGTCATTATAAAATAATCGACACGTAATTTAATGTCTCAAGTAAAAGACTGTATAGAATAACTGTATGCAGTCGCAGCTGGTTAGAAGCTGAGTGCCGGCGGCGATCCTCATTCGCGCTGTCCCACGTCGCGCCCCGCACGTCGCACCCTCTCCCGGACAGACCCGACCGTGGAGTGCGCGTAGACATGCTGCCCGGGTTGAAGTGTTACTTCAATGAAACGGGGGGTTGTAGTTCGGCAGGTCGGATAGTCAGAGGCAGGAAATTATTATATTTTGACTTTGAGTTCACTGTTAAGAAAAGGCTGTGTGAGAGATGTGTCAAGTTATTATTAAAAAAAACTGGTTTGCCCCACAGGAAGCCCCCTGTAGGGCAGACCAGTCTTTTTTTACTAACAATTAAAATAATAATTCTCTTTCCAACCTAGGGGCAGACCAGTGGTAACCAGACTGCTGATAAACATACTTACATATATACTACCAAATACATACATATAGATAAATTACACCCACACACAGAACAAATTATCATGATCATCATATAATTATTTGTCCTGAGTGGCAGTCGAACCCACGAGCTCTGGTTTAGCAGTCACGATCGCTTACCAACAGGCCAGTGAAGTTCAAGTCTGGGGATACCACGCGTATATTATACTTCCAAGACTATACAATACGTAATATTTCAAAGACTATTTTGTTAACTACCTGCTTTTTCTCGAGCTTTTTTGCGTAAATGCTTCCTTTAAGAAACAAGTGAAAGAACATTGCCTGGTGAACAAGTGAAATTAATAATTATGGGACATCAATGTCCCATAATTATTAATTTTCAATTAAGTCAATTTAGTAACAAAAGATGAGTTACAAATAAGTAGACGTAACAATCGGCGTCTTTTCGCTCACGGCGATCTCTTCCAGACAACCCTAACACGGATTTTAGGTATTTAACAGTTTAGGGTAATACATACACGTAATAAATTATCACGTGAATATTTAAAAATATTAACAAAGACATTCATACACAAATATACATCTGTACACATTACACATATACAAATACATATACATACATACACATATACATACATACACATATACACATACATATTTTTATTAAGATTATACTACTATATATTAAGACAGCTACATACTCGTATTAAAGTATGGTGTGAATGTTTTCTTTTTGAAGTGATACCTTCTTATGGGAGGGTAAACCGCTTCGTTACGTAACGCGTTACGGCGCCAGTCTGTCTGGCTTCCCTTTCTCTCACTCAGGCTGGCTCCTCCTCTCTCTTGCTTTTTACAGCTACCATAAGCTAATAGTTACTTTTAAAGGATTAAATAATAATACTAATAATTTTCATACACAAAATTCTAATGTACATACTCAAAATATATTTTATCATCAATAAAACATTTTACTAATAAATAACCTTTCCTTACATCATCATATTAATATACATAAAATTTAAATAATAACCAAAGCTTTTCTCAAGTTAAACAATTTCAGTATAAAATAATTCAACTTAGATTAGTTTAAATTATCACTTCAGTCGGGCGTCCCGAGACGCACACTTTTTTTTTTCAAATGTGATATACTTAAGTGGTTATGTATGTATGTATATTTGCTGGTATGTATAAGTATTTGTTTTTATGTATATAAATATGTATGTGAGTATATATGTGTATATTTATTATATTATCTCTTTTATATTCGTTAGCCATTAACCTTTTTTCTTTTCTGGGCCGTGGTACTGGTACCCACCGGTGGCTATGTCGGACTCGAACCGACTAAAAACCGCTCGCTGTCTCGGGTACCAGTAGTCGGGGAACCAGATGAACCCTAGAAAGGAAATCCCTGGTACCTCCACGTACCTCGGGCCATCTACGGCGAGTGGATAATGTGTTCTCATGTTCCTTGTGTACTTCCGAAATGGCGCGACCTGAAAAAATCATTTCATCGTCAACTACTACTGTCTCCGTGTGGTGTTGACGGATTAAGAATACAGAGTGTCACCACCCCTATTCATCCCGTGGGTGTCGTAAGAGCCGACTACGGGAAAAAACTACGCATAACAACATCACTGCAGAGAGAAGGAAAACTTGACACAAACCCTATACCAACCCGTCTGGCCAGCGAGGTATAGTAGGCCAAAACCTCCTTTCTAAGGAGAGGCCTATGTCCAGCAATGGACTGGTAAAGGCTGTTGATGTGATGATGTGACTACTGTCTCTCCGGAACATTTTAATCCATCCTAAGGTTGCCTGGAAGAGATTGCTCTTAGCAATAAGGCTGCCCTTTGTACATTATATGTCAGACACTTTTATGTACCATATTTTTTTGTAAAACTGTGTACAAATAAACAGTTCCAACTATCTATCTATTTAGAATATATAATATATATTATATAATGAATCCAACAGGATCTATAATAACAGCTAAAGTCCTTTAATAGTTTTTTTTTACACAGGCAATGTTTTAGCTTGTCGGATTTTTTCAGGCAATTTTTCCAGAGTCTTACTTTCTTAAATATATATACTACTTTGATTTCATCTTCTTATTTAATTCCTATTACACCAGCCACTACCCTATACCAATTCCCCGTCATGTTTTCTCTCCATACCACGGTAGCCTATAAGAGATTGCCTCTGAGCGAAAAGGCCTCCGTTCTGTTCTTTCTCATCTAGTTTTAAGTTATTTATTGTACGTACGTGTAAGTTATTTAGTGCAGATTAAGGTAATTGCAAAAAAAAATGGCAGATTCTCAAAACTAATTTCAGAAAAAAAAATTGTTCCGTTACACGTGCCAATTATTTTCGTAAACTGACAATGAGCATAAAAAATCTAGTTTAGTTACCTATTTAGTTTTAGCTGCTGTCTGGGTAAACAAGATTATATAAAAGTAGAAAATAATCAAAGTACTAAATATATCTACTAAAAAAACTTTTTTTTTTGTCACTCATGTTTTCAAGAAAAAAATATTGCGTACCAGCTTTTTTCTGCCTCTCCGCCCGCGGTCGCGTCTGTTATCGCGGTAAAAAATAGCCTCTGTTACTCGCTGATAACTTAGCTTTCCATTGGTGATAGAATTTTTATCATGGGTTTAGTGGTTTAGGCGTTAAAGCAAAACAAACAAACTCGCTTTTACGTTTAAAATAGAAGTATGTAAATATGGATTTTACAACCTTAAAACACAGTGAAGTAATTTCTGCACACCGTATTATGGAATGTCAGTGTCGTTGTCAACTTGGTTATGGCTAGCGTCTTGTTTATGAACGAGTATTGTTTGTATCGATCTTGCAGTTTTATTTAATAACTAGCTGATACCCGCGGTGTTACCTGCGTTTGTTGTTATAACCGCGGGCAACGCCGCGGGGCGAAGCTAGTCTAAAAGAAGTAGCCTAAGTTACTCCTTATGTCATCAGCTATCTGCCAGTGAAAGTCCCGTCGAAATCGGTCCAGCCGTTCCAGAGATTAACCGAAACAAACAGACAGACAAAAATTGTAAAAAATTTTATTTTGGCATATGTACCGTGTAAACATACATATGCATTTACTAAAAAGCGGTTATTTTCAGACACTCCAATTTTATTTATTTGTATTGATTAATTTATTAATTCTATTGACGGTGTTGAGGACTGCACGGATAGCGCAGTGGTTTAAGCGGTCGCCACGCCGCAATGGGGATTCCTACTTTTTGTGATCCACAAATTGTTGTTCTGAGTCCTTGAGGTGTTCCTTGTATCCGTTTCATGTATGTTTGTAAAGTCCCCCGCGACACAGGATATATTTGTAGTGCGGGATGTCTTTTAAAGATAGTTACTGTCGTAGCGTATAGTGACGCTCATAGCGCCTAAACAGTTAATATTTTTTTAATATTTCGAAAATACGACAAAATCTTGTTGATAGTGAATCATCATTTACATCATCATCAACAGCCTTTAACAGTCCACTGCTGGACATAGGCCTCTCCTTAGAAAGGAGGTTTTGGCCTACTATACCACGCTGGCTGCGTAGTTTGCTCCTTTAGTAGGCTCTTACGACACCCACGGGATGAATAGGGGTGGTGAAATATTAAAGAAAATACTTTAATCTTTTGATTTCTGGCAATTCGTATAAGTTTCTCGATTAGCAGTTCAGCAGTTAAGGTGTGGAAACGTAACAAATAAACACACATTCTCACTTATAGGTGATGGTTTTCTATTTATCATTTTCGCACGAATATTTATTTATGATTACTTAAAATATAAGTTATATTTTTTTATATCTAAGATATTTTGGTTGTATAATAAATTATGTGACGTTAATGTCTGAGGTTGAATGCAATTTTTGCAACATTCGTTTACATTATCTAGAGATGTTGCGTGTTGTGTTTCTCCGGTTGCCGGATATCCGGCTATTTCTATAAGCTACTCTATTAAACTTTTGAATAAACTTTCCGGTACTACTACTAATCTACTAACTGATCTGGTATCCTTTAACTTAACCCGAATATTAACTAATAATAATAATAATAATATTGTACCACATTCACACAACGCCATCTAGTCCCAAACTAAGCAGAGCTTGTACTATGGGTACTAGACAACTGATATAAATACATAAATACTTTCTTTTGTAAATACATACATATTATACATAGAAACACCCAGACCAAATCAAACATTAAATGTTCAGGCACACAAATTTTTGACTTGAGCGGAAATCGAACCCGCGACCTTTGGAATAGCAGTCTGTTACAGAAACCACTACGCCATCCGGTCGTCACTTAATAACTGCACACATCTAACACTAGACCTAGATCCTGATCTTTGGGCCATCTGAAGTTTGTAGAGGATGTCCTTGGCAAAACCCCAGTCTCAGCCCTGTATATGAGCACTGGTAAGATACACTGGTCATGAATGCGAGCTTTTTGTTAGGCGTTGATCTTCATGTTGAACGCAAATTCGAGTTTGGAGTAAGCTTCCCATGCAAGTCTTATGCGACTGTCAATCTCATTCGTCTGGTTGTCTTTTCCCAAAACGACCTCCTGATCAAGATACACATATTTGTCTACTTTCTCTATGATAGTGGGTTTTATGCTGATGTTTGCTGTACTATTTGAAACGTTGGTCATGACGTTGGGTTTGTCAAGATTAATTTCTAAGCCGCACTCCGTGTGGTGACGGTTTAAGAATACAGAGTGTCAACGCCCCTATTCATCCCGTGGGTGTCGTAAGAGCCGACTAAGGGAGAAAACTACGCAGAACAACAGCACTGCAGAGAGAAGGAAAACTTGACATAAACCCAATACCAACCCGTCTGGCCAGCGTGGTATAGTAGGCCAAAACCTCCTTTCTAAGGAGAGGCTTATGTCCAGCAGTGAACTATTAAAGGCTGTTGATGACTGTTTCGATGTTTCATTATGTTCCCGTATCATAGCCGTCAGGGTGGAGGCCGTCCGGGTTGTCCGAGAACAACACGATGTCATCCAAAAATCATAGGCCAGTCATCCTTTTGTCCGCTATGTTTATGCCACGCTCTTTACATATTTTTTTTAA
Organism: Arctia plantaginis; assembly: GCA_902825455.1. Classification (NCBI taxonomy): domain Eukaryota; kingdom Metazoa; phylum Arthropoda; class Insecta; order Lepidoptera; family Erebidae; genus Arctia; species Arctia plantaginis. Next base: position 1,890,160 of record CADEBD010000146.1, read on the forward strand.
TGTCCTTAAGCACCAGGGTTAAAAGTTTAGGAGAGAGTGTATCTCCCTGTCTAACTTCCCTCTGGATCCTTACCGTTTGAGTTTCTGCTGGTAGGTTAACTTTCAGCGTTGCATGTTTATATACTTTTTGTATGAGGTTAGTGTAGCAGTAATCAATGCGGGCATCCTGAAGGGACTGAATCAGTGCTCAGGTTGCGATGCTTTCAAAGGGCCTTTTTGTAATGCGAGCCAGAGTGGTACCTGGTATTCAGTGTTTTTTTTTAAATTATAACTCTCATTGTTAATACATGGTCCATAGGCTAAAGCCCCTCCTGAATCCTGCATGTTCGACAGGCTGATTGTAGTCCAGTATTACGGTCAAACGGGTTGTGATTATTTTTGTAAACAGTTTGTACAACTGTGATAGTAGACTGATGGGGCGGTAGTTGTTCAGTTCAGACTTATCATCATCATCATCATCATCATCATCATCAGCCTATCGCAGTCCACTGCTGGACATAGGCCTCTCCCATTGCACTTATTCCCCTTCTTAAATAATAAGATGGCCATAGCACTTTCCTATTTATTCGGTATTCGGTATTCTTCTAGGCATTTATTGAAGAGATTATTGAGGGGATGCAAGACTGCGTCCCCACCTTCTTTAACCATTTCTATGATGACATCATCTTCATCTAGGGCGGTCCGTATTTCAGCTTTTGTTATCTCCGGTACGTCTTCAGATCCAACATTTGCTATTAAAGATAACTCCCGCAGTAGGAATACATCCTGTGTCGCAAAGGACTTTACAAACATTAATGAAACACCCAGACTCAGAACAGACAGAGACAGAACAATTTGTGGATCACACAAAGAGTTGTCCCACGTGGGGATCGGACCCACAACACTCAGCGCAGTAGGAAGCGGCGAGGTGACCACTTAAACCACTACGCCATCCGTGCAGTCGTACTTGGCAGGAGACTCCTAGTAGTTTTTGCGCTCACAAAAAAGTAATAAATGAGATTACAAAACATTTAGACAAAAAAGTTTTTATTTTCATGTTTGTTACCTCATAACTCTCATTGGTAAACCGATTATGAAAAATCTTTATTTTTATTTTTAAGGGTAAATTTCCCTTCCCCTTTGTATCCATTCAAATGTGAACAAAGATTTTTTTTCGAAAATCGAAAGTCGAAATTGTGTTATATAGTTTTTTAATGTACTTATTTAGACTATATGCCAATTGTGTTGCGATCTATCTGTGTGCGTTTCTTAATTTCTAATTGTTGGCACAAATGTCAGGGGCCAGCTGAAACCCTGTGCTGTGTTCTCGCACAACGTGAACTGGGCTGTTAGTCTTTGCTATCATCATCATCATCATCATCATCATCAGCCTATCGCAGTCCACTGCTGGACATAGGCCTCTCCCATTGCACGCCACTATACGTCTTTGCTATACATTGTGCCTAAATCACAATTTGCCGTCTGGATTAAGAATACGGAGTGTCACCACCTCTACACATCCCGTGGGTGTCGTAACAGCCGACTAAGGGAACTAACTACGCAGAACAACAGCACTGCAGTGAGAAGGAAATCTGAAAACAAACCCTGTACCAACCCGTCTGGCCAGCGTTGTATAGCAGGCCATATCCTGTTTTCTAAAGAGAGGCCTATGTCCAGCAGTGGACTATTAAAGGCTGTTAATATGCCTAAATGTTTTATAATTATTAATGACGTATTTTTGTAATCTACCTTTTCAATTTCACGCCGTCCGGTATTTTTATTATTTTCGCTTGCAATTTTTTTAAAGAATACTTATCCGTACATTTAGTACATCTCTACAACCTTTCAATATTAGTGTTTGACGTCAAAAGCTAGAATTATAAATAAATTTAAAAGTTTTTTCTTTAATTTATTAATATTTAAGCTCTGTCTCATTATTCTCAATGATATAAAACTTAATAATTCAAGTCAAAATAAGGTCATTGCTATCGAAGTGTTTCTTGGTCTTAACACTCGTCACGTAAAACTTTAACTTAGAACTTCGAGCTTGCTTTCTGGACACCTCAGCAGATTCATAACAACCTTTAAGTTTTATAAAATTTAGTTATTAGTAGTAATTACTTCGAATAACAGAAATAAAAAAGTTTGAAAAAATAAGTACCTACTTTCACTTATTGCATACAAAACGGCAATTTCATAGGTGAAGACCTATTATTATTTATATGTAGGTTTCTGTATGGTTCTGAAAGTTGGCCCATTAAGAGAACGGATGAGAGACGCCTGAACGTAGCCGAAATGCGAATGCTGAGATGGATGTGTGGTGTGACTCAGATGGACAAGGTTAGGAATGAGTATATACGAGGGAGTCTGAAAGTAGCGCCACTGGATGAAAAGTTAAGAAGTAATAGGTTATCTTGGTATGGACATGTCATGCGGAGGGATGGGGAAAATGTGGCGAAAAAGTTTTAGGTATGGGAGTTGAAGGGTACAAGAGAAGAGGCAGACCGAAGAAAAGGTGGATGGACTGCGTGAGGGATGATATGGCTAGGAAGGGAGTAAACAGTGAGATGACGCATGACAGAGTAGAATGGAAAAATCATACATACTGCGCCGACCCCAAATAAAATTGGGAAAAGGGTAGGCAGATGATGATGTAGGTTTATGTATCTATGTAACTAGGTAAGAATTTATGTATGTGTAGGTATTTGGTATGTATGTATGTATATTTATGTCATTGTTTCTGTCTAATTTATCAATAATTTTCTTTTAGTTTACATATCATTGTCTAGTACACCTAGTTACACATTTCAGCACCACCCTAAGGTAGACTGGAAGAAAATGCCTGTGAAAACTTATACTTGTGCATAAAGTATTAAAATAAAAATAAACAGGTGCACTTCGGGAGTGCCGACAGAAGTGGAAACTTGAATTTTTTTTTTTATTATAACAAGTTTTTTTTCGATTCTAGAAGTTCCGACATGAATATATGTATATCTATGTTGTACGTATATACACAATATATGTTTATATATTAGATAGTTATAATATTAAAGTATTCAAACCAAACTCAACTATCGTGTAAACGGGGCCAATACGAGTATATGTAGATACTTATATACATAGGTGTCGGTAACGGTAACAGTGTTGCGAGGTAGGTTTTTCCTATCTCAAAAAATATTTTTTTTTGTTTGTTGTTCAAAAGTGCCCAACGCGCCTAAAGAAGTTTTCACTTAAAAAAAAAAACAAAAACGCTAGGACACAGAAAACCGATTTTTGGTCATTTTCAGTTACTTTTCACCGAGTGAATGATAATACCGGTAAAGTTGTAGAAAAATATAGTGTTTATATATTTTGAACCGAACTTACTAAGAGGCCGGCAACGCGTTTGTGACTCCTGAATTGCAGACGTTCATGGGCGGCGATGGTCACTTTCCATCAGGTCACCCGTCTGTTCGTCTGCCCGCTCTGACATAAAAAAAAATCTAAATAGAGGAAGATGTAAATTTGGTTCTTTTAACTTATGTATGGTACCTCAAATGTCTGTGTCTGACGGATTAACAATAAAAAGTGTCACCAGCCCTGTTCATCCCGTGGGTGTCTTAAGAGCCGACTAAGGAAGCAAACTACGCAGGACAAAAGCACTGCAAAGAGAAGGAAAACTTAAAACAAACCCTATACCAACCCGTCTGGCCAGCGTGGTATAGTAGGCCAAAACCTCCTTTCCAAGGAGAGGCCTATGTCCGGCAGTGGACTGTTAAAGGCTGTTGTGTGTGTATTGCTTCATAACTCCGTTATTCATAAACCGATTCGGAAAACTTTCCGTGTAGTTCCATTCAAATGTAAAGAAAAAAACAATTTTAACAGCTTTTTACAGCAAGAGAGAAATTCATGTTTTAAGCCGTGAGTTGAGTTAAACGGAAATGAAGTAATGGTTGCGTACATGACTAGTTTAGGAACCTGTAGTTAATTATAAATTAATGCTATAAATGTGTTTTTCTATGGTTTTTTTTATGGTATAAGGGGGCAAACGAGCAGACGGGTCACCTAATGGTAAGCAACTACCGCCGCCCATAGACACATGCAACTCACAAGTGCGTTGCTTGGAGTCCTTCCCGCTCGAGTCAGCAGGAGGGGGATTTGGGCTCCGGTAACCTCACTCACTCAGTGAACGGCAACAAAAGAATTGCTTAACACCGGTTTTCGGTGAGGCCGTCGTATCACTCCGGTCGAGCCGGCCCATTCGTACCGAAGCATGGCTCTCCCACGGTAACGGCGTAGGTTTTACACACATATAGGCCTCTCTTTAGAAATGAGGTTTTGGCCTACTATACCACGCTGGCCTGGCGGGTATATATATTTTATTTTATTTAGGCACACAAAAGAGAACATAACTCAAAAATTTAAAAATCTTATAAATAGCTAACACCAACAGTTTCGTTCTTAGCTATGTTCCTAAATATGTGTACACTACGTGGCAATGTACGTGATACAAGACGAGATTCCAAGCTACTTAAAAAAGCTATATTAAGCTAGTATTAACGTAAAAATAAGGTAAAACTTAAAATGTATAACAAATTAGACCAACGTTGATGACATAATATGCGGAACATTGCTTATACAGGATTTGTTTCAAGTTACGTACACTTGTGACATGATTAAGAATACAGAGTGTCACCACCCCTATTCATCCCGTGGGTGTTGTAAGGGAGTAAACTACGCAGGTCAACAGCACTGCAAAAAGAAGGAAAACTTGAAACAAACAACATACCAACCCGTCGGGGCCGTGGTATAGTAGGCCAAAACCCCTTTTCTGAAAAGAGGCCTATGTCCAGCAGTGGACTTTTAAAGGCTGTTGTTGATGATGATGTGATACACTTGTAGAATAATTGGAATAAAATAAAAATGATTGAGGTTAGAATTCAATTTACCTGTGAAAACTACGTTTGTTCAGAGTAGAGTAAACCTCCTTGCATTGAAAACAATGCTTCATTTTCAATTTACAGCTTTTCATTAAAAAGAGTTAACGGTTTAGTCCTTATTAACCCCTCCAATTTCTCAGCCAACCACAGAGCTCGACTAGAAAGAGATAGAGAGAACTATCTAGCATTCATCTCTCTCGTTGCCTTTATTGCAAGATTGGGGCTCTTGTTCACTCTATACACTTTATTAAAACACTAGCTGACCCGCGCAACTTTGTCTGCGTCTCTCAATAGTAATAAATTTTCTCCGTTTTTGAAACATTCTCCATTGGTGCTCCGCTCCTATTGGTCTTAGCGTGATGATATATAGCCTATAGCCTTCCTCGATAAATGGGCTATCTAACACTGAAAGATTTTTTTTAAATCGTACCAGTAGTTCCTGAGATTAGCGCGTTCAAACAAACAAACAAACTCTTCAGCTTTATAATATTAGTATAGATTCCTTTTTTTTCTATAGGGGTTACTTTATTAATCTTATAGTACCATATAATAAGGGGTTCGAAATATTTGCATAATAATGGTTGTTCACTATGGTTAGAGCAGTCGTCAAAATATAACTGCACGGATGGCGTAGTGGTTTAAGCGGTCGCCACGCCGCATCCTACTACGCCGAGTGTTGTGGGTTCAAACCCCCTCATGGGACGACACTTTGTGTTATCCACATATTGTTGTTCTGAGTCTGGGTGTTCTTTGTGTCCGTTTCTTGTATGTTTGTAAAGTCCCCCGCCACACAGGATATATTCCTAATGATAAAATTCCTATAAAAAAAATATATGGCCCCGCTACAGATAGTCATAGCGGATTTGAGTCCCAGACGTGTTAAACTTAAAAAAGCGATCCTATTATAGATTAAATATAAAATTAATAGCGATATATTTTTAACGGAAGCAAAATAGTAGTTTCATTCGCGCGTATTATGTTAATTTGTTGCAAATCAACATTGATATGTAATTATAATATAAAACAGTAAATTATCTAGTTTAACGTATCAACAAGCCATGGGAACGAAATAAGTTTTATTTTGTGTACACTTTCTTGTTAGGGGACGACCATAAATTATGTGTACGAAGCAATTGAGAAGCGTTGGGACACTCATTGGTATTGCAGTCTGAAGTTTTTGTTTGTGGTAAGACTATCTCACGTTCTCCACTCCCTTTGAGAGATATCGAGCGTAGGTACTGGGTAGGGATCTACTTGTATCCCTAAGCCATTACGCTACCCCCTCGCGTATTAATAGTTAGGTACTAGATATCGTCTGGCACAAAAACAACAATTTCGCTCGTTTTGGATGTTGAAAGTCTTGTTTTATTTCCTTGACCAGTATAACTTGAACTGTTATTCAAAATATATACTGGACTTCTATAGCTTTCTGTAACCGTTTTTAGATAATTTTTAACTTTTATAAAATTTAAAAATTTTAGATACCTGCAATTCTGCTACATATAAACGTAAGCGATGCTGACTGTTAAGTCAGAGACGGTGGGTTCGATTTCCACTCTATGCCTCTGTGTATTCTGTCTGAGTAATTAATATATAATTTGTGTGTATGTTTAACAGCAGTTTGGTTACCATAGTACAGACTCCACCAAGTTTGCGAGTATCTATATTCCACATCTACTCGATTATCACGGTGACCGCGTTTGGCGCTGCGATTGGCCCGCACTAAAATCTCAACCAATCGCAACGACGAACACGCTGAATTATTATCATTATTTAAAAAGTGTTTAATAATTACATGTCAGTGTCTCCTGAAGAAAGACGTGTGATGGGTAATAACCCTTACATTATAAGTTCTTTTCCATAATAATAGTTAGGTATAAAATTAATTTTGTTGTAGATTATTAAGTAACTAGCGGACCCGACAGACGTTGTCCTGTCAAATTTGACAATGCGATGGTAGCGCCGTCTGTCGGATCCAATGTAAAACATTCCAAAATCAACAACTACTAATAAATTAAAAATTAATTAAAAGAACATTGTCCAGCGGACAAAATTGTGAATCTAAACCATTCCCAGATCCCCTTGAACACACACAAAAAATTTCATCAAAATCGGTCCAGTCGTTTGAGAGAAGTTCAGTGACATACACACTCACAGAAGAATTATATATATAAAGATTAGTAACTAACCATTTTAAATTACGTTAAGCTTTTATAATTGTTTATTCTAATACATGTTTGTTATAATTTAATTTATTTTTAGTTTTTATTTTCATTAGAACACTAAATTTTGCTGGTATTTAATTAATGTATTTATAAAAATGTTTTGGAAAAGGGGTCTCGTGCCCAAAATAGTTTGGGAATCTCTTGTCTAATGGTTGACTAGTAATCCACCATCCATCCATTTGTGCCCGAAGCATGACTCTTCCACGGTAACAGTGTATGGTAAGAAGTGCCTGTTGTAACACTTTATCGTATGTGTATTACTGCCTCAGTGGTGCAGTAGTAGCGTATGCGACTGATGTGCTGAGGTCTCGAGTTTGATTCCCGGGTCGGACCAAATGTTTGTATGATCTGCAAATATTTGTTTCGTAGTTTGGGTATTTTTTGTATGTACAAAAAAAGTATATATGAATTCTATCAGTCGATCTAGCTTTCATAATATATTCTGCTTAGTTTGATACTAGATGGCGTTGTGTCTTAGATGTCCAAAATATTATTATATTATATTATTATTTATATTATTTGTTGTATGCAATTAAGTGTATCAGTCTCTTAGCCCAAGTCGTGGTCATCTTAACGATTTATAAATATATATACATGTATATCAGACAACAGGTTTTAAACAAGTATTATAAAATTAACATTTAGAACTTATTTTAAGTAAAAAAACGAGCTTGGATGTAGCTTGTGTTTACACGTGGTGATTATAAGTCGCACGTTGACCCGATTCGTGTCTTTTTACCAAGGTGCGCAAGCGCAGATCTATTTGTTAAATGGGACTATGAACTATTAAGTTTGGAATGTACTAACTTCCGCGTTCTATACATGTGTTAAGAAAATCACAGAAAACCGGTGTTTAGCAAGTCTGTCAAAGTGCGATAACGCACTTGGGACTTTGGAGGTGTTCATGGTCGGCGGTAGTTACCCACCAACAGGTACCTACCACTCGTCTGCTCCCCTCCCCCCATACTATATTAAATAAAGAGAAAAACTTTAACAAACAAGATAAATTTCCATTTATAATTTATATTGTTGCGACTTCCACATACAATGAAACAAAAACATACTACAGCGCCATCTAACGAAGGCACGCCGAACTACGAAGTAACTACTAATCCTGTATCGCGATATGATAAGTTCTCACGCCGATTGAACTTTATACAACTTTCCAACATCAGCCGTTGGGCCGCGGTCCGCCAGGCATGATCACCTCGCTTAGTTGGAGGATCCCTCCATATTAGAGGGACATGATACGCTTCCTCCACAAAGATAAAAAGATTTCCTTTAGTCGCGTCTGATAAATCGTCGGTCTGCAAACACCCTTATTTCTGCTGTATTTAAACATAAATGTCAAAAGCCAAACCAAACTATTATTATAACGCTACTTAATGCAATAGTGTTTTAAAAGACTAATATCAATGAAATATGAATCTTAATCCTTAAAATTGTAGCTGAAAATCTAATGCCAGTAATGAAATCTAATTCTATGGACAACAGGGAACGATTATCAGCTCTATTTATATAGAGATTAAAGTGAAATATGCCTAACTTTCGCAAACGGTGGTGGATGGGATTAACCTTGAGAGAGCCTTGGTTCAGTGCAAAGGGGCCGGCTCGAGCGGGGTGATATCACGACCTCACAAAAAAACCGATGTTACGATGTGTGTGTCGTTCCAATTTAATCGATCGTAACTCCAATAGCCCGTAATCAGTCTAATTTGACAGGTGACTGATGCTTGTGACAACTAATGTCATAAATTGACTAAATATTTCATCTGTCAAGTCTAAGGAAACATCGGTGCGGCCTCATTTCTTTTTTAAATAAAATATTGTCTGAGAATTTCCTCCGAGAAGTTTTAAAGTGTAACATTTTTTTGTCTATCGGTACTTTTTTTATAGTTTTTGGTTTGAACGGTATATTTTTTTAATGTGGTATTTAAACAACTTTTATATTGCTGTGGTAAGGTAATTAATCTATAATGTATTGACCGACCATTTAAACTGACAATTTATTTGAAATATACAGGGTGCGGTACTTCCTTGTTTGAATTGCGCGCCCCACTCTTGTCGCCGACTAATGTTTTCGCCATGAGTGGCCTAGAGTGGGGAGGACCCCATTCAATAAGGCCTATGCTACCATTTTGTTCTTTGGTTAGTTTAATTGTTGACAGATGAGGGATGTTCAGAGACTTACTTTTGTAATCAGAAAACATTTTTAACGAATTTACAAATTATCAAAATCATTTTGGAAAAGAAGTTGAACCGACTTCAAACAATACTAACAAAGATCACTAAAAACCTAGCAGCAATCGCGGTTGATTTGCTGACATTATTTCCGAGTTCCGTTGTCTGTCTCCCAAACTCATCAGATCTATATGAATTTTAAATAGGACCTTTTCGGTAAACCCCTTTCAAATATTTTTTCTTTTTTGAAAATCCGTCAATATATGGATCGGATTTATGCTGATACATACATGAAAAAAATATAAACAGGGCGTGGTTAGGCCCTCCCACAAGGTGGTCCAACAACCTTGTGAAGGTTGCTAGAAAACGTTGGACACAGCGACAGGACGAGTTGTTGTGGCGAACCTTGGGGGAGGCCATGTCCAGCAGTGGAAGTCTTTCGGCTGGGATAGAACGAACGAAAATACAACAGGCCAACAGATGGCTTGGCTTTTTAACATGAAGTTACTAATTAAAAATTCAATTGTTCAATTCATTTGTTTGTATTGAAAATTTCCTCCGAGCTTTTTCCAAACGGGGATGAGACTGGGGCCGGTTTTCAGTCTTCGAACTTCGATTTTATACCAAGCGAAGACCATAACACCTCATCAACCCATGTACTAGGCTATCGAAGTTCCGTGGATATACAGTTCTCGGACTTTTTTAGGGCTCAAACTACTCGTAATAATTGCCACAAATAATAATAATACAATACAATTTTAACCGTGGGAGAGCCATGCTTCGGCACGAATTTACCAGCTCGACCGGAGTGATACCACGGCCTCACAGAAAACCGGTGTTAAGCTATTCTTTCGTTGTCCTTCACTGAGTGAGTGAGTTTACCGGAGCCCAAATTCTCCCTCCTGCGAGCGGGAGGGAGTCCAAGGGCCGCAACGCACTTGTGACTTTTGAGTTGCAGGTGTCTGCTCGTTTGCTACCAGGTACTACCAGCTGTCTATATAAGGAGTAACTTAGACTATTTTTCCTCTCAGAAAAACCCTAAAAAATTTGCCCGGTACGGGAATCGAACCCACTAAGGCAGCGCTTTTTAAACTCCACGCGAACGAAGTCGCAGATACAAATGATCATACTTAATACAATATTATTGATCCTGGGTGGGAACTTACAACCACTGGCCTAGTAATCAGACTCAAACTCTCTTTATTTCATAGAAAAAAAATTGTTTGAAATCGTCTTTTATGTAGACTCTAAAGTCATAGATCAACACACACAAAAGCAACAATCTCTGTTTTGTCAAATAGTAAGCAAATAAATTTAATAAAAATTAAACTTATGCCTGTGCCGATCTACAACCGCCCGTTTCCAAGGGATTTAGCCTTATGAGAAGAAAGAGGAAACAACCTCATGGCTCCAGGACCAAACCCCTTGACGAACAGGTCATTATATACACATGAAGTATTTCGATGTGTAGTGTAGTACGCCCACAGGCCAGGTGGAGTAACGATTTGCGCAAGGTGGCTGGCAGGAGCTGGATGTGAAAATCGATCTAAGTGGCGTGCAATGGGAGAGGTCTATGCAGTCCAGCAGTGGACTGCGAGAGGCTGATGATGATAAACCAATATACGCAAACAAAATTCTTTTTAACCCCCGGTGGAAAACGAGGGTTGTTATTAGTTTAACCTGTGTATCTGTCTGTCTCTCTGTGTCATGTATGCCTTATGATTTATGTACACGGCGTAGGAATTAGGGTCAGCAACTGGTTTTACGCATAGCGTCATTTTGGGCCCAATTGAAAACCAAAGCTAAATTGGGTCCGATCTAAGTGGCGTGCAATGGGAGAGGCCTATGTCCAGCAGTGGACTGCGATAGGCTGATGATGTGATGTGTGATGAGTTTAGTATTAAAATCTTTTTAGACGACAATTTAAAATAAACCAATTGATATCAGTAAATTATTCTAGAAATGTCTGTATAAAAAAACAAACCAGATATGCATTATAATAATTAAATTAGACGATTCTATAAAAACATTAAGATGTCAGCTATATTAGCAAATCGATTCTAATTATCACTGCATAAAATAAGTACTGTATAATTGTGTTATGACGGGCCTCTTGATTCATCATCAACAGCCTTTAATAGTCCACTGCTGGACATAAGCCTCTCCTTAGAAAGGAGGTTTTGGCCTACTATACCACGCTCTCTTGACTATTGGTTGGTAATCCTGACAGCTGGAAACAGAGGTCGTGAGTTCGATTTACAAGATGTACATACCGGGAAGAACGCCTTCATTCTCAAGGAGGATTGGCGCCAGACATGCGGCCGGCCATTTTATTTTAGTTAGATTGTTGGTTAGAAAGTTAGATTATTGGTTGGTAATCCTGACAGCTGGAAACAGAGGTCGTGAGTTCGATTTACAAGATGTACATACCGGGAAGAACGCCTTCATTCTCAAGGAGGATTGGCGCCAGACATGCGGCCGGCCATTTTATTTTAGTTAGATTGTTGGTTAGAAAGTTAGATTATTGGTTGGTAATCCTGACAGCTGGAAACAGGTCGTGAGTTCGATTTACAAGATGTACATACCGGGAAGAACGCCTTCATTCTCAAGGAGGATTGGCGCCAGACATGCGGCCGGCCATTTTATTTTAGTTAGATTGTTGGTTAGAAAGTTAGATTATTGGTTGGTAATCCTGACAGCTGGAAACAGGTCGTGAGTTCGATTTACAAGATGTACATACCGGGAAGAACGCCTTCATTCTCAAGGAGGATTGGCGCCAGACATGCGGCCGGCCATTTTATTTTAGTTAGATTGTTGGTTAGAAAGTTAGATTATTGGTTGGTAATCCTGACAGCTGGAAACAGGTCGTGAGTTCGATTTACAAGATGTACATACCGGGAAGAACGCCTTCATTCTCAAGGAGGATTGGCGCCAGACATGCGGCCGGCCATTTTATTTTAGTTAGATTGTTGGTTAGAAAGTTAGATTATTGGTTGGTAATCCTGACAGCTGGAAACAGGTCGTGAGTTCGATTTACAAGATGTACATACCGGGAAGAACGCCTTCATTCTCAAGGAGGATTGGCGCCAGACATGCGGCCGGCCATTTTATTTTAGTTAGATTGTTGGTTAGAAAGTTAGATTATTGGTTGGTAATCCTGACAGCTGGAAACAGGTCGTGAGTTCGATTTACAAGATGTACATACCGGGAAGAACGCCTTCATTCTCAAGGAGGATTGGCGCCAGACATGCGGCCGGCCATTTTATTTTAGTTAGATTGTTGGTTAGAAAGTTAGATTATTGGTTGGTAATCCTGACAGCTGGAAACAGGTCGTGAGTTCGATTTACAAGATGTACATACCGGGAAGAACGCCTTCATTCTCAAGGAGGATTGGCGCCAGACATGCGGCCGGCCATTTTATTTTAGTTAGATTGTTGGTTAGAAAGTTAGATTATTGGTTGGTAATCCTGACAGCTGGAAACAGGTCGTGAGTTCGATTTACAAGATGTACATACCGGGAAGAACGCCTTCATTCTCAAGGAGGATTGGCGCCAGACATGCGGCCGGCCATTTTATTTTAGTTAGATTGTTGGTTAGAAAGTTAGATTATTGGTTGGTAATCCTGACAGCTGGAAACAGGTCGTGAGTTCGATTTACAAGATGTACATACCGGGAAGAACGCCTTCATTCTCAAGGAGGATTGGCGCCAGACATGCGGCCGGCCATTTTATTTCAGTTAGATTGTTGGTTAGAAAGTTAGATTATTGGTTGGTAATCCTGACAGCTGGAAACAGGTCGTGAGTTCGATTTACAAGATGTACATACCGGGAAGAACGCCTTCATTCTCAAGGAGGATTGGCGCCAGACATGCGGCCGGCCATTTTATTTTAGTTAGATTGTTGGTTAGAAAGTTAGATTATTGGTTGGTAATCCTGACAGCTGGAAACAGGTCGTGAGTTCGATTTACAAGATGTACATACCGGGAAGAACGCCTTCATTCTCAAGGAGGATTGGCGCCAGACATGCGGCCGGCCATTTTATTTTAGTTAGATTGTTGGTTAGAAAGTTAGATTATTGGTTGGTAATCCTGACAGCTGGAAACAGGTCGTGAGTTCGATTTACAAGATGTACATACCGGGAAGAACGCCTTCATTCTCAAGGAGGATTGGCGCCAGACATGCGGCCGGCCATTTTATTTTAGTTAGATTGTTGGTTAGAAAGTTAGATTATTGGTTGGTAATCCTGACAGCTGGAAACAGGTCGTGAGTTCGATTTACAAGATGTACATACCGGGAAGAACGCCTTCATTCTCAAGGAGGATTGGCGCCAGACATGCGGCCGGCCATTTTATTTTAGTTAGATTGTTGGTTAGAAAGTTAGATTATTGGTTGGTAATCCTGACAGCTGGAAACAGGTCGTGAGTTCGATTTACAAGATGTACATACCGGGAAGAACGCCTTCATTCTCAAGGAGGATTGGCGCCAGACATGCGGCCGGCTATTTTGTTTTATAGAAGAAAGCATCCAAAACTGGAAAGATGATGATTTTCCCCCTCTTCCTTCTTTCCTCCGAGCCTTTTTCCAAAACTAGGTTGTGGTCAGATTTTAGTCTACTACGATACTGCTGAACTTCGATTTTGAACGCAGAGCAACTGCTATCACACCTCCACAACCCAAGTAATAGGCGATATCGAAGTTCTGTAGAAAGATTGCTGTCGGACTTATTTAGGGCTGCAACTCCAACGATTCCCACAGATGTTCATATGACGACAGGGATCAACGACTTAACGTGCTCTCCGAGGCGATCTCCCAATTTTCGAAAACATACTCCTGTGTAGCTAGCTGACCCGCGCAACTTCGTCTGCGTCTCTCAATAGTAATAAATTTTCTCAGTTTTTGAAACATTCTTCATTGGTGCTCCGCTCCTATTGTCTTAGCGTGATGATATATAGCCTATAGCCTTCCTCGATAAATGGGCTATATAACACTGAAATAATTTTTCAAATCGGACCAGTAGTTCCTGAGATTAGCGCGTTCAAACAAACAAACAAACAAACTCTTCAGCTTTATAATATTAGTATAGATACAAGAGTTGACTCCGAAGTCAAGTATTCGATTCGAGCTTACTACAAATAATTGAAACGTGTTATTTGTCTATTTTTTTATGTATCGATATATGCTTTAGTTTCTATTTAAGTAAATGTCTCAGAATTCTTATATTCTTTTAAATAAACAATATTAACAGTTTCTTTATGATTATTCGAGACTAAATAACTAACGTTACGAAATCAATTTAGGATAAATAAATCTTTTAGTAAATTTACACATAATTGTAATTAAATCTTATCGCATAAATAGCTGAACCAGTTTCGATTAAACTCATTTATTACCAGTTTTCTTTAACGTATTTTTGTGTAGGTGTAACCGAAAACATTTGATCAACTTTTTAAGTTATTACACATAATTTAAGGTAATGACAGTCACATATTTCATCAACAGCCTTTGCTAGTCCACGGCTGGACATAGAACACAAGCCTCTCCTTAGAAAGGAGGTTTTGGTCTACTATACCAAGATGGCCAGACGGGTTGGTATAGGGTCTGTTTCAAGATTTCCTTCTCTTTGCAGTGCTGTTGTCCTGCGTAGTTTACTCCCTTAGTCGGCTCTTACGATACCCACAGGATGATTAGGGATGGTGACACTCTGTATCGTTATTTCATCACCACACGGATGTTTATAATAAAAAATAATATAATTTTAAACATTTCTTACATTCAGGACACGATCTCCTGATCTCTCGATCCACCTGATATAGCTTAGGGGGCAATCTAGTAGAATGTTCACTAGATGGTGAGTCCTTAATAAGGCCTCTGCCCCCCCCCCCTCCTCGCTCCTCCAATCCCAATAAGGAGCAAAGAAGAAATGACTAAGCACCGGTTTTCTGTGGCTGTGGTTTCACTACGGTATGACTGACTCTCCCACGGTCAACTATCTCCTAAACCGATGGATCGATTTTAAATCGATTTTTTTAATGTAAATTCCTCAAGATCGTTCTTAGCTATAAATTAACCTTGTAATAATATGATCATTATCTCTTTTGTAATCGTTGTTACAAGTCCGAGGTATTTTAAACTAGCTTCTTCCCGTGGCTCCGCTTGTCGGTTATCACGGTAAAAGGGTAGCCTATGACCTTTCCCTAAAATCAAACTATCTCGGTTCAGCGGTTATTGATTCCTCATACTATCTACCATCCTCCTTTTCACCCCCTTAGAGGACGATTTCTGGAATGAAAACTATCCTGTCTTTTCCCGGGACTCGAACTATCTTTTATACCAAATTACATCTGAATCGATTCAGCTCGAAGAGGCAACAGATAGTTATATTAATATTTAAATTTTAGAGGGTTTTTCTGAGAGGAAAAGTTACGCCTAAGTTACGCCTCATATAGACAGCTGCCTGGTAGAAAAATATTATCTGAATCGGTCTAGCCGTTTAAGAGATCACCCGGAACAAACCGACAGACAGACAGACAAAAAAAACTGGTTCTTAGGCATATGATCCTGCAAATAACCGTGTGAACATGAAAAAATACTATTATTGTAACATTACAAACAGACAATTCAATTTTCTTTATTTGTACAGACTAGCTTTTGCCCGCGGCTCTGCCCGCGTGTATGTTGGTTATCGCGAGCAAATGTCCTTTCTCAAGTATCATACTAGGTATCTCCATCTAAATCGGTTCAGCGGTTTAAGCATCCATAGTATTACCACTATTAAAAGATGTTTACAATGTATAAATAAAAATTTCTTGAACTTAAACCGTTGGGCCTTGCTCCACATAATGACTTAGCCTGGTCGAAGACCTGCCGTGTGAGGACAGAACAAAACTCAGTACACATAATATCAGCCAATGAGCTTGGATCTGCAAAGCGTGATCACTTAACCTAGTCAGAGAAACTCCCCGTGTGTTGCTTCTGTTGAATGTTAAAAACACCTGGCCTTCCATCTGTCCACACTGAAACTCCTGCTAAAACTCCACCTTTCATTGTCCATAGAGTGATATGTCAACACGCAGCTCAGCATCATCATTCCGCGCGCGACGCGGCCACAAAGAACGCTCCAAGAACTTCACCGAACTGGAGAAGAGAACGGTGCTCGAGCTGATAGCACGCCACCGCGATGTGCTGCGCCAGGGCAGGTCCAACAACGCCACCAACAGAAGTAAACAGGTAAGCCTTAAAAACCAGTAGTAGATAGCCTATGTTCCGTAAGAAACGATGGTGGCCACTGACGCTCATTCACACACATATGCAGCTCAGGAGACAGTTTTGCAGCCGCTTTTTGAGTGCCTCCTCCTCCTAAAATGGGGGGGGGTTGTTTTGCCTTGGGTAATTTTATTTATTTAAGGTTCATCAACAACTGTTTACCTCAATTCCTGAAACCAGGGATTCCCAAACTATGTTTTGCAAGAGACCCCATTTCTAAAATGAACCGATACCTCATACCCCCATAGCCAAATTACTGCGCGCTTATCGACTTATTGAGTTTTTAAAAGTACAACAATGATACTTCCTAATAAATTCTCAGTCATCCTTATAACAAGTGTTTATACGTAACACAACTATTACGTAACTAATACTAAAATAATAAATTTCACCCCTAAAGGGGTAAATAAAGGGACGAACGGCTGTATGGAAGTTGGTAATTTTCAAAGTTAGAAACATGAAAGCTGGAATAATCTAAGGCGAAGCCGCGAGCAATTGCTAGTTACGATATAAAATAACTATAATACAACATTTAGATATAGTAATTTGATAAACAGATAATATTTTAACCCAAGGACAATTGGATATTGCGTTTCGTGTGTTTATTTATTGATATAACTACGTTTAGTTACCAAATCAGTTTTTAGAGTTCCATATTACTTAATCCAGTACCTTTTTTTATTTAAAAAAACCTGCACTAGGAATATATCCTGTGTCGTGGGGGACTTTACACACATACATGAAACGGACCCAAAGAACACCCAAACTCGAACAACAATTTGTGGATCACACAGCCTTGTTCCATGTAGAGATCGAAACCACAACACTCAGCGCAGTAGGAAGTGGAGGGGTGACCACTTAAACTCATCCGTGCAGTCAACAGTCTTTAGAGTTTACTGAAAAAGGGAATATGAAATAAAAATTACTACTAAATTGTAGTTGCGACTCCAAACACAGGATCGACATGGAGGTAGGTGACTCAGGCCTGTAAATGAACAGGAGGGAATCGTGATCCGTCTCACTACCCCTATTCATACTGTGTGTCGTAAGAGCTCACTAAACTACGTAGGACAACAGCACCGCAAAGAGAAGGAAAACTTGAAACAAACCCTGTACCAACCCGTCTGGCCATCTTGGTATAGTAGGTAGGCCAAAACCTCCTTTCTAAGGAGATGCCAATGTCCAGCAGTGGACTACCAAAAGGCTGTTGATGATGAATGATTACAACGTTGACTGGCCTGCTGCTCTAGTGGTTAGCGATACTGACTGCTAAACCGGCGGTCGTAGGTACGATTACCACTCAAGACAAATACTATATAATGTACGGGTGTAATTTATCTACAGGCTCCCCCTTTTTTTTTTTGGACGGAGTGGAAAATCCCTTCGGATCTCCGGCTCCTTGGAAATATAGGAGCCAGGAGTATGTGATGCCAGCCTTAGGCGCCCTTCTCTGGGGAGAACCCGGGCCATATGTTTTGAGGCCCCCCCAACTGTAACTAGGCCAGCTGCTTCTCTTCTGCCTATCAGCCTAAGTACAGACTCTGTCTAAGTTGAAATCAAACGGCCGTGAATGAGATGTGTCAGGTTATTATTATTGTACCATAACCGATCAAAATATATGCTGGACAACTATAGTTGTATGTTTTTACATAATTATTAACTTTATAAGAAAGAAACATTTATTTTTGAGCTCATACAGGTATAAATATAGAAGTATAACATATATTACTTTAAAATGTTAGCTTCGTGTTCTTCTACGTATAAATATTAAGCGTCCCCAATATAAACTGCTATCCGTGTGGTGACGGATTAAGAATACAGAGTGTCACCACCCCTATT
The DNA here is from genome assembly GCA_902825455.1 of Arctia plantaginis. Taxonomy (NCBI): domain Eukaryota; kingdom Metazoa; phylum Arthropoda; class Insecta; order Lepidoptera; family Erebidae; genus Arctia; species Arctia plantaginis. The sequence continues at coordinate 1,908,565 of CADEBD010000146.1, forward strand.
CATCCCGTGGGTGTCGTAAGAGCCGACTAAGGAAGCAAACTACACAGGACAAACAGCACTGCAGGGATAAGGAAAACTGAAACAAACCCTATACCAACGCGTCTGGACAGCGTGGTATAGTAGGCCAAAACCTCCTTTCTAAGGAGAGGCCTATGTCCAGCAGTGGACTATTAAAGGCTGTTGATGAATATAATCTGCTTTATATTATAGAAATCAAATATAGCTCACTTAGAATTGGCATTGCATGGTTTTACTAACTAATTTTGAAATGTTTTTTTTTAATGAATTTAACTTAAATTCCTTGAAATATTTGTACAATACTGTACAAATAGACTGCACGGATGGCGTAGTGGTTTAAGCGGTCGCCACGCCGCTTCCTACTGCGCCGAGTGTTGTGGGTTCAAACCCCACATGGGACGACACTTTGTGTGATCCACAAATTGTTGTTCTGAGTCTGGGTGTTCTTTGTGTCCGTTTCATGTATGTTTGTAAAGTCCCCCGCGACACAGGATTTATTCCTAATGCGGGAGTTGTCTTTATAAAGAAAACAAAAAAAAAACCGGCAGAATTTGGACGTCATTTTATGTCAAACACCTGTTTATCAACAATATTCTTATTATTCTCTTTAAGCTTAGTAATTTTCACGTTTATTTATACATATTATTGTAACGCATAACAGTTCAATTCAAACAAGATTATATTACATATCCTGGTCGCTCTCGGCTCAAAGGTGCCCATAACCCTAGCTGCGTTCCCGAGCTGAATGGCAAAGGCGGTTACCTGTACCAGGAACGACTGATTCATACAAAAACTATATTATAGAACTCATAATGTTTTTGTGTCAGTGGTGCTTCCCTGTTTAATAGCGTATAAGTATGCCTATTTTCACTTCGTTTTTGTCTCCCTGGCTTAGAAGGGAAGTGTATTTACCTATTATATTTCCAACTCCTCCAATTTCACATCACATCACTTTAACAGCCATTGAAAATCCACTGCTGGACATAAGCCTCTCCTTAGAAAGGAGGTTTTGGCCTACTATACCACGCTGGCCAGACGGGTTGGTACTGGGTTTGTGTCAAGTCTTCCTTCTCTCTAATTTACTTTTGATTAATTTCGTTGCCGGTTCCAAGACAGTTTAACTTAACTCCTTGGAGTTCACGAGTGTCATAACTCGGTGTGTTCGTGGGTCACTGCTGTTGATCCTGGTGTATAGGAGTTGCAGTAGTGGGCGTGTGGGAGGGATTAGTTATATGCTTCTGCAAGCAATATTTGTTAAACTAGCAATTTCCCGCGGCTTCGCTCGCGTGTTTATTTCATGTTTCTAACTTTAAAAGGTACGAACTTAGATACAACCGTTCATCCCTTATTTTAACCCTTTAGGAGTGAAAATTTTAAAAATCCTTTCTTAGTGGGAGCTAACAACATAAAAAGCATTAGCTGTCAAAAACTTCATGTTTGTAGCACCAGCGGTTTAGGCTCGGCGGGCAAGTAATTTTTTCTTTAAAGGTCTACTAGTAACCGAAAATACTAGTATATTCCCGTTAACCCCTCCCGCTAAGCTAAATTGCTTGTGTTTGGAGTGGGTCCACGTCGGTAGTGTACTGGTCAGGATTTGAACCCACCACCTCTTGATCACAAGTCCAACGCCTTAACCACTAGGCTACCGCCTTTTTATAAAATGAACCAGTTTTTATCGATAGGGAGGAAAAATAGCCTAAGTTACTCCTTATATAGACAGCTACCTGGTAATAAAATACTATCAAAATCGAACCAGTCGTTTACGGACAGACAAAAAAAATTAACTGATTTTTAGGCATAGGTATCGTGCAAATAACCGTGTGAGCATGAAAAAAACCTAATTTGACATTACAAACAGACATTCCAATTTTATATATTTGAATAGATAATAATAATAAATTCACACATCTCACACACGGCCGTCTGGTCCCAAACTAGGCAGAGCCTTTGATAACCAGACTGCTGATAAACATACTTATATATTTCTAAATGCATAATATATCATAGATAAATTACACCCAGACAGAGAATAAATCATCGTGCTCATCACACAATAATTTATCCTGAGTGGGAATTGAACCCACGACCTTCGGCTTAGCACACAGGGTCACTAACCACTAGACCAACAAGCCCGTCAAGTTAGAAGAAGGTATGCAAAGAATGATTTTTACGTACTCGTATTTATATAAAAGTTATTAAAACAATAACTGCCGAAGGTTACACCATACACGAGTTGTGTCCGTTTGTGTTGTCAGCAGTAACTGCAAAACTATTCGGTTTTATATTTCACTTTATTGCAAGTATGCAGGTGTCGGGTTAATACAATATGCAGTTTAATATATATATGTTATAAAGTTTCTTATGAACTGATAATATCAAGATATGTACACCTTCATATTGAAATGATTGTAATAAAGTATTAAAATTGACTTTCCGTGTGGTGACGGATTAAGAATATAGTGTCACCACCGTGTGAGTGTCGTCCCATGTGGGGTTTGACCCCACAACACTTAAAAATTATTAAATACACTTGATATTAATTTATATATTTTGATGCGAAAATGATGTCAAGATTACTCACTTAAGCAACCGCAAAGTTTTTAAATAGGTGAATATTTTGTATTAATAGGAAAAAACTACAGATAGGATTTTTAAAGTAATTCGCCTGTGGGGGTCTGCGATATCAGTTCATTTTGGAAAAGGGGTGTCTTGCCCAAAATAGTTTGGGAATGCCTGTACTAAATTATTAAATATAACTATACTAATTAATTGTCCCCTATTCATCCCAAGGCTGTCGTAAGAGCCGACTAAGGCAGCAAACTCTGCAGGACAACCGCACTGCAAAGAGGGCCAAAACCTTCTTTCTAAGGAGAGGCCTTTTTTTTACGTCACCCCCCGGGGTTTAAAGCGGATTGGTGTGTCGAAATCGGACCGATAAAACCACACGTGTGCACTCTGCGTCTGTAATAGGAGGGCTCCTGGAGCTGCTGTTATTAAGACATCCAGACCCCTCCAGGCGCCCGCAACGGCGCGGGCACCGTCTAAGGGGAGGCCTATGTCCAGTAGTAGTCTTCTGTGAAGCCATCTTATCCGTCAAGCCTGTCCATAATATGAGGCGAAACATGTCGAAATAGGCATTAGCTTCATGTTCATTATTCTTAAAACCTAAATCATTGACCCCCGACGCGAACACGACGAGGTGTTATAAATTTGACGTGTCTGTGTGTGTGTCTATGGCGTCGTAGCTCCCGAACAAATGAACCAATTTTGATTTTGTTTTTTTGTTTGAAAGGTGAATTAGTCGAGAGTGTTCTTAGCTGTGTTGTGTGGTTTCTTAGGTTTGATGAATTCGGTCCAAGATGGCCGCCGCCACAAAATGGCGGCTTACATATTTTTTCACAACGCCCTCATATGGGTATCAAATGAAAGAGCTTGACTAGTAAAATACCATACACTATGACAAATTTCAAATGCAAGATGTGTGTCGGGGTTTTTTTTAATATTAATTTAATTTATATAACTTCTACCATAGTTTTAGGTCATATTAATAAACACGATATCAATTACTATATATTGCACGCGGATTCGCTTGCATGGTCATTTCTTATATCTGTTTTTAACTTTGACAATAATAATAATATTCTACCACATTCACACAACGCCATCTAGTCCCAAACTAAGCAGAGCTTGTACTATGGGTACTAGACAACTGATATAAATACATATATACTTTTTTTGTGAATACATACATATTATACATAGAAACACCCAGACCAAATCAAACATTAAATGTTCATGCACACAAATGTTTGACTTGAGCGGGAATCGAACCCGCGATCTTTGGAATAGCAGTCCGTTACACAGACCACTACGCCATCCGGTCTTTGCAGGTTGTAATGAAGTTTTGAATATAACCTTTAAACCTTAAAGAAAAGAGCGTACTTCTTCCTCAAAGGCCGGCAACGCGCTTGTGACTCCTGAGTTGCAGGCGTTCATGGGCAGCGGTTGTCGCTTTCCATCATTCCCCCTCTTCCGTACCCCGCTACCCCCTTAGAGGTAAAATTTCCAAAAATCCTTTCTTAGTGGGTGCTTATAACATAAAAAGCATCAACTGTTAAAAAGTCAAGTTAGTAGACCCAGCGGTTTAGGGTCTGCGTTGATGAATCAGTTAGGGCAAATTATTTGATCATCAAGAGCCTTTACAAGTCCACTGCTGGACATAGGCCTCTCCTTAGAAAGGAGGTTTTGGCCTACTATACCACGATGGCCAGACGGGTTGGTATAGGGTTTGTGTCAAGTTTTCCTTCTCTCAGCAGTGTTGTTGCCCTGCTTAATTTGGTCCCTTAGTCGCTTCTTACGACACCCACGGGATGAATAGGGGTGGTGATAATCCGTCACCACACGGACAATTATTTGATACGTTTAGATTAATATAAAATGCATCCTTTTCTGCTCCGATAGGTGATATGTCGAATGATTATGCTGGCAAACAAAACTGTTGTAAGTGACACCTCTTTGTACTCAGCAAATTAATAATATTATGCAGTATGACAGCGTTAATTGGAATTTTATTCTAATTTGTGTACTCGTACATTCAAAAGTTGGTGTGATAGTAGAGCGCTTCTAAAATGGACCCACAAAGTCAATTATATAATTATGTAAGTCTTTTATACATATTTTAGTCTCAAAGACATAATGTCCGTGTAGTGACGGATTAAGAATACGGAGTGTCACCACCCCAATTCATCCCGTGGGTGTCGTAAGAGCCGACTAAGGGCGCAAAACAACGTAGGACACCAGCACTGCAAAGAGAAGGAAAACTTGACACAAACCCTATACCAACCGTCTGGCCAACGAGGTATAGTAGGCTAAAACCTCATTTCTAAGGAGAGGCCTTTGTCCAGCAGTGGGTTATTAAAGGCTGATGTGATGATGTTGATTGAAATACTATATAAATACCAGTTTATCGTGCTTTTAGTGCATTATTTACTGTATTAGCTTTAAAAATAGCAGTAATATCTATTGTCTCTCCTTCGCCATCTCCCTGCCCTTTTTCCCAAAGTTATTAGGGATCGGTGCAATGAGTTCTCTTCTTTCATTCTCTCCATCCTCCATAATAGTATCTCCAATAACCTGAACATTTGCGTGTCCCCAGTTGGTGTGGTCAACAATATGTGAGGAGGTGAACAAACGCTGCGGCGGAGACCGCCCCCGCACCCCTGCGCAGGTCAAAATGTGGTACGAGAACTATAAGAAAAAGTGCAAGATGCGCGCCCACGATACACAGGTAATTTTACTAGTGAGAGACAAATTTGGCTCTAGCGACATCTAGCGACGATTAGTCGAACTACTTATTAACTATTGGTTCCGAAAATTTCAGTCATATTTTGAATTCAATCGTTTTTCTTTTGGAATGTACACTTGTATAGTTACAGATTTGTAAACAATAACTTACTGAAATTCATTGTACGTAAAACATATTATTATTGATGTACGGGAAGAAAGGTTAAAAACTCACATGTATAACGCTACATCACATCACAAAATATATAAAATCTGATAGCATATTTAAAAATAAGTTCAATAAAATATACTTATCACAAAAAGCATACTACTTACTAGACATGGAAATTATTGATACTTTTATATCGATGAAATGATTGGTATTAGTCACAGCGATTTCACATGTGATTGTGATTACGCCATAGACAAAGATCATCATCATCATCATCATCAGCCTATCGCAGTCCACTGCTGGACATAGGCCTCTCCCATTGCACGCCACTTAGATCGATTTTGGGCTTCTCGCATCCAGCTCCTGCCAGCCATCTTGCGCAAATCGTCACTCCACCTGGCCTGTGGGCGTCCTACTACTACGAGTTCTTGAGTGGAGACCGCATCTCGGTAAACGTAGTGTAGACAAAGATAAATGACATTAAATTCAATCAAAATTCTTTTTATCAAAGATTACGACCTTTTCGTTTTTGATTTAGCCCTTTCGCAATTCTTGCGCTGGCGTAATAATAACAATTAAGTAGCAGTGGTTTTGTAAATCAGTCACAGGTGAAATGAAATGATTGTGATTTTATATCAACATTATTCCTTACTCTCTGGAAGACTTTTTTGAAGATAGGTTACAATAGATATTATTTATTTATTACGAGTATGATTGTGATATTGAATTTAAAAATGTTACGCGAAACATTGTTTACTTACATAATTTCCTATACCTTACAACAATTAATAAATATTATATTTATAGTAGTCCAAAACCTCCTTTCTAAGGAGAGGCCTATGTCCAGCAGTGGACTATTAAAGGCTGTTTATGTGATATTTATAGGAAATATGTTAAAATACAATTTGCCTTACGTTATTGTTGATCGTAATGTACTGATAGACTTAATTAATGGTTTAATTTAGTGTATAAATATTTTAATTAAATGGCATACATGATTACACCTAATATCAATAAAATTGCTGTGCCCAGCAGGGTTTCATGTTCTTAGAACCGAAATTGTATTTAAAACCTTATCACATACACACATAACACCACCTTTTATTTAGCCAAACTTTACCATAAAATTTTCTAAATTGTCACCATTATCTATAACCGCATACCATCATCGACTGCCTTTATTAGTCCACTGCTGGACATAGGCCTCTCTTTAGACATGAGGTTTTGGTCTATTATACCAAGTAGGCCAAAACCTCCTTTCTAAGGAGAGGCCTATGTCCAGTAGTGGACTAGTATAGGCTGTTAATGTGATGATGATGATGATGATGATACCACACTAGCCAGATTGGTCGGATTGGTCGCAGTGCTATCGTCCTGCGTAGTTTGCTTCCTTAGTCGGCTCTTACGACACCCACGGGATGAATAGAGGATGGGACTTTCCGTATTCTCGATCCGTAACCACACGGATATCATCAGGATCCTCAAAAAATACTACCCTCTTCTCGGAGCTTTAAACTTCAGTGTTTATTGTTCCAGCAAGTGCAGCCAGAGCCGCCCAGCTTGTTGGACGGCATGCTCTGGCAGAACATACACCCACTCGATGTCAAAGGTAAGTTACTTCTTAAGAAATTAGTTTAATGATGATCAATATAAAATATACCCTGCAGTAATGACATTAGGTTCAAAATACCCTACGCTCACGCCTGTACGATACGACGTACATACTTAGATACTGCACAAAGTGGGTTTTGAGGAGATAGACCGTCAATAGATTTACCTTCATCCTACGAAAGTACAGAAGGTGCACTGAGTAGAATTGTTTAAACAAATAGCGACCCTTGGTCGGACACAATGAAGTGCAATTCAGGTTTCGCATTGCTAATCCTATTCAGTTATATTCACCTAGAAGTTACCTCTCTTTCTATCTCTTAACTCCTTATCTTTTCTGTCTACGTTAGGGTTGGATTTCTTGACATTATTATATAGTTAATATATGTATTTTACACGTAAGTTCTTTTAAACTGGCCAGTTTACTTCCCTTTGTCAGTTGCCTCTCCAATCCAAAAAACTAGCCTACGGATGCAAGACCGTGGTCTCTTTTAACTGCTGTAGTCTTAGGTCGATATCGACCCCTTAGGGTCGACATAAACGAAAACTGATTTTGGGGATCGAGGTCTAAAAATGGACCCGTATTAATTAACACAAGTTTCTGTTTGAAACTTTCAAGATGCTGTATAAGTTGTGTATATTAATGTTTTTTTTAAGTTTTGTAATACCACGTGTAATGTAACGTTGTTTTTTTATTTTCTTATTTTCCCTATTTCTTTTTTTAAAAAGACAACTCGCGCATTAGGAATATATGCTGTGTCGCGGTGGACTTTACAAACATATATGAAACGGACACAAAGAACACCCAGACTCAGAACAACAATTTGTGGATCACACAAAGTGTCGTCCCATGTGGGGTTTGACCCCACAACACTTAAAAATTATTAATTACACTTGATATTAATTTACATATTTTGATGCGAAAATGATGTCATGATTACTCACTTAAGCAACCGCAAAGTTTTTAAATAGGTGAATATTTTGTATTAATAGGAAAAAACAACAGATAGGATTTTTAAAGTAATTCGCCTGTGGGGGTCTGCGATATCAGTTCGTTTTGGAAAAGGGGTGTCTAGCCCAAAATTGTTTGGGAATCTCTGTACTAAATTATTAAATATAACTATACTATTTAATTGTCCCCTATTCATCTTGTGGGTGTCCTATTAAGGGAGCTAACTACGAAGAACAAAAGCACTGCAAAGAGAAGGAAAACTTGAAACAAACCCTATACCAACCCGTCTGGCCGGCGTGGTACCTATAGCAGCCCAAAACCTCCTTTCTAAGGAGATGCTTATGTCCAGCAGTGGACTATTAAAGGCTGTTGATGATGATGATGATACTAATTAAATGCGTACGTCAGCTTATGGTACCGATTGTTTGTTTGTACATATATAAATAGTCAAATGCTATTTTCATGGTATGGTGTTCTTTACAGATGAAGAAGGGGATCCTACCACGAGCGCGGACGGTGGCCACAGCGTGAAGGATGATGACTGTGTACCTGTCAACGTAACTATATCTATTTCTTATTTGACTGCCTCGGCGGTGCAGTGGTAGTATGCGACTGCTGTGCTGAGGTCTCGGGTTCGATTCCCGGGTAGGTCCATATGTTTGTATGACCGGCAAATATCTGTTTCGGAGTACAAGCTCTGCTTAGTTTGAAACTAGATGGCGTTGTGTGTCAGATGTCCGGCCAGGCACCCACTCCTGTAACCCTAATTGGCTGGAAATCCTTTTCACTACTTACATCAAAATGTTTACCTAGTATTACATACTAAAAATATTTAAAAATAATTCTGTTTGATCTGGAATCGGTGGAACAGATTTCACTGGCAGACAACTGGTGTTATGAGTAGTGTCTAATGCTACTACTCGACCAAGCGAACTAGGCGACTGTCAAACGTGACGTCATTGACTTCGGGTACGGATAGCAGAAGAATCCACTTGGATCGGTCGATCGGTCTTAGTCAAGTCTTATATTAAATAATTTAATTAGCTTTTTATGTTATCTACAGATATTTAATTATTCCCGTTTTGGGTGCGTCTATGTATTATAACATAAGTATATATTTACAAATCAAAAGTATATAAGTATGTTTATTTAACAACAATTTAACGAATTATAATAAACTTAACAAACGAATGGAAACTAACAGAAACAAAAGCAAACACGTGCGACGACGTTTGCCGACGGTAATAAGACGATCGCGGTACCTGAGGCGAGGTTCGGGCGGGGAGGCCTCATTCCACGCGTTGGTTTAAAACGCTTGGTCGAGTAGTAGGTTTACACGCTTGGCAAGTCTCAACAAGTGTCCACAAACACAAACTTGTAAAAGGGGTGTTCGACTCGTGTTTAGTATCGCTGTTTATATTTTGAATAAAAATATGTGAATTCAAACGCAATAACCGACACAACCACGTCTGTTATGTTTGCCTGTCTGGAACACACCCATCATCAGCCTATTGCCCTCAACTGCTGAACGAAAGCCTCCCGTAAGGAGCTCCACAACACACTCAACACACACACACTATCTGTCATTATGTCATGTAATGTGTAAATGGCATCCAAGCGTTTGTGACTTGAAGCTTGTGGACTTTTGCCAAGCCACGGCAGCATAAAAGAATACAAGCACAGTAATTAAAAGAAATTGTAATTATGTAATTCTACGTAAAACATCGTTCTGTATAAAACATCAAAACTCAGACTATATAAGCTTTAACGCCATCTATGTGAAGTGAAGTTAACTACAATTACTTACAATAATAAATAATATCAATAATCAAATAATAATTATATTATTTTCTTTCCAGATGTCGAACGGTCGATTATCTAGTACGAACGAAAGCGAAGACACGATGCCTAACGTCCTAGAACCCCAAGTTCAAATCATACCCCAATCATCCCCTACCCCACCGCCCCACAAACTACCCCTAACCCCCTTACCCATGCCAGCCCTCCCCATACTAACCAACCCCCTCCAAGCTATCGAACAAGCTAGGATACAGCAAAATTTCCTACAAAAATTAAACGAATTATCAAATACTCCCTTAAATTTGAGCAATTTAGATGAGATTAAACGAAAAAATGGACACGATAGGAGTCAGGAGAAGACAGAGGAGCAGATCAAGCATGACAGCGGTACAGCGACGGAAGAAGAGAGATTATATTTTACTGCGAAGAGACAGCACGCCATATGGGAACACGAAGCGAAGATGAAGATCCTCAACATGGAGCTGCGGCAGAAAGAGGAGATATTTTCTTTGCAGAAACAACTGTTTCTGATAGAACTGAAATTGAAAATGGACTTCTTAGAGAAAGCTAGCGCTAAATGATGGGGTGAGTGTTTTTATCCATACATGTGTAAAAAAATTCTATTATTACTAAAATATCGAGAAAAGCCGAAAATTGATCGAATAAGCGTGCTATGGGGGAGGCCTATGTCCAGCAGTGGATAAGCTGATGATATATAAAAATGTTAAGTTGGTTTGTGTATGCTTTCAAATCTCAAAAACTTCTGCACCAATTGAGCTCAAATTTTGACACGATATAACCAAATATAAAATATTGTAACCACAATATGTCACAGCAAAGCGTGTCACGGTACAGCTACCTAATTATAATAATTGGCTCAAAAATAAGCTTTAGTAAAAAAAAGCCGTGTGGTGTCGTGGGACACCCGATAGGAACGAAGTTGTGACGATCGAGTAAACCTGATTCGACACGATTTTAATTACAACGCCATCTATGAAAGCGGCTATTACCTACATATTTTTCAGTTGGTTTCTAATTAAAACAATTTATACATTGGTAAAATCTCCTTGAGAAATGATTTCCTATCGATTTATCTATTCGATAGATGGCGCTGAATGACTGACATAAAAAGTGTCGTTACAACTTTTCGTGAGATTTTTTTCCGTCTAGCCCCCTTTCACAAGGCGCGATAAGGAACTTCGTTCCAACAGTAATTACAAAAAAAATGTGAGTGCCCCTTACTATTCAGTCCACACGTTAGGTGATGGATTAAGAATACGGAGTGTCCATCCTTATTCATCCCGTGGGTGTCGTAAGAGCCGACTAAGGGAGTAAACTACGCAGTACAACAGCACTGCAAAGAGAAGGAAAACTTGACAAAAACCCTATACCAACCCGTCTGGTCAGCGTGGTATAGTAGGCCAAGACCTCTTTTCTAAGGAGAGGCCTATGTCCAGCAGTGGACTATTATAGGCCGTTGATGATGATGACCCTTAGAATAGTCGTATATGTGTGACATCTGGTTTAGCGCCCGTTCATTGGTCTAATCAAAAAGCGCGCCATTCACCGGCCCCCTGTTACACGCTACGTAAAGATGTTACACAACAAAAAAAGTTGAAAAGTAAAGTTGTTTTTTTAAATTTGCCGCTAATGTTATTAACTACTGAATAAACCGACAGTGATCCATAGACTACTGTACTCAATGGATTATGTAGGTATTATACCAACTGACAGCTGTCAGCTTGTTCATTGGTTAATGACGTAATGGATCTTGTTGACGTTAACTGTCACGTGATAACGGTTGCAATTTTGTTTATTATATGTTTCAAATGTCAAATGGTTTAATGTTTTAAATATATAATCTAATATGAAAAAAAGGTTTCATCTATCTGGCTTTAGTTGATCGAGGAACAAGCCAGGGCTGATTAAAGGAGATACGAAAAGCAACCCTCTATTTATACATATGTCGGTAACCGCTTAACTTAAGGTAGGTTGTTTTTAGGTACCTTGTTTTCGCAGCACTCCATGATAGCCACGATGTGCTAGGCTAAAATTGTATTAGAAGTCGTGACTGATAAGGTTGAAATTGGTTTGAAGTGTAGAGATAAGATTGTTGAAAATTTTACTTTTTTTTTCAGTTCGCGCTGCGTATAGAGAAGCAAGTCGTGAACCGTATTTGTTGTAAAATGAATACGGCAAAGGTATCCACCCCTACGGCCGAGTGTATCTAGTTTAATAAAAGTGCCATCTATCGTAGAGTTACCGAATTATTTTCTCTGGTTTGTGTTGTAGTCAAACTACTATCAAAACCATAGATTAAAAATGTTGATTTATTTTCTTTGCAATATTACTTAACTTTTGTAAGCAGCTTTTGTGGAAATGTTTTAAACATAAGTTCGTCCTTTTTGTGACGTTGCAATGGTCAAACTAGGCTACAAAGGTCAAAATACATTGACCATTTGTTGGAGAGTTTGAGATGATTCCACTAATAAGACAAACTTGGTTAAAACATAATCACCCTTATTTACTCTCTTTACGGAGTATCAAGCAAACTTAAATTAAATGAAGTTTATTATTTTTATATCCGTTATATTTGCATATAGATTATTTTTTATGATTTTATTTTAGACCGTAAGAAACGTGCTTAAGTTCGGAAACAGTTGCAGTTTTCAATTTATAGTATTATCTGTGGCAGCTGACTTCGTAGGTTGTTGTGTCAAATTTTGGATTTAAAAACGTGTTTTTTTTTTATGTAATTGTACTATGAAATAGCAATTGGCATTGATTTGCAAGGAAAACATATTATAGTACATTCGGGTGGAATTGAGACGATAGATCGTTTGACGTTTCACCTGTCAAAATAAAGTCACAATTTGACACAGTTGACGTTTAAAAACTGCCAAGTACCGCGTATTTTTTTTAAATAAATTAGTACTTAGTAACCACTGGTCCTTAATTATTTTCGATGAGGTCCATAGATCTAGTACGACTCTTATTTATACGGATAAAATTGAATTGAAGTTCGATTCTTGTCTATGGCAACTTGGGAACGTGAAGGTCAAACTAGATGTCGCTAGTGTGACAGAAGTCTTTTTGGGAAACTTAAATTTGGAACATATTTTATTTTTTCTGTTTTAAATGTAGAACACTTTAACACTAGCGGCATTTGTATGACTTAAGATTTGGGGGAGTTAAGTGTGTATCGTGTCTGTAACAAGATGGCTGTTTTGCTTATAAACATTATTAATTTTATTATGCTTTTCGATATTCAAATTATAATAATATTTGCGCCTAAAAATAATAAAACAATAAATAATGCTCAATAACTACAAATAATTGTTTATAAGCGAAATGAAGGTATAAAACCTAGTCTTAAAATTTGTATTAATTGTATGAAATAGTTTCAATTTACCAGAGACAATAATGCTTTGTTTTATTTCATGTTAGTTTTTCTGGAAAAATCATTGACATGTTATATTTTTAAAACTATATTTCGGTTACGATTCATCATTATCGGTCAATCGGAATGGATGTGATATTAATATTGGGATTAGGGGTAACTTAGGGAAGTGTTAGCATTTATGTCTTAAGACATAAGTCCCTTAACACTCAGTGTGGACCGATTTTGTGATAAAATTCTACTATTTCATACAATTATAATATCGAGTCAGTGACGTGCCAATAATCGAAAACCATTGTTAATAATAAATAATAATAATAATAATAGTTATTACATATATAAGATATTGTTATTTTAGATTTCTAGATACGTAAAGACGTTTAGAGAAAAAAAAATACTTCGAGACAGTATGATATTATTATTAATAATAATCTAGACAGGAAATAAAGAATCAGTACAAAGGCTTCCGGTTGGGAGCCGTTACCTCAGTGCAGTGTATTGTAAATAAATAAAATAGGTTTAGATGTAAAAAGAATAAAATTTTAGAAATTTTTACGAGGGCGACTTACACCTTCGCGATTTTTGCATATTTTTTGTGTTCAAATTCCATTATTTTGGCCAGATGCAGAGGATAGATAATTCTGGCAGTATTAATTGAAAAAAAAATATGTAAATATAATTATTATTTTTATTATTTGATATTTTAGCGTTAAAAAATGGTGTAAGCACCTCAATCATGGCAATACTTTTTTAAAATATTTTCAAATGGCAATTTTATATTGTGATGTATTTTACGATCTCAAGACAGATTTAAAACATTATTTTTTTTACCTCCGAATAAATTCTGTGTGAAATTGTAAGACGAAAAAAAAATTTGCAATTTTATGTATTACTTTTTTTTAATTCATATCGATACGTTAATCTGATGAAATTGGATATTATTGAAAATAAATAATTTATTTTCTGTTCCAATGTTTTTCATTAAATTGAAACTACTTACGGACCGGAATGAATCAAAGAAATTGACGTTTCTGTCACTACTACCTCCGCCTTCTACTGGCAACTCAATAATAAGCACTGAAGTTGCAGGCCTGTCTCTAGCCTATAGGAGGCCCGTGGCCCATTAGCAGAATGGGGCCCCTACGAACTTGACTGAGCACTAGTAGTAGTCAGTCATTACAACTGGATTTTGCCGAAATAAATATGTTTTTCCATGATAAACATTGATTATCGATTGTTGATCTGGCAGGAATTAATGGGCCCCTATTGAGGGGCCCTGTGGACGTGCTTAGTGGGAGAGAGGGCCCGATTGCAGGTATCCATGGTCGGGCGGTTGGCCAACCTTTTTTCTTTCGGAACTCCCCTCGTATACCACCCACCAGTGGGGTGGTCATGTCGGACTCGAACCGACCAAAAACCGCACGCTGTCTCCAGGTACCAGTAGCCGGAAAACCAGGTATACCCTAGGACGAAAGCCCTGGTACTCCGACGTACCTCAGGCAATCTACAGCTTATAGATGACCCTCTTCTGTGTGGGAACCAGGACGTTCCTGTCCTGCCCCCGATGGGTGTATGCGCTCCGTAGCCTATCGCGCAATGTGCGTTTCGATTGCTCCACCAACGTTATCGAAACAGAAAAAAAAAACTACCAAAAAATAGACAAAGTAGAAATCAACAAGCTATAAAAGTTTTAAGTTGACCCCGCGAACAAAATGTGGAGGATGGCGTGGCTACGGAGATCTCAGCAACTACTTAGAGATCTAATTCTTTATATTGAAGACTAAATTTGTCAAATTTCACTTTGTCACCGCAAACGTCACCTTGGAAGTTATGGCCGCGCAATCGTACGCTTGTTGTTTCTTTATTGTTAAGACTTTTACAGTAAAACTGTTACAAGAAGAAAGGTCTTAATTTGTCAAAACTAATGAAAGTCGGGCCAAGGTCGTTTGCCCTCCTATACCTCAAAATATATGTATATAATTATGATACTTATGTACGATAATAAAACACAAAATATAGATAAAAATGTGTATTTGTCATTCATTACAACACTCATTTCATTAGATAATAATATATCATACACATTATATTTAGAATTTATCAAAGATCAAATGGCAGGCATCACACTTGAGAAATTCTATCGCTAACGTTGTGTTGCGGTGACGTCACTGGCAGTTACGGAAAATAATCCCGCATTAGGAATATATCCTGTGTCGTGGGGACTTTACAAATACACATGACACGAACACAAAGAACACCCAGACTCAGAACAACAGTTTCTGGATCACAGAAAGTGTTGTCCCACGTAAGGATCGAACCCACAACACTCAGCGTAGTAGAAAGCAGTGAGGTGACCGCTTAAACCCCTGCGCCATCTGTGCAGTTTTTTATTCGTATTTTATCCACAAAAGTAAAAAGTAGGGCCTGATATAGTGCTTTCTCAAATAAAGCATTTAAGTCGAAACTAAGTAATACTTTGGTAACTTGAACCCACGTAGGCGTCTTTTTTTTGACGGGAGAAAAATTCTTCCGGATATCCGGCTCTTTGGGAACGTAGGAGCCAGGAGTACGTGGTGTATCATAATTATCGTAAATGTCGGTCATCGCGGTAAAAAGTAGCCTATGGTACTCGCTAATCATTTAGTTTTGAATAGGTGAAATAATTTCTAAATCGGTTTAGTGGTTTAAGC
The DNA here is from genome assembly GCA_902825455.1 of Arctia plantaginis. Classification (NCBI taxonomy): domain Eukaryota; kingdom Metazoa; phylum Arthropoda; class Insecta; order Lepidoptera; family Erebidae; genus Arctia; species Arctia plantaginis. The sequence goes on from CADEBD010000146.1 coordinate 1,924,488, forward strand.
GTGAAAGAGGTTAGTAAAAAACAAACTAACTCACATTAATAATATAAGTATGGCTTTCTGATACCTCAAGAAAAATATTAAGAGGCCAGAATTGCGTAGCAGTCTTTCTATACAAAATCTTAGATTGTATGTACAAACATACTGTGCTAAAAAGCGAAAGCATTCTTGCAAATAGAATTCAACCATATTTGTGGACTTCTTCACTGTGCTGATATTTAAAAAGTTAGAAAACGAAACCGTAATGATTCGCAAACTTTAGGAAACAGACCTGAATTTAAAATATGTAAAAATTTATTAAATAGATATTTATTGATATACTTTATCGAGTTTCTTTTTTCACACTCTCCCAAGATTTATTCTAATAATCAAACCTCCTTTCTAAGGAGAGGCCTATGTCCAGCAGTGGACTAGTAAAGGCTGTTGATGATGATGATGATGATATTTATTGTTGTATTACTTTTGACATAGTCATTACAGATATTAATCTTGTTTTCAGTCACAAAAATAAAATCATGACGCCTTCTTAATTATCATTTCGCTCGTTTAATTCACATCAACAGCCTTTAATAGTCTACTGCTGGACCCATGTCCAGGATAGGCCCATGCCTATCCTTAGAAAGGAGGTTTAATTATTAGAATAAATCTTGGGAGAGTGTGAAAAGAGGAACTCGATAAAGTATACAATTGATCCGAATCATGATAATTATTTGTCATGATGTAAAATTCTCTCCATTTTAATCAAAGTGGGACTTTTTGGGAGAACTTCCTCCCACAGCCCACTGTTACTCCTGTACACCAGGATTAACAGCAGTGTCGGGAAGTCCCAGGAAAAGTTAAAGTGTCTTGGAACCCGCAACGAAAGTAATGAGAAGTAAATTGGTAGAGTTGTAAAAATAATAAATAGGCTTTTCAATCGGATTATTTTATCAACTGGTATCATCATGTACACAAACACTACTGGAATAGATTGACATTTCGCAAATGTAATACAGAAGAGGTGTAAAGCTTATATATTAGACTTGCAACGAATAGTATATTCGGCAGTATACCGAATACCGAATATTCGGCGAGGCCCCTAACCGAATAGCCGAATATTAGGCAAAAGTATTCGTCTGGATTTTAGCGCCAAAAACTTGTACAGACGTGAATTAAATTATGTACCTGTTTTATGTACCAATGACTACTTAATAAATGATTGTAAAAGAAATGAGAACCTTACCCTTCTAAATTTTGATTACCACAATAATTCAAATACATAGAATCCTCCATTTTTCCTATTCAGAAGATGATTATGTACCTGTGTTATGCACCAATGACTACTTAAATGATTATAACAGAAATGAAAATATGAATATATAAGTAATCAATCGATTTTAATTTTTCATTTTACCAATTATTTCTCAATGACAAAATATATTATTTAAGTATTCGGTATTCGGCCGAATAATATGTAGATATTCGGTATTCGGCCGAATATAATAAAAGCAGCCGAATAGGCCGAATACCGAATAGTAACCGAATATTCGTTGCAAGTCTATTATATATACTTCTTAGAGCCTCCACGTGACGGTGGGGCGGCGGTGCTGAACCGCCAGGATCGCAGACACTAGACCCCTCTTGGGAGGGATGCCCAGCAGACCATCCTGAAGGCCGGTGAACCATCACTAATAATACTGATGAAAAATAAAATGATACTAAAGGATTTAAAATAGTGAGCCTCACTTCCAATAGTTCCTCCAGCACGGGGGTGAGAAAACTTATAGTAAAATATAGCTGTCACTAACACACGCATAATAAAATCGGCTCTAGTTTTTCTGCAATACAACTAGATTTAATAACTAGTCTAGACATATTAATGTTTGCGGAACGGTTACAAAATTCAATTTTGAATTGCAGTCAATAAAACGGTGCTTATCAATTTAAAAAAAATACAGTCGAATTGAGAACCTCCTCCTTTTTTTGAAGTCTGTTAAAAAATAAAACATAATACTTAGAAGTTAGAATTTGAAAACTTTGACACGAAATAAATTAATACACGTCAATAAATTAACTATTAAGATTAGAATGCTGAAAATATTTGGTCCCGATTTAAAAAGTATTAAAAATTGTCGTTGATTTATAATATAATACATCTTCATTCATGTTGACACAGAAATGAATAATTGTTTAAAAAAATGCGATTCTAATGGTGATTATTTTTCTGTTTGTTTATAAAAGAATTCGCGCTCAGGGTTCTTTTTTTAAGGTGCCTCTCCCACCTTTCAGAAGGGGGGGTTGAGGACCTCCGATAACCTAACACCGGTTTCTTGAGAGGCAGTGGTATGAATCTGGTCAATATTTCGGTGCGGATTTATGACTCTCCAATGGCAAATTAAACATGGCTGCCTTGCTCCTATCATTTAGTACTATGAAAAAAAAAAATTTTTAGAATACTGATTTGATGTAGGTTTTTTTTTAAATATAAAATTAGTTTCATGGTGCTTAAATTCACTGTGCACTTTTAACACTCACTGCTCCATACAGTGCATGCTAGTTAATATCGCATTCACTCCTACTATTGGGTTCTTAATATGCATTTTAACATGAGCTTTCAACCCGCTGGCTTTTCTAAAAGACTGTCCACATTGATTACAGATATATGGCCTCTCGCCAGTATGGCACCTAATATGAGATATCAAATCATTTCTTTGAACAAACGCCTTCTCACAGTATGAACATTGGAAAGGTCTCTCGCCGGTGTGAGTCCTTCTGTGATTCTTCAAAGTACCGGATGCTGCAAATCTCATGGGGCACAGATCACATTGGTAAGGACGCTCTCCGGTGTGGATCCTTCGATGTTTGACTAAAGCACTTGAAGTTGTGAAACCGTTCCCACAATCATCACAGACGAATGGGTGTGCGCCGCTGTGTTTGCGGGTGTGAGCATCTAACTCGCCTTTGGAGACGAATCTGAAAGATTGAAAAAAAAACTATTATAATATTTATGGTTAACTAACTTTTGAGCGGTGGTGACAGATTAGAATACGGAGTGTCACCCCTGTTCATCCCGTGGGTGTCGTAAAAGTGGACTAAGGGAGCTAACTAGGCAGAACAACAGCACTGCAAAGAGAAGGAATATTGCAACATACCTTTTTTTTTTTTTTAACGTGTGGAAATCCCCTCGGACCGTCACCCCTCCGGGGTTTGCGGCGGGGTGGTGTGTCGGACTCGGACCGACTAAAACCACACGGTGTGCCACTCTGCGCCTGTAACAGGAGGGATCCGGGAACAGCTGTTATTAAGACATCCGGACCCCTCCTAGCGCCGGCCCGCTCCTGTTGCGGGCCCCGTCTCAAAATTATCCTCTCTTTAGGCGACGTCCGGCACACGCGGACGCCGCCCCCTCGCGGCTGGCCAAACTAATGCGGGTGGAGGGGAAACCCACCCCTCCACCCGCGGCCACACTCAGGGCGGCATGAGGCGGTGATAGGCGCGCCTCCGCCGCCCGGTTCGCCGGCGGCGGATCGGGTCCGAGTGGAGGTCGTCCTCCCGGGCCTTCTCCGCCGCCTCCTTCTGCGAGATTACTTTCTCGCAGAAGGTTGCGACCGCGGTAAAACAACTGTCGCTACCGGCCATGGAGCGTACTACGGCCGGTAGCGAGAGATCCACTCCGATGACTGCAGCGAGGGCCCGGCGCTGCGCCGCCCATGCGGGGCAGACCGCCAGCGTGTGCTGGGCCGAGTCCTCACTGCAGTCGCAGTGGTGGCAGGCGGGACTCAGTTCCCTCCTAGCGACCGAGTGCAGGTACTTTCCGAAGCAACCGTGCCCGGAAAGCACCTGCGTCAGCCGGAAGGAAAGGGTCCCGTGCTACCGCCCTGCCCACTCGGCGATGACCGGCTGGAGAGCCTCCACGGCGGCGAAGCCAGCGCGTGGAGTCTCCAGCCGGAACGACCAACGAACCATCGTGGCTCGGCGAGCGGCTTCGCACCACTCGCGCACATCCTCGGGCGGAGGCCGAAATCCGCTCTCCGCCCGGGAGTCAGCCACTCGCCGATAACTTCGGCGAGCACTTCCGCCTCCAAATCCCACGGGGGAGTTCCGGCCAACGCGCATGCCACCTCCGTCGAAACGGTGCGGTAACCGCGTATGGCTCTGACCGCCATTACCCTCTGAGGGCGCCAGAGGCGTGCCCTATTCTGGGCGGTCAGAGCCGCCGCCCACACCGGTGCACCGTACAGTGCCATTGACCGGACAACATACCTATGCCAACCCGTGTTCCCACCGTGGTATATAAGGCCAAAACCTCATTTCTAAGAGAAGCCTTACGTCAAGCAGTGGACTATTAAAAAGGCTGTTGATGAAAATATACATGACTACCCTTTGGGGTACATCTCCACACACAAGATGGTTATAAACGTCACAAAACCAATGATTCAGATTATAATAATAATATAATATTCTACCACATTCACACAATGTCATCTAGTCCCAAACTAAGCAGAGCTTGTACTGTGGGTACTAGACAACTGATATAAATATATATATACTTTTTTTTGTAAATGTATAATATTATACATAGAAACACCCAGACCAAATCAAACTTTAAAGTTCATGCACACAAATGTTTGACTTCAGCGGGAATCTAACCCGCAACCTTTGGAATAGCAGTCCATCACACAAACCACAACGCCATCCGGTCGTCATTAACAAAAACTAGATAAAAGCCTCCTACCTTTTTTCGCAACTTTCACATTTAAAGGGTTTTAAACCCTGATGTCTTCTCGTGTGTTGAGCTAAATTGGTCTTCTGACTAAAGCCCTTTCCACACTGGGAACATAAAAAAGGCTTTTCACCTGTGTGTGTACGCATATGTTCTTTTAAAGTACATAACATCTGAAATGCCTTATTGCAAACGGAACAGCGGTGCTTTCTTTCACTTTCATGACTTTTCTTGTGAGTCTGTAGTGCTTCTTTGTTCAAGAAACTTTGCATACAAATATCACAAGTAAATCCGTTTGTCCTAGAATGTACAGCTAGTACATGGTTTTCTAAATAAGCCTTGTATTTAAATTCACGTTTGCAAATTTCACATACATGTTTTATGCTATTGGTTTCTTCATGTCTCTGCACATGAACGGAGAGAGACACTTTATTTTTAAATTTTCGTAAACAAAATGAACATTGGAATGTTTCCGTTTTGTTGTTTGAACTTGTGTCTTTATTGCTATCTGTATTTTGGAGTAAGATTGGACTATCCTCTCTGTGGATATTCTGGTGGTATTTCCACCCGTTTGCAGAAGTAAATTCTTTATCACACTTTGTACACTGAATTTTATGTTTACTTTTATTTGATTTTAACATTTTGTAGGCATTACATTTTTTTTCTTTTAAATGAGAATTATATTCATCTTTATCTGAGAAAAGTGTGTGACAATAGCATTCGTAACGGGTACCTATTTTTTTGTTCACCGTTTTCACTTCTTGGTTTTTCTTAAGACTATCTAAAGGAATACTGTCAAAATGATCATCATCAAAATGGTCCAAATACTGATTCTCTTCTTCAATAATACTTAGTGTTTCTTTCTTAACTGTTTGCTCTCCTTTATCAGAGAATTCTTGGCTAAATTTGTTGAGACTAAGACCTGTTGTTGAACATATTGGAAAATCTATGTTTTTCTTATTTAAATCATAGTGCGAGCCGCTATTTGAAGGAGTTGGAGATACAAGAGTACTATATTCACATAATTTCTCTTTTAAATCTGTCTTTTCATCCTTAATTGAATAGTTTTGAATGCATTTTGTTTTCTCCGTGACTTCGTTTGTATTGCGGTAAACATTATGCAAAATGGTCTCAGACTCAAGGCAACGACGTTTGAATGCGTCTGCCTTACACATAATAGATTCGCAAGCCCTACACACCTGTTTTGGCAGGCTGTCTTCAATTTTAACATCAATATTCGCCGTAAAAGCTAGTATTTCAAGTAAGTTCCGACCGTCACCGTCTATATTTGTAAACAGGGATTTCAATTCGACAGATTGTATTAGGCAGACTCGGCATATTTTATCAAACAATTCTAGGTTTATTTCCATATTATTATTATAGATAAATTGAAATATTTTTGTTAAAACACTTGACAGACAAAGGACAACAACTATTCGACATGACTGACTGACGTGACGCTCGTGCAGTGTTGCAAGATGAAAGAAAATAATAAAAACATAAGTCATCTCACACAGACGCCACTGAGCAAACCAGTAGAAGTTTCATGCGGGATTCCTAGATATTAGCATATATATCAGTAGATAATTTAAAAAATATTGTATTTGTACAAAACTAAACTACCTGCATTCTTTCCCGTTAATAACTTCATGCATTGAGATGTTGGAATGCCAGCTAATTATATCAATCATTATTAGCGGTCAGCTAAAATTTAGTCAGTTTCTTAAAGTCTTGAGTGAATAAAACCGATCATTTAAAAAAATAGCTTGGTAAATTAGTTCTTTTTTTATTTGCAGTAATAGATCAGTCGATTATTTGAAAAATCACGTACATCTAATCCTTAATTTGTCGATATGGTATTGCTGCGTTAGTGAACTCAAACATTTTGGTGAACATACTTAAATAAAAAAGCAGTATGTTGAAGGAATGAATTAGTGTACTTCTTTTTTAGTTTACTATGTAATATTTTAAGTCTGTAGGTATGATTTGCTTATTTTACATTCGTGGTCCCCAACAAAAATAGGCCTTTTCTTCCTATTTCAAGTGAGAGGTAATATAAAATGAACCATCGCAAATAAATAATAATTTATATTACACAACTCACACACGGCCGTCTGATCCCAAATGATCCTGATGATGAATCCCGTGATTCTAATTTAACATTCATTTTGAACTAATTATCAGGCAACCGATTTTCTTTCACAGCTTGTCCTTCGAAAAAGCCCTCCTCTACGGTCTTAGTATTTGGAGGGAAATACCATATTTATTTCTAATTCAAAAAAGAAAATGTTTGATCATATTTAAAAAATTACAGAAAAAGAAAAATGAAAAACTGACTTCAACCTATTAGGGGTAGATTTATTGTTCACTAACTAACCTTACTGTGTGTTTCTAACTTTGAAAATGATGGACTACAATACAACTTTTCATCTCTTATTTTACTTCCTTAGGGTTGCAATTTCCAAAAATGCTTGTTAATAATTATAAGAATATTCTATAATATTAATATTCTACCACATTCACACAACGCCATCTAGTCCCAAACTAAGCAGAGCTTGTACTATGGCTAGACAACTGATATAAATACATATATACTTTTTTTGTAAATACACACATATTATACATAGATACACCCAGACCAATTCAAACATTAAATGTACATGCACACAAATGTTTGACTTGAGCAGGAATCGAACCCGCGACCTTTAGAATAGCAGTCCGACACAAACCACTACGCCATCCGGTCGTCAACTCTAGTCAATTGCTTACAACATAAAAAGCATCAGCCGGAGTGATACCACGGCCTCACAGAAAACCGGTGTTAAACAATTCTGTTTCTTGCCTTTCACTGAGTGAGGTTACCGGAGCCGACAGCGGGAGGGACCCCAAAGGGCGGCTTCACACTTCTGCTCGTTTGCCCCTTATACCATAAAAAAAGCTGCCAAAATGTCAAGTTTGTAGCCCCAGTGGTTTAAGTTCTGTATTGATGAATGCAATGAACCAGGCAGTCATTCAGGAAAAGTGGGTAGAAATAAAAAACAAGAATTTTTCAATAAATACGATATATTATTTATTTGTTTATCTGTAGCCCTGCGAGTCGTTTCTTCAGATCGAGGAGTACACTCACTTCGGGCTGCCAGACCGACTTGTCTTTTGTGGACGCCTTCAGCTTGCGGACTTTATCACCCTGATAATAAAAAACGTTATGGTGTAGAAGTTCATTCTTCTTTATAACTTCCGGACTAGGAATATATCCTGTGTCGCGGGGGCTTTACAAACATTAATGAAATGGGCACAAAGAGCACCCGGACTCAGAACAATAATTTATGGATCACACAAAGTGTTATCCCATGTGGGGATCGAACCCAAATCACAGCAGTAGAAAAGATCAAAAATAGAATAAACACTGCTGGATATAGATTTCTTCTTAGAAATTAGGTTTTGGACACACACATACATGTATTAGGGTTGGGTCAAGTTTTCCTTCTCTTTTGCAGTGCTGCGTAGTTTGCTGCCTTAGTCGGCTCTTACGACACCCAAGGGATGAATAGGGATGGTGTATTTTTAATTTATTTATTTATTTAATTCACCAACAGTTATATACAATAATTCATTACAAGAGACACACAAATTATTCGCTTAAAACTAATTGCATAACTAATAACAGATGAATACAACATGCACAATAATATCATCTCTAAAATTACATAATATTAAGTAATTATATAGTTCAGTTACAATGATAATTGTTATTATATTCACAATTATGTTGATTATTTACAAATTCAATCAAAATTCCAAAGTATCAACATATTACAGTACATCAAATCGAGTTATAATAATAAAATTAAAAACAATAAAAATAATAATTAAATCAGTGTTCAATAGAATGTAAGCTGTAAGTTAAAAATGTAATGAGAGAAAAAAAAAACAAGAAATATTTAGAGCATTAGGAGGCATTAATTAGGTTGGTGGCTAATTGGGTAAGTTTTCACACAATACTCTGCGATATTTATGATATTTGATCTCAAAAACGTCAATTGAGTCCGTGCAATATTCATTTAGAGCTCTGCACATTCTGGGAACTGGTGAATTATATCCCAAAACTGTGCTTCTAAATGGCTGTGCCATTAATCCGTCATCACACGAAAAATAAAATTTATTTTGTCAGTTTTTGAATAAGTTAGTATTTAATACACGATTATTCCTAACTTTTTGTGCATGTTAATTTTTCTATTTATAAATTATGGCAACACCTGTCCATACCTGTTCAGCGATCGCTTTTTCTAACTCCTGTACGGTCTCCCCAGAGCCTGGTGTGGGTTGTTGTGCTGCTAGACGCTCCTTAGGGTCCGCTTTCTTCGTCGAGGGAGACTGTAATAAAGAAATAATTTGATAATAACCTGGCACATCTCTAAGACAGAAGACCGTCTATTGCCAAAGTAGGCAGAGCCTTTTTTTTATTTTTATTTTTTTTTCCGTGCGGAAATCCCCTCGGATACCACCTGTCGGTGGCATGTCGGACTCGAACCAACTAAAACCGCACGCCGTCTCGGGCACCAATAGCCGGGGAACCAGGTATACCCTAGAAAGGAAGTCCCTGGTACCACGACATACCTCGTACCCCGACATAAGCCTGTGCTACGGTAATCAGACTGCTGATAAACATACTTATATATTTCTAAATACATAGATGCACCTGCGGCATTAAGGGTGTGTGGGCCGATGGTCTTCACGCAGTGAGTTGTCGCCGCTGCACAGGTAGATTTTCGCGACACCATGCCCTAAATGAATTGCAATGGGAGCGATGCGGGGCGGGTTAAATGCTTTGACTTGAATTGTATGTATTCATGAATATAGTATCATTTGTGTTTTCTAAATATAATTTAATCCCAGACATAGAACAAATGATCATGCTCAACGCGTCCTCGGTGGGAATAGAACCCACGGCCTAGTTTTTAGTAGTCCGAATCACTAATTACTTGACCAATAGGCTCCTGCCTAAACATATTTTGCATATTTTATTGCGCTGAATTAGTTTTACATAAAACTGTACCCTAGACCTCACTTTCAAAAAAATATATGTATATTCATTTTTAATAAAGTAGCAATCTAATAGTAAATCAATTATTAAAAACGCTCCAGTAGTTTTCGAGTTCATTGGCTACAAACAAACCAATCTTTCCTCCATTTAGTATTATTATTTTGTAAAATCAAGTAAGTTTCTTAAATAAGAGTTAGTGAAAGTTCAGTCAAAATTGGTTGGGAAATTTTGTGAAGAGGGGAGGGAGGAAGGGGGGCCTTTTTGGCTCCGGTAACGTAACACCGGTTTTCTGTGAGGTCGTGTATCGCGGTTAATGCTGGAGCATGGCTCTCTCACAATGAAAAACTTCATCCGTTTTCCCTTCATCAGTAGTATTTACCTTTGCCGGCTGAGGAGTGGCCTGCGCAGCAGCCAACTGCTTCTTCAGATCCAACAGCTTCTGCACCTCCGGCTGCCACACCGACTTGTCTTTTGTCGAAGCTTTCAGTTCTCGAACCTTGTTACCCTGCAGCAAAACTTCACTTTATTAATTCAATAATAAACTGTTTTGAAATGACAAGTTCGCAGTATAAATATTACTGCGTGGTTACAAACAGATGAAACGGACAAAAAGAACATCCAGTCTCAGAACAACAATTTGTGGCAAACAAACCTTATAAGAAAGTCGTGTCCTGTGTAGGCAAGCAGAGATGTCGTAGACTACAAAGTTGTGGAGGGACGGATATTATGTCCCTCTTTTTTTGAGGTTTTGGCCTACTATACCACACTGGCCAGATGATTGGTATAGGGTTTCTGTCAAGTTTCCCTTCTCTTTGCAGTGCTGGTGTCCTGCGTAGTTTGCTCCCTTAGTCACTTAGACGACACTACTTTGTTACTTTCCTTGTCAAATGCTGCTTTGCTGTATAAATATTTTATGAATTCTTTACACTTTTTTTCACACCAAAACTGCCCATGAAATTACCTATGTACAGTCTATTTTTCCATCTAAACGTTGCCTGTGACATATTCCTTTTTAGCGATAAGGCAGTCATTTATACATGGTCATAATTTAATATACTAAAATATGTATAATTTACTGAAATGGTGTACCATAAAGATTATTCTATTCTAAACTGAACATGAAAATGGACTGATGATACCGATATGTCGGAGGAGGGGATATAGGGGGGGTTGGTTCCGGAAACCTCATTCCCTCGGTGAAATCATCATCATCATCATCGACAGCCTTTAATAGTCCACTGCTGGACATAGGCCTTTCCTCAGAAAGGAGGTTTTGGCCTATACTATACCACGCTGGCCAGACGGGTTGGTATAGGGTTTGTGTCAAGTTTTCCTTCTCTCTGCAGTGCTGTTGTCCTGCCTAGTTTTTTTCCCTTAGTCGCTTCTTACGACACCCACGAGATGAATAGGGGTGGTGACACTCCGTATTCTTAATCCGTCACCACACCGTGAAATGCAACAGAGAAATTGTTTAACGAAAGGTTTTCTGTGAGGCCGTGGTATCACACCGGTGGAGCCGGCCTATCTTTGCCGAAGCATGGCTCTCCCATGTAAAGGGAAGAAGGATTAACATTTTTAATTTAACCATAAATGCGAAAGGGGTGTGTTTGTAACGCTTTCAGCTTTAACTACTAAACCGACGTTAAGAAAACTTTGCTGACATTGTTAGTGGTACAGAAAAGGTCGTGTTCATCTAGAAATGCGACTTATATGCGAACGAAGCCGGGCCATAGGTCAGTATAATATTTACGTTTTTTTTTTAAATTCATTATTACTTCTTACCTGTTCTGTAATAGCTTTCTCTAACTCAGCTACATTAACTCCAGCCGCAGAAGAAGTATCGACGCCATTTTGCTAAAAAAAAAAAACATTTAGCGTTTAGTGTAGGTGGCAAACGAGTATTCCGGTCGGGTCATAGGCATTTGCAACTCAACAGATACAATATCGTTGACGCCTTCTAATTGCAGACTTAAGAGCTGGGTCTCTGGTAGTCTAACACATTCGGTTAAAAACTTTGTAAGTATCACTTAACACCGGTTTTATGTGAGGCCTTGCGGGTTGTATCAAGACAACTCCCGCTCTAGGAATATATCCTGTGTCGCGAGGTACTTTACAAACATACATGAAACGGACACAAAGAACACAAAGACTCAGAACAACAATTTTTGAATTACACAAAGTGGTGTCCCATGTGGGGATTGAACCCACAACACTTAGGGCCGCATGTGATCGCTTAAACCACTATATCCTTTTCAACAGTTGGTGAATTGGTAATTCTAGATAGATAGACGGACAGAATATTCTACCTAACCTACAGTTAAAAAGTAATTAAACAATGGGCTGTCTTATCAGTAAAGGTGATCACCAGGCATCCTCATCAGGCTTACCTTGTTAGCTCTCTCAGTCCTGTCGCTCTGTGAGCCCGCGTACTTGGCGCGGAGACTGTCCAGCAGCTCTGGCTCGATCTTGGCGAACAGAGGCTCCGGTTTGCCGATGACGTGCCCTGAAGGTAGGTACTGAAGGAATGAGGGGTTCCTAGAAGTAGAAATAAGACAATTAAAACAATATATAACGTTCATACAATACTCAATAATAGTCAAGAATGATCGCCGAGGTCGCTATTTGCTTCGATGTTTATCGCTCTGTAGCTCGAACTCAACTGTCCCCGCTCTCTGGTCTTCACAAAGTCCCTCAGGGGACGTGCGGTGGCTGGTTCGGGGCTTCGGCCCCCTGCCAGCGGTGTCTACCGCTACCCCTAATTAGGAGCAGGTCATAGGCTTGTTGTCTTGAGTCGGTTGGGTAGTGGAGGGGTTACTTCAGTCTTCACGCCGCCCCGGCGGTCAAGCCCGAGCCAGGTGAGAGCCCAGACGGTACCTGGGGAGGCCCAGCTCTGCGTGTAACCCCTCTAGTGTCGAAGACAGAAACTGTCCCCGACGAAGTCGTGCACGTATTTTTAATACTCACCACACGTCTAGAAAGCTCTTTACAAATTATTCTAATCCCTAGACCCTTTGATTTATGAGAAATGCAAATTCGTTTCAAATGAAACAAGATCATCGCACGACAATCTATTTTCGATTTTGTGCATATTGTTATAGAACTCATTGTTCCGTGTCACCCTGCGGTTTTTTAGAACTCTTTCTGGAATTAGCGTATTCCTGTCCCTAGACCTTTTGATTTATGAGAAATGCAAATTCGTTTCAAATGTAAATAAGATAATCGCACGACAATCTATTTTCGATTTTGTGCGTATTGTTATAGAACTCATTATTCCGTGTCACCCTGCGGTTTTTTAGAACTCTTTCTGGAATTAGCTTATTCCTGTCCCTAGACCTTTTGATTTATGAGAAATGCAAATTCGTTTCAAATGTAAATAAGATAATCGCACGACAATCTATTTTCGATTTTGTGCGTATTGTTATAGAACTCATTATTCCGTGTCACCCTGCGGTTTTTTAGAACTCTTTCTGGAATTAGCTTATTCCTGTCCCTAGACCTTTTGATTTATGAGAAATGCAAATTCGTTTCAAATGTAAATAAGATAATCGCACGACAATCTATTTTCGATTTTGTGCGTATTGTTATAGAACTCATTATTCCGTGCCACCCTGCGTCATTATTAGAAGTCTTCCTGGAATTGCGCAGTTAACTGAATTTTCTGTCCGAGCCTTTTATATTTCGTGTCAATATATTATAAATAAAATAAAAGCTGTTCGTTAGTAAGTACTTAACTTTAAAACGGCTGGACCGATTTTATAATAACTATTTTAAATTATAGTCCGTTCATTAAGATTTAAGAGAAAAGAATTGTCAATTTCAGATAGTCCGTGTTGCATTCGCAGTTCAGTTCGCAGGTTCAATGCTCGCCTTACTAACATAAATTGTCATGCACAAGAAGGTTTAAGACATTGGTCTAAGACAGTGTTAATATACAAGCTATTATAGACAATGAAATTATATACAAAAAAAGAAGTAGATACGCCACCAACGCACAAAACGAAAGGGTCCTAATTAGGACCACTGCGAGTCAGCGCACGCACTAATTAATTGAAAACCATTCATAAAACACCTTCCTGTGTATTTCGAAAGTGCACAAATTACGACAAAAAGGTAAATAAAGATATAGGAATATCATATAGCGTATGTTTGGTTCTAAAATGGATTAATAAGAAGTATGTACGGTACGGAACCAATATTTTGTGCGCGCTGTATGAATATAACGGATCATCCTGAAATATCATTGACTACAGACGGACTACCCCAATTCATGCCGTGGGTGTCGTAAGAGCCGACTAAGGGCGCAAAACAACGCAGGACACCAGCACTGCAAAAAGAAGACACAAACCTTATACCAACCCGTCTGGCCAGCGTGGTATAGTAGGCCAAAACCTTCTTTCTAAGGAGAGGCCTATGTCCAGCTGTGGACTATTTAAAGGCTGTTGATGATTGATGATGATGACAGACGGATAAATATGACTTTTTTTTAACTTATCCCAAAAATAGGATGGGTAAATTGGGATATTCATATATCAATTCCATTCTCTATGCTCAGTCTTTCGCTCTCAAAATAAGTAATGATTTACTCACTCCGGGTTGATCCTCAAGGTTGTTGTATCTATTTTGAGTTGTTCCCTTAACTTTCTACTTGTATCAGGCACGTATGGCGCCAGGAGCGTACATAGAAGAGCCACTAGCTGGCAACACAGACCGATGGCTGTCGCACCGAGTTGCCTGAAAATAAAAAGACAGATAGAATATAAAAAAAGAAAGAATAACATTATTGTAGGTCATTACAATGTTATAAAAAAACTCGAATTCTGATTTAAATATTATTATAAGACACTTTAACGTATGAATGAACTATTAACGAATGAAGTAATGAATGAACTATTAACGAATAAACGAACGATGCTAAATATTCGGTCCTATCTAGTAATAATATGTTCTTACACATTATTATATTTATATTAAACAGTATTATTCGGTTAAGATGCGGTTCGATGATTACCAAGTAAAGGCTAGGGCAGACAGCGGACGTAGTAAGACACACACTACCCAATGTCTAACACAACCTTTAGTTAGGATCGAAAGCGCTATTAGGAAACTAAGCGTCAGATTTTTTAAATTCACTTTGCTAAGGGCAAAGATTTTTTAAATTCACTTTGCCCTTATAAGTCCATACTTGAGGAAGGTTATAGGCTATGGAACATCACGCTACGATCTTTAGGAATGTTGCAGAGACCATGAACGTCGGCAAAACTGAGGGGAGATGATTTCTTGATCATACTCACTTATCATCATCGGACCCTTTAAGCAACACCCAGGGTTGTGTGGACTGCATGTGTTGGTTGCCAATTCGTGATATGCTCATCACATGCCGCAGTGCTTCCCGGAGACGACCCTTCTCCATGTGTTGAACGTAGGCTGGAAAAAGGCTTTTCGATTAAGCCCTGTAACCAATTCACAGGAGATATCTGCTGATAGGGCAACCCTAAATTAAACAAGTGAGGGAGACAGTCGCGCGCTCACACTAATTTGGTTGATTACTGATAGTGACAATAAATACATTTAGATAATTTTATTACAACATTAGTTTTCCCGCAAAAAGATAATGTTTTAAATAAAGCTTCTGACATTCATTGATCTAAAATTATAGATTAAAATTGATCCTAAAGATACCAAGCGAAGATCCCACGGCAGATTACACTTTGGAATGCCACTAATGTCACACAATCGTTTTAAACACACCCAAAAAACTTAAATAAGGTAGAAACCGAGGTAGTGTGCCACAAGGGTCTATACTGGTACCAATAAAACCGTTCCTCGTGCATGATATATCGATTCAACCATTATTGTCTTTCTCAGTATCATGTTTTATCATCATTTTATTTGGATTATTATTGGGTTGGCGCAGTTTATGATTTCAAAGGATTTTAATCGGGTTTTTTACTACAGGAGTCAACCCTTCTTAGTATGATCGTTTTCAGATGGACAAATAGTGGTAAATTGGAGAATACCGATAATATTATATAATAGTAAGAGATACCCTAAGCGTCAGACGAGGAACGGTACTGAGGCTGCAGTTACCCAAAGAAACCGGGATTATGTATCCTTATTGGCCGTCCTGTGCCTAAAGAGGCTAAAAGGACACATATCAGCTGCTCAAATATGTGGATTGAACTCACCAATAACTTCTCTATTAACCAACGCGATTAGCTCGTAATCAGCCTGCGTGAGCACCAAATCTGGAACCTTCCCTTTGAACGTGTTGGCGCAGAACGATAGAGATCGGTGACAGAAGTTGCCAAGGTTATTTAACAGCTCTGAGTTGTTTCTGAAATAAAAAAAATATCATTAATTTATCAAGAAGAGAGAATGGACAAACCTTAATGGAGAAGTACCCAAAAGACAGAACAGATTCATAGAACTTGTTGCCACAGTGCTCAGAGACTCCAGGGTAGGGATGGAAAATATCAATAACTCTTCAGCTGCAAGCAATTATGGCACTAGCAAACAATGTCACCATCTACCTCATGATCCAAACCTGAATGTTAAACATCTAGAAATATTTGTGCTTACTACTAACCTATTATCACACCCGCCACCCTGATCGTCTGAAAGTCTCTAGGACTGCACCCTGAGTTAGTCTGTCTCATAAATTCCAATAGTTATTTTAATATTTTTTTCAATTTTTTTTTTAATGTTAGAGGGGAGCAGACGGGTCACCTGATGGAAAGTGACCATCGCCGTCCATGAACGGCTGCTACTCAAGAGTTACAAACGAGTTGCCGGCCCTTTAGGAAGGAGTACGCTCTTTTCTTGGAGGTTTGAAGGTCGTATCGGTCCGGAAAACCCGCAAAACTGTGAAAGTGATCTAACTGTATAATGTCTCTCCGTCATTTAATTACCAGATTGATCACGTTTTAGCGCACGAGGGAATAAAAGCTTTCATTATGAGCCCATTGCCGTCCACTGCGGAACGACCCCCCCCCCTCCCCGCGAGGAGCTAAAACTATCCCGATCTTGGGCAGTACTCATCCATCTGCTGCCAGCCACTTTCCTCAAGTCTTCTGTTCATCGTGCCGCAGGGCGCCCTACACGTTTACCTTATCTGTCCACTCTAACAAAAGTCGGCTAAAGCGACCATCAGATCCTAAGCTAAACCTATGAATAATTCAAGCATCACAAACCAAGATATATTTGCTGAGCTTACCTCGTCCCTAATTCAGTCCAACTAAAGCTAGAATCTGAAGTCTCAGGCCGGATGCTGGCTAAATAGAACCGCCAGACATCTGACGGTATACCCGTCTCTTGTGCATCAGAACCGAACACTCCTACCCCTCGGGACTTGGAGAACTTGCCGTCCTCGTAGTTCAAGTATTCTGGAAAGACAAGCTAAATTACTGATGGTTTTACGATAGGCAGAGAACCATGCTTCAGGACATGAGCCACCACTTCACAGAAAACCAGTGTTAAAAGCCATCTACGTTCAGTCAATCAGGGTCACTAACCAGTAGACCAGCAGGCTAGTCAAATGGAAAAGGACCGCTGCTGAGTCCAAGACATTTCCAAGTCCAAGACATTCAGGTATACCCGTGAGTTCTTTTTTTATGGTCTCATCAGCAGGCTTTAATAGTCCACTGCTGGACATAGGTCTTTCTTTAGAAAGGAAGTTTCGGCCTTCTATACCACGCTGGCCAGACGTTGTGTCCAGCGTAGTTTGCGCCCTTACCCGACTATTACTACACCCACGGGATGAATAGTGGTGGTGATACTCTGTATTCTTAATCCGTTACCACACAGATGGATTTATATGTTCAACTCAAAAGTCACAAGTGTTTTACGCCCTTTCAGTCCCTTCTCCCAGAATCAGAGTGAAGTACCCTATTAATCAACTCTCCCACCATCAGAGTGATTTACCTTTCCAGTCCCTTCCCGCAGAATCAGAGTGAAATACCCTTTCATTCCCTTCCCCGAGAATCAGAGTGAAGTACACTTTCAGTCCCTTCCCCCAGAATCAGAGTGAAATACCCTTTCATTCCCTTCCCCGAGAATCAGAGTGAAGTACTCTTTCAGTCCCTTCCCGCAGAATCAGAGTGAAATACCCTTTCAATCCCTTCCCCCAGAATCAGAGTGAAATACCCTTTCATTCCCTTCCCCGAGAATCAGAGTGAAGTACTCTTTCAGTCCCTTCCCCCAGAATCAGAGTGAAATACCCTTTCAATCCCTTCCCCCAGAATCAGAGTGAAAAACCCTTTCATTCCCTTACACGAGAATCAGAGTGAAGTACTCTTTCAGTCCCTTCCCCCAGAATCAGAGTGAAATACCCTTTCATTCCCTTCCCCGAGAATCAGAGTGAAGTACTCTTTCAGTCCCTTCCCCCAGAATCAGAGTGAAATACCCTTTCATTCCCTTCCCCGAGAATCAGAGTGAAGTACTCTTTCAGTCCCTTCCCCCAGAATCAGAGTGAAATACCCTTTCATTCCCTTCCCCGAGAATCAGAGTGAAGTACTCTTTCAGTCCCTTCCCCCAGAATCAGAGTGAAATACCGTTTCATTCCCTTCATCGAGAATCAGACTGAAGTACTCTTTCAGTCCCTTCCCCCAGAATCAGAGTGAAATACCCTTTCATTCCCTTCCCCGAGAATCAGAGTGAAGTACTCTTTCAGTCCCTTCCACCAGAATCAGAGTGAAATACCCTTTCATTCCCTTCCCCGAGAATCAGAGTGAAGTACTCTTTCAGTCCCTTCCCCCAGAATCAGAGTGAAATACCCTTTCATTCCCTTCCCCGAGAATCAGAGTGAAGTACTCTTTCAGTCCCTTCCCCCAGAATCAGAGTGAAATACCCTTTCATTCCCTTCCCCGAGAATCAGAGTGAAGTACTCTTTCAGTCCCTTCCCCCAGAATCAGAGTGAAATACCCTTTCAATCCCTTCCCCCAGAATCAGAGTGAAATACCCTTTCATTCCCTTACACGAGAATCAGAGTGAAGTACTCTTTCAGTCCCTTCCCCCAGAATCAGAGTGAAATACCCTTTCATTCCCTTCCCCGAGAATCAGAGTGAAGTAGTCTTTCAGTCCCTTCCCCCAGAATCAGAGTGAAATACCCTTTCATTCCCTTCCCCGAGAATCGGAGTGAAGTACTCTTTCAGTCCCTTCCCCCAGAATCTGAGTGAAATACCCTTTCAATCCCTTCCCCCACAATCAGAGAAAAGTATAATAAGTTACCTGTAGCGTAAATGTGTTTAACGAGGATATGCCCCTCGTTGATGCCTATCAACGTCGCCGGGAACATTATCACGTGGAACGGAACGTTGTCTTTTGCCATGAATTGGTATAAATTTACCTGGAAAGAAAAAATCTTTTACAGTTATTGGATACGCATAGGCCGTAGAGAGTATCCCTATTTCGTATTTGTAACTTTGAAAATGACTTCTTCTATTCAACCTTGCCCTAAGGGGTGAAATTACCATCCAGGGAGCAGAGGGAACATGGGGTTCCCACTCGGGGGGGGGGGGGTCGTCTACCTGTTGTTGTAGATGGCCCGAGGTATGTCGGGGCACCAGGGACTTCCTTTCTAGGGTATACCTGGTTCCTCGGCTATTAGTACCCGAGACGGCGTGCGGCGGGTGGTATCCGAGGGGATTTCCGCACGGAAAAAAAAAGGGGTGAAATTACCAAAAAAATCTTTATGTTAACAACATAAAAAGCATCAGCTGTAAAAATGACAAGTTTTTAGCGATTTAGGCTCTGCGTTGATAAATCAGTCAGCCAGTCAGTTTTAGTCCCAATCATAGAGATATAACCTAGAGGATACAAAAGCCCCAATCTTGCAATATAAGCAAGAAGAGATATAGATAATAGATAGTACCCCCAATCTCTTTCTAGCCTATGGTTGGTATTTGAGGGGTTAATAAGTAGCCAATCGCAGCTTCGCTAAACAGAGACAAAGGGAAATATCGGGTATCCATCTCTCTCGTTGCCTGTATCGCTTCCACTTACAGGCAGCTGTACCCCGTGTACTCTCTAGGGTTATATCTCTATTACTTTTGTGCGATATTTACGGGGAATGACCTTAACCTTATAAAACGTTAAATTTTCCGGAAAAAAAAATCCAATGATTTTCAACTCAGAATGATGGTCTGAATACACTATTTCAGTATTCGTTGCGACTAAGGGGGGCATGTACAGGGTGTAAGGGATTACACCCTGTATAATTTTATATGTATAGATAAATGTCTCTTACGTCATACTCCTTGTCAGCTTTCCACCACTTCTCGTACTGATTCGTCAGGATGTCCGTTATGCTCATGTACCCAATCGGTGCGTCGAACCAAACGTAGAATACCTGCAAATTAAACGCATAAAGACTGTAAGCTGTGATGAAATGGGCTGGCTCGACCGGAGTAATACCCAGGACAAACCGGTGTTTAGTAATTTTATCGTTGCTTTTTACCAAGTGAATGAGGTTATTGGAGCCCAACCCCTCCATCATCATCAATTTCTTGAGATAGTTCAGGACGTCCACCGCTGGACATAGGCCTCCCCCAAGCCTCTCCACAATAACCGATCCTGTGCTATCCGCATGTCTTCCGGTACAACCCCAACCCCTCCCTCCGATTCTGGAAAGTGCTAAAACGCGCTTATGACATTTGAGGTGCAGGTTTTCATGGGCGCGGTAGTCACTTACCATCAAGTGACCAATCTGCTGGCGTCTAGCAGGCAGCCGGATATTGCGTCAATCCCAAATAATAATAGCTTCAAACATCTCACACACGGCCGTCTAGACCCAAACTAGGCAGAGTCTGTGCTATGGTAACCAGACTGCTGATAAACATACTTATATATTCATAAATACATACATAGTATATAAATTACACCCAGACACATAACGAATGATCGTTCTCATCCCACAATTATTTGTCCTGTGCGGGAATCGAACCCGTGATTCTTGGCTTAGCAGTCAAGGTCACTAACCACTGGACCATAAGGCCAGTAAAAAATAGAATTGGGAAGAGGAAATTCCCTGTCAAACGTGCTGAGAAAAAAATTAAAACATATAAAAGATATAATATTCCTTTACCTTATTAGTGTAGCCTTCTAAAGGCACTGGGACTCCCCACTTGAGGTCCCTGGTGACAGCCCTGGATCTGAGAGGTTCCTTGAGCCAGGCGCGAGCGACAGCCCTGGCTGGAGGGGACCATGATTTTTCGTTGGCGTTAATCCAGGTGCGGACGGAAGGTTCCAGCTGTAACAGAGGATAGCAAGTAATGATACTTTTAGGATAAATGGAAATTTAAAAAAAAACAGTCGCGGGACGTCCGTGATGATGAAAAAATAATAATTTGTAGAAATAATGAGTACAAAAGGATAGCTTATGAAAGGAAATAATAAATATAGAACAATTAAAAATATATATTAAGATTTTTTAAATAAAAAGAAAAGATGGTTGTTTTTAATATACAAATAAATTTGTATTAACTTAATACAAATATTAAGTGAAGACAACTTAATTCTCTTCATTAATAACTTGTAATAGTTATATTTACTATAACATAGCGTGGCGACGTATGCCATGGCGACGCGTCGCCATGTCCACAGCCGGACTTACCTTCCGTCTGAATGTTTCACATCTATTTTTGTTTATATCTTTGAGTTTTTTTTAGTACAGATATAAGCTATTAGGTTGTATATACTGTAAGCTTATATTTTATGATTAAATGAATATGAAAAGACTCCTTAAAAGCGGCTGTACTGGCTAAGGATCATCATAATAAATTTATCATTTTTAGAACAAGATAGAACAAAAAGGCGTGTGGTGTCGTGGGACACCCGATAGGAACGAAGTTGTGACTATCTAGTAAAACTGATTCGTTACGATTTTAATTACAACGCCATCTATGAAAGCAGCTATTACCTACATATTTTTGAGTTGGTTTCTAATAAAAACTATTAATACATTGGTAAAATCTTCTTGAGAAATGATTTCCTATCTATTCGATAGATGGCGCTGAATGACTGACATAAAAAGTGTCGTTACAACTTTTCGTGAGATTTTTTTCCGTCTAGCCCCCTTTCACATCGCGCGATAAGGAACTTCGTTCCAAAATTCGACAACATTATTTAGTAACATATATGTATATAATTAGTGTAATCAATCACCTGTCCCAATTCAATGAAGAGCTGCTCGCTGGGCCGGAGGATGGGGGTGTGAGCACACACCTTACACTTGGGCTGGATGAGGTCCACGGCGTTGATGAGCTTCCCGCACTTGTCGCACTGGTCCCCGCGCGCGCTCTCATACCCGCAGCCGGGGTGGGGGCACGTGCCCTCCACGAACCTTTACAAATATATACACACATTAGTCGTGGATCCACCAAAGTGACACCAGGCTACACAGGTAGAAATTATTTCGTTGCTTTTCATTGAGTTAGTGAGGTTACGAGAACGCAACCAACCCCTCCGCCCCTATTTTTGTCTATTGAGTGTCCATGGGCAGCAGTAGTTACTTATCATCAGGTGACCCGTCTGCTAGTCTGCCCCCTTTTTCCCCGAGCCTTTTGCCCAAATAAGGTTGGGGTCGGCTTTTAAGTTATTGAGGATCCACCGATCAGGCGAGGTGATCGTGCCTGATCATTTTTCGTATCGCGATACAGGATTAGCAATTACTCCGTAGTTCGGTGAGTCGGCGTTAGATGGTGCTGTAGTATGTTTCTTCGTTTCACGCTGAATGCCCATCAGACCTCAACAACCCCAAGTACTAGGCGATATCGAAGTTCTACTACGACTACCCGTAACGACTGCCCCAGGTGCTCGTCTACCCCTGATACCATAAAAAAAATGATATTTACCTGTCAGCTAGAAATCTGTCACAGTTCTGACACAGCAGTTGGTCTACAGACTGTGAAGTCACGAAGCCGTTCTCTCGTAGTTTCAAAAACAACCGCTGTGCAATCCTGCGAATAATTTTTACAAATTTAACGGTGCCATTTTAATTCTAACTAGCTGAGACCCGCGGTGTTACCCGCGTTTGTTGTTATAACCGCAGGCAACGCCGCGGGGCGAAGCTAGTCTAAAAAAGGTAGCCTAAGTTACTCCTTATGTCATCAGCTATCTGCCAGTGAAAGTCCCGTCGAAATCAGTCCAGCCGTTCCAGAGATTACCCGGAACAAACAGACAGACAGACAGACAAAAATAGTAAAAATGTTATTTTGGCATATGTACCGTGTAAACATACATATGCATTTAGTAAAAAGCTGTTATTTTAATATTACAAACAGACACTCCAATTTTATTTATTTGTATAGATCCATCTTCGCAGTATCATTCTTATGATCACTGTTTCGCTCTAACCAGTGTAGGGTCATGTCAAATTCAATTGCCAAAGTGCCTTAAAAATTATGCTGCAGGGGAGGCTACGTTCAGCAGGACGGTGATAAGGTGGTCATGATGTGATAGCAGGTCGGCTCCAATTAGAGCAAATTTTTTTTTACAAGACACCTAGGAATATCCTGTGCCGCGCGTAGACACACAGAAAACGGCAACGAATTTTTTTTAAAGACAATTCTCGCATTAGGAATATATCCTATGTCACGGGGGACTTGTGTGACTTTGTGGACCACACAAAGTGTCGTCCCATGTGGGGATCGGACCCACGGCGTGGCGACTACTTAAACCACTACGCCATCCGTGCAGTCATCATAAAATCTTTTGAGCTTTAACTCTTATTCCACTAGACCAATAATTTGGCATGACACATCATTCTATACAAATAAATAAAAATGTGGTAGAATATTATTATTAATATCCTAAGTAGATATAACTCACTTTTTAATATTAACAAAAAGGATCACGGTTACCGAAATCAACGAGGGCGAAGCTAGGGACGGAAGCTGTAACTCTATAATTCTATGATAGATATACAATTCCCAGTACATTTGCAGTGATTATAGTTTATCGTCTCTTATACTGGTATTAGGTGTAATAAATATACAAAGAGAAAGAGTATCCTATTTATACAAATAAATAAAATTGGTGTCTGTTTGTAATATTAAAATAACAGCTTTTTACTAAATGCATATGTATGTTTACACGGTACATATGCCAAAATAACATTTTTTACATTTTTTGTCTGTCTATCTGTCTGTTTGTTCCGGGTAATCTCTGGAACGGCTGGACCGATGTCGACAGGACTTTCACTGGCAGATAGCTGATGACATAAGGAGTAACTTATGCTACTTTTTTTAGACTAGCTTCAAACCGCGGCGTTGCCCGCGGTTATAACAACAAACGCGGGTAACACCGCGGGTCTCAGCTAGTCTAATATATGCTTAATATCCCACATCACAAATATGGTTGTGGGTGGTCAGCTCGTATCATAAAAATATACTGACTGTGTCTGCTGCGGTGTACTGGTCCGTCCAAAGTAATCGAACCCGATATTGAACCAGCGATACACGTTGTTATGCAACTCGAAGTACTTGTCGCAGATCTCTCGAGGGGTCACGCCTTCTTCGAGAGCCTACAAAACATTACAATAATAATAAGCGAAAGTTTGTGAGTGTGTATGTTACTTCATCACACTCAAACGGCTGGACCAAGTTTGATAAAACTACATATGCTATTTTTGTAATAATCAATGGTAATAAACTGTATTCTACATTCCTTAATTCTCCATTCTTAGGGACACATTCTTTTCTTAAAATCTGAAATGGCCAAGTTTTCCAAAAAAAATAAAACCCATGAAACTACAGACGACGCGTCTAGCATCCAAGCCTGCATAACGAGAACGACTAAACGGATCTCGATGAAATGTGTTAAAAAGATAGATAAACGTCTGGAATAGAACCAGTTTTTATCAAAGAATAATTGATTACAAAATTTCACTGAGAACCGTCCCGCACTACGCTACCGTCCACTACTACATTATTAAATTCAACTGTTCAAGCTACGTCACTTCTGCGTCCCGCCCGCTGTCTGGTACAACCTTAAGCTACCCAAGCTACGTAGAGTTCATAAATAATAATAACCTCACACACGGCTGTCTGATCCCAAACTAGGCAGAGCATGTACTATGGTAACCAGACTGCTGATAAACATACTTATATATTCATAAATACATACATATTATAGATAAATTACACTCAGACAGAGAACCGTCCGTGTGGCGACGGATTAAAAATACGAAGTGTCGCCACCCCTATTCATCCCGTGGGTGTTGTAAGAGGCGACTTAGGGACCAAACTACGCAGAACAACAGCACTGCAAAAAGAAGGAAAACTTGACACAAACCCTATACCAACCCGTCTGGCCAGCGTTGTATAGTAGGGCAAAGCCTCCTTTCTAAGGAGAGGCTTATTTCCAACAGTGGACTATTAAAGGCTGTTGATGTGAGACACAGAACAAACGATCGTGCTGATCACACAAATATTTGTTCCGGGTGGGAATCGAACCGACGACCTCCGGTTTAGCAGTCAGGCTCACTAACCACTAGACCAATGCCGCATAAATAATGCCTCACCTTAGTTTCAGTGGCGGTTCCGTACTCATCTGTACCGCTTATATAGAGGGTGTTGTAGTCACACAGCCGACAGTACCTGTAATATATATATATATATTATAACATTATAAAAAATCTTTTTTTAAAAGACAACAGCCGCATTAGGAATATATCCTGTGACGCAGGGGACTTTACAAAGATACATGAAACGGACACAATGAACACCCAGACTCAGTACAACAATTTGTGGATCACACAAAGTTTAGTCCCATGTGGGGATCGGACCCACAACACTTAGTAGTAAGTGGCGTGGTGGCACATGGTGGCAAATGCTCGAAATTCGGACTTTTACTAAAACCAGTTGGTAAATCTTAGGATTTACTGTAGTTCAGGCGTTTACAGTGAAATATATATATATATCTAAGTAAATAAATGCACAAAACTCACCGAGCGAATATGTCCGCGGAAAGCACACAGCCTATAATATTGCCCAAATGTGGTACATTGTTGACGTAAGGTAGCGCTGACGTGATCAATATATTCTTCCGTCCTTTAACTGGTAACCTGAAAATTTTACCAAATATTATATCATGATGATTACATCATGATATAATATTTGGTGCAAAATGTAGAATAAAAAATACAGTTCATTAGAACTGTATTTTTTATTCTACATTTTGCACTGTTAGCGGTAAGCGGGACCAAAGCTGGGAGGGATTTTTAATAAAATAAAAAGTTTTTCCAAAATTGGTTCATAAATGACGGAGTTCTAAAGAAAAAATAAAAAAAACAACTAAATCGAGAACCTCCTGTTTTGAAGGCGGTTTAAAATAAATGCGTGTTTAGGCTAGTTTATATCCATGTCCTAGTGGCCTCTCTAATAGGGGGCTGTTGCTCTAGTGGTTAGTGATCCTGACTGTTAAGCCACTTAAGGTTTGATCCCCAGCCAGGACAAATATTGTCATTAGCACTAAAATTTGTTGTGTCAGAATGTAATGTATACATAACATGTATGTATTAGAAATACATAAGTATGTTTATCAGCAGTCTGGTTACCGTAGTACAGGCTCTGACTAGTTTGGAATCAAGCGGTCGTGTGTGAGATGTGCGTTTTATTTTTGTGAAGAAAAAACCGATTTATTCACGTATTTATTTCGGAGTTTCCTTCTCGCAAGTGTGGAGCGGTGTCAAACACTGAAACGACCCCTCGAACAAAGTCCCCTGGATCCAAACTTATTCCATCATCCCCTAAAAATATAAGTCGTATTTTCAATCAACTCCGGTAAAGTCAAGGGGTCAACTTACACCAGTTTCTCCTGTATGAGTCGCGGCTGCAGTTTCTTCAAGCCGTTGAGCCAATTATCCTTTGCAGATTCGATTTCCTCCGGTGTTGGACCGACTTCGACATCCTGGTCTGGTGTACTGAAAATTTTTTTTTTGTTAACATTCATCTATATATATATCAGAGATTTCCACGTATATAGTCACTCATCACGATATCTCTGGAACCATTAGAGCTAAAGACTTGAAATTTGGTAGGAATATTCTTTTCACCGAGTGGAGGTCAGCTAAGAACGGATTTTACGAAATTCAGAAAAAAAATATAAATAGCAAAACAACGTTTGCAGGGTCAGCTAGTATATAATAATATAATAAAATACTAGTAATACCCTAAGGTAGCCTGGTTAAATTATTAAAATTAATTAATACCGTGTGACAGCCATGCTACGGTACAAATGGGAGAGTTTGACCAGAGTTATACCACAGCCTCACAGAAAACCTTTCTTAAGTAATTCTTTCGTCCACCCCCCTCCTCGATTCTGGGGGAGGAGTTAGACTCCTGAGTCTACCTAATCCAGAATCTCCACCCCCTGGGCTGAGGCCATTCAGTTACAGTTGTCCATGGATGGTGGTAGTCACTTGCTATCAATATTACATCTATTATCATCATCATCATCAACAGCCTTTAACAGTCCACTGCTGGACAATCCTCTCTTTAGAAAGAAGGTTTTGGCCTACTATACCATGCTGGCGAGACGGGTTGGTATAGGGTTTGTTTCAAGTTTTCCTTCTCTTTGCAGTGCTGTTGTCCTGCGTAGTTTGCTCCCTTAGTCGTCTCTTACGACACCCATGGGATGAACAGGGGTGGTGACACTCCGCATTCTTAATCCGTCACCACACGGTCTATACCACTGAGTATATCATAACTCAGTTAGGAATATGTATGATAGTCAGATATTCAAAGGCTACCAGTTAACCGATCAGATTGTTTGCATGATGCTTTCAGGATGCTGTCGGGAGTGTCCTGCTAGCATAAATGATTTCTATGCAATTATGCGAAAGAAAGCGGTCTTCTTACTACAGCGCCTGTATAGCAGTGACAACAGCATTCTGAAAATGATCGCTGCCAGACCAGAAGCCAACCCATTGCAGAAGCACTGCGTGGGGACAGTCATAGGTCAATACAAATAATAAACAGAATAAAAAATCTAATACTAAAAATACTAACTTTCAACTAGCACTATTGTTACTAACTAAAATACTAACATAAATATGGACCTAGTCTGACAAAAAATATATTATTATTTAGCCCACAATGATCGATTTTACTTAGAGCTTTTTAGAGTTCCGTACCTCAAAAGGTAAAAAAGGAACCCTTATAATATCACTTTCTTGTCTGTCTGTCTGTCTGTCCGTGTGTCACTACCGATTTTCTCAGGAACGGGTAGACCTAGCAAGTTGAAATTTATACCAGATACTGAGGTCAATGGTCCCTATTAGGTGTATAAAAATCAAGGTCCTGAGTCAACGCGATAAAAAATATGGGCAATTGTCAATTTTGGTTAAAAGTAAGGTCTTACAGCACAAATAAAGGAATAATTCCAAAAAACGAAAAACTTGCAAATTATCATAAATTTTGGTACTTGCAAATTTTCGCGAAAATGTACGTAAAATCTGGGTAGGTATGGAACCCGCGGCGCACGAGTTCGACTCGTACCTGACCGTTTTTTTTAGTTTTATTAAACTATAATTTTTTTCCTTACCCAACTGGTGACGCAAGACTGGCTACTTGTGGTATACCTAACGCCGAGGGTGCGCCAAAAGGTCCTGCAGCAGAACCGCCCCACTGCTTAACAGCTTCCTGTGAGTAAAAAAAAATAGATCTCAAGTAAACATTTATTATATTAATATATTTATTACGATAAAAGTAGACGCACAGAAAAGACGAAACAAAATAGTCAGAAGACTTTAATGATGGACCTTAGAAAGGAGATTTTGGCTTACTATACCACACTCGCCAGACGGGTAGATAAAGGGTTTGTGTCAAGTTTTCCTTCACTTTGCAATGCTATTGTCCTGCCTAGTTTGCTTCCTTAGTCTGCTCTTATGACACCTACGGAATGAATAGGGGTGGTTGCTGACAGAATACGGAGGTATTCTAAATCCGTCACCACACTATACAAAATAGTTAACAATAATTTTCTTCTTTGTTTATTCATACATTATAGTTCAAACTGTGGCAACTCCCACATACAACGAAACAAAAAGAATACTTTAGTGCCATCTAACGACGACGCATCGAACTATGGAGTAACTACTAATCCTACATCGCGCAATGAAAGTTCTCGCGCCGATTAGTACATATACAACTTCTCAACCCAAACCATACCTGTATAGCCTTAGCGTCAGCTAACTCCTTGATCCATCTCACAATATGGCTGCAGTCAGCCATATATATTTGCTTGAGATCATTATTGTAGTACACGGGGTACAATGTACTCCAAGTAGCTATGTCCACTGCTGATATCTTGTCCTGTAAATAAACTATCATGTGAGTTGAAGAGCTTAAAACCTTCAACAACTGTCACTGTGATGGTAAGCGATTACTCCCGCCCATGGACACCTGTAATTCAACTCAAGAAACAAACGACGGGCCTGATGGTGCAGTGGTTAGTGACCCTGATTGCTAAGCCCGAGGTCGTGGGTTCGATTCCCACCCAGAACAAATAATTATGTGATGAGCACAATGATTTGTTCTGTGTCTGGGTGTAATTTATCTATAATATGTATGTATTTAGAAATACATAAGTATGTTTATCAGCAGTCTGGTTAACATAGTACAGGCTCTGCCTAGTTTGGAATCAGACACCGTGTGTGAGATTTTTTTTTTATGGAATAGGTGGCAAACGAGCAGACGAGCCACCTCATGGAAAGCGACTACCGCCGTAAAGTAGTGGTGTAAAGGTATTATTAAGTTAAAGGTGTTGAGCCAGAATCAAAAATTGTTGTAAACATAAAAAATACTCGGACCAACAAATAAACATCAATACAAATTACATATCACGAAAAAACCCTGAAAAATTTAAAAATAACTTACTCCTAGTAAATATTGATGCTTCTCGAGCATGCCGTTTAAAGTCTGCAGCAGTCCTTGCAAGACTTGCTTTACGTCTGATGGAACTGACTTTGAAGTTAGCACTATATTAACTGCTGGGTACAGACGAGTGGCTTCCCATTCTAGCATCTGTGGGCTGAGAGATAGGGGGTTAAAACACCAAAGTCACATTCGCAATTGTAATATTAGGCAGGGTAATCCTAAAGTGGTAAAGAGAATCCGAGAGGACTAGAATTCTCCTATCCTGCAGAAGCCATACCAGCTAGCCTAGAGCTTTAATGAGCACTGGTCTGACGAAGTTAGGTAGGGTAATCTGGCTCCTGGAATGAAGTATACTGGCCCGAGGCTTCCAAATTGCAGGTGAATACAGTACAGTGATAGGTAGTCCTGTTTATCCAGGGTTCAGGGAGTTCTTTGTTAAGTGATACCTGAATTATAGGCCGATCTAACCGTTTCGGAGAAACAACATTGTGCAAGTGAAGTTGTTTTGGCGAAACTAGTCACGTTATTGGGACTGCAGTTGCGTATGCCTGGCACAGGAACATCAAAAGACATGGATCGTCTAATCGATTTCGACAATCGCATTTATACTAACAATAAATAATGCATACCACTGTCCATTCTCTGACAAGTCCAATATAGGGAAGAGGTACTGCGCAGCTGCGTTGCTGGCGAAGAAGCTGAGACTGTCATCCACCTCCAGCAGTGGAAGCGAGCGCGGCCCTGCGAATACATCATCTGAAATCACAAGCGATTTCTCAGTACCGTTACCCAGGTTAGTTACATGCAGTGAGTGGAAGGTTAGGATAAAATTAGTTCATGCAAGGTTCAAGCAGCCAGAAAGTTTAAGTTGGCTTAAGTTTGGATACTGATTCTGTGTCTGTGACATCTTTTTATTCAGGGGGCAAACGAGCCGACGATTCACCTGATGGAAAGTGAGTACTGCCGCCCATGCAAAGTGCCTGCAACTCAGGAGTCACATGCACGTTTCCGGCTGTATCAGTCCGGAATTAACTTGTTCCACACATTGGTTGTGCGATGCAAAAAGTTCTTTTCTAGTGTGAGTCAGACTGCTGATAAACATACTTATATATTTCTAAATAAATACATATTATAGATAAACTAGCTGGCTAGTGGTTTGCGTGGAATTTGAAAAGTGAAATTTTTTTGAGAAGAAAATAGCCTAAGTTACTCCTTATATAGACAGCTACCTGGTAGTAAAATATTATCAAAACCTATAAAACCGTATAGAAGATTACACAAAACAAAGAGACAGACACGCAAAAAAAAACTGGTTTTTAGGTATAGGTATCATGCAAATAACAGTGTAAGCGGGTAAAACCTTCATTAATTGGTCATTACATGAATTTATTGGTCAAACCAAATAGTGCCCACTATACCTACATCCTGTTATACACTTACACCCCTACAGATTACAGGCAAGAGAGAGGAAACAGAGGAAACATGTCACATGTTATCTTAGAGGGGGCAGACGAGCAAATGGGTCACCTGATGAACAGTGACCATCGCCACCCATTAACGTCTGCAAATCAAGAGTCACAAATACGTTGCCGGTCTTTTAAGGAATACGCTCTTTGGTTTGAAAGTCGTATCGAGGCGTAAAGAACAGGTGTTATGAAAGCAACAACACAGTTAATCCACACAGCGACAATGGCAAAATAGCTAATTCACACATCGACAGCAGAAAAAACTTAGTGGTCAGCAGTTGGCCAAGATGTTGTAAACATCTATGTAGATAATTGGAATAGATTATTCCAATATGATTCTAGTAAGATTTTGCAGTTTTTCACATAAGATAGGTTTCCGTACAAAAATAAACCTCTGCTTTACTGGACACCCAACAGAAGTAATAACTCAAACTAATCTAAGTTAAACTATTTAATATTGAAATTGTTTAACTTAAGAAACACTTTAACTGAAGTTAGATTTATATTTTTTAAAGAATACTACTTACAGACCCACATGCCAAAACCACATGCGATTACTTATTAGTGTGTACTATTATATTTATTGAGTTTTAAAAGCAGTCACAAAGGCTAACAAAAATTAATGTAGGTAAAACATTAAATGAGGAAAAACCTAACTTTTTTGAACAAGGTAAATTCCATAAAATAATGAGAATGTGAAGAATGCGATGAAAATGAAACAAACTGATGCAATGTAATGCAATTATTGAGTCTATCGGCTCCACTGATCCCACATTGTTTCGTGAATAATAAATATTTTTATTACTCAAAAATAAACAAAAAAGCATACACTATTGATGAAATAAAAGGCGATAGACATTTATTTTCTGTCTTTGTGACTTTTACTTTCTAAAGAACGCTCAATATTACTAAGAACAGTCATTTATAGGAAAATTCACCTACCTTCGAACGATGCATCGACAAGTTCCACCTTTTTACCGGCTAAGTTAGCCGCAATTAGAAGCTTTAATGTAGAAGTGTTGTTTTTATTTGTGTAGATTTTCATCTTAATACAATTTTCAGTCTTAAACGTTAAATTATTTTTCAATAACAATTTTCCATAACCTATATCTACCCAGCTGGCAGAAAAACTGGTACCCTATGAATGAATTTGTGTGTTCAATCAAATCTTTAGCATAGTTTTCTACCTGCCATAACATTTCACATGCATTCCGAGCGAGATAAAACTATTCGAAATTCTTAAGATTGAAACTGCGAAATAATGGAACGCAAACAGGTGAAGACGTTAATAAAAAGTGACAGCTGCTCTCAGCTCGTCAGTGTTGCAAGATTCAAGAGCATACGTTCCGTTCCTACTCTCAATTTTCCTAGAAGTAGATCTCTATCAATGCACATGTTAACGCAAGTAAATCACTTTTGAGGTAGTGCTGGCCACTGATTTACTGATTTTCGTAATCAAAATCTGCATGAGCTGGTTTCAATACCAATCTTTGACACCAGAAAAGATAGTTGATTTGAACTTTTTGCAAATGTCTTGCATATGCAAGGCAATTTTAATGGCATATGAATGTTCTTACTCTCTGTCTCTGTTTAGCTAAGCTGCAATTGGCTATCGTGAAGTGGGCATGGTTTTGATCGTAGAACAGCGGGCGATTAGAAGTTTCCCCAGCTAACCACAGAGCTCCATTAAAAAGAGATAGAGGGAATTATCTATTATCCTTCGCTCTCGTTGTCTATATTACAAGATTGTGGCTCTTGTTCACTCTCTGCTTATAAGCACCGTAGAGATATATCTCTACGGTCCTTACAAATAACACGATACAGAAACGCGTTAATAACAGCTATATTTTAGATCAGTTGAGTTGAGAGTTGCTCTGAGTTTAGCAGCAACTAATATTGATGTTGATATTAATTGTAAAATGATGTATCTGTCAATGAAGAACTGTATTTCGATTTTATAAACTTCATAGTTTGATATTTTTCACAAATTTTGGTACTGCGCATCATCATAACTTACCATCTCCCGGGGTCGTTCGAGAACGTAGACTCGAATACCAATGCGGCGGAAAACTTATTGCCAGGAGAGCTATATATTTATATATAATTCATAATTTTTTATAAAGAATAACAAAAAAAAAATTGTTCCATCTCCGAAAATAATAATTTAAAGGGAAAATTTTCTTTTTTAATGGTAGATTAATTAAATATAGCTTGCCGCATGCGACTCACGGTCCATAGTTTCGACAGTTCTATTTTAGACAGCCATAGAAATGAAATGAAAATGATTCCTCCAAAACAAAACTCTTTATGCGGGGGCATGCTACGAATATTCATCATCATCATCAGCCTATCGCAGTCCACTGCTGGAAATAGGCCTTTCCCATTGCACGCCACTTAGATAGATTTCTCGAAATTATTATTCGTCTCGTCTAGTCTCGAAATTATTATTCGTATGAGGTATGTAAGTATTTACAGAGGTTTACCTAAAAAATAAAATCCGACTACGGTGTTGTAATACAATAGTGGATTACACCTTTGTATTACAAAAATATATTCGGGTGCTACATACACAAGGGTAGTTATTACTTTTACGTGAGCATCTGTAAATCTGAAACATCATTGCAAAATGGATGGTTCATTTTTTATTTAGTTTTTTCATAAATGGTTATCTGTTTAAACATTTGGTAGGTCAAGTCTGGTAAATTGAAAAAAAAAATTGAGTGCGTGTTTTATGAGGATTTAAATATTTAACTAACTTACTGTTACCGACACCTCTGTTGAAGTGAATGCTTTTTTTGGCGACTTGGGCATTTCTTAACTGTCCGTGTGGTGACGGTTTAGGAATACGCAGTGTCACCACCCGTGGGTGTCGTAAGAGGCGACTAAGGGAGAAAACTACGCAGGACAACGGCATTGCAAAGAGAAGGAAAACTTGAAACAAACCCTATACCAACTCGTCTGGCCAGCGCGGTATAGTCGGCCAAAACCTCTTTTCTAAGGAGAGGCCTATGTCCAGCAGGTGACTGTTAAAAGCTGTTGATCAGAATATTTAACTCTTAAAAGCACGTTTTCAAGTGCCGAGGCAATCTCTGCAATGAGCTCTTGCTCGCTGCCCCTCTAATAATATAACTAATAGTAACGTGTCAGCGCACACTACATTAAACTCTGTATTTTAATAGAGTTGAATTCATTTAAAACTTAACCAGCTGCTATAGTAGTATTAAGATGTAAAACATCATATATTAAATTTTTAAGGCATGACGTAAATTAAAAAAAAACAATTCAATTCTATATGATAAACATTTATTTTCGTAGAAATGAAATATATTTTTGTTACTAATTTATTCCTACACAATATTAATTACTTACATTTAAATTACATATCGAGTTTGGAATAAACTTAAAAATAATTAGTAAAATGCAAAAACAAGTGACAATAATATTACACCAAAAGGTACTTACTGAGTACATACTATAAATATTAACCTTTTAGAAAAATATGAAAATAAAAATTGTCTCTTAGGGTTATTTACAATGAAATCAAAATTATATATGAATTACAGCGTGCAACGAAATGTAAACAGAGTACCAATATTTAAAAAAAAACAGCAATACTTTAATATTATTAAGTATACTGTCAAAAACTACATTTGACATAGAAAACACACGATTAAATTACTTGTAAATTATATGCTATTTTAAAATAAAAATGTACTTTGTAATAAATAATTAACAAAAACTCGTGCAAGTAAACCAATACAATAATAATTATATCCTTAAATTTAATTTATTGAAGTATTGACCCACATATTGATTAAAATAATGTAGTTAAATACACAAGTTCTGTCACAACATGTTATCATAATTGTAAACAATATTTTTTCTGTTATTGTACTTGTTACCAGCATACCATAGAGACTAATGTACACTGTAAATAACACACCAAAACTATAATTGAATGGAATTAATGTTAATGTTGCAATAATAAAAAATAACTTCTTCTATTTATGGTTCATACTGAAACTCTATATTAATTTATTTTTTATTTGAATACAAATAATTGTTTTTATTCATTTACAATTATGTTTATTACCAGCTGTTTATAATTGACCGGTGTATTAATTTATCAATATGGTGGCAAACATTCACTCATAAGAATGAAAATAATTTTAGTAGTACAGAAGTTTTACTTAGTAAGACCGTTTTAAATAAATAGCGACTTTATAATCGACACAATAAAGTGCAATTTAGATCGCACAGTGCTAAGATCGTGTAGTTATATTCGTCTCAATGTTGCATCTCTTTCTATTACCTATCTCTTCTAGCAACATTAGGGTTGCATTTCCTTTGTCGTTGATACCTTCAGAGCAAAGTAGTCCGGGTTTTGGTGTGTTACTCTGTTTCTACATTTCATACCTAATCTCAATAGTTACACTATTGATATATAAAATATGACGAGTCCTCCGTTCATAGAAAGAACCTTTTTTTTAAGATGGCAGTTAATATTTAAATTTACATTAGCCAAATTTAGTTGTTAACAAAAACTTATATAGCGTTTATTGAAAAAAAAATACCTAATATATAATATAAAATAAAAACATACACACTTCAAAAAAATAGGGGACAATATTATCATTACTTAACTTCATAAGTTATTAAATAAGCAAGTGTTTTGTTTAACTTTTGACAATTAAACAAAAAGCGACCCCTTTTCACAGTCTCACTGTCTTAAATAACTAAAGACTATGATATTATATCCTAATCCTAAAATATTAATATCTTTTCTTTTATCTGTACTTAGTAATATTTATCATTTTGATTCTAAATATTAAACAATCATGAACAAGCTATGGCAAAAGAAACTAAGTAAACAGTTATTAAACGATTCTTCTAGGCACCGGCCCAGAGACCTCCTATTTTGAGTGTTTCCTATAACTTTCTCGTTTAATTTTAAACTTATACAACCCAAAAACGTCCTACAGGTTACTAAATACTTTGGAGATACAGAGCGCTTGCCATTTTATATTTTTTCCATAAGCTTATATTCATATGCGTATATAATGCGTAATAATTGGATGACATACTTAGCTCGCTAAGGTCACGGTCAGAGCAAAAACACTACTAAAAGAACATACGACACATAATAGACTTTCAAGAATAACCATGAATTATTTTAAACTTTATAAAGCAGTTTTGAGAGTCGATTTTTAAGTACCTTGTAGTTTTTATATCATATTGTGTTAAGAATATTTAGAAACAAAATCATAAAATAAAAAGTACAATCAGTCGTTAACGAGACCACCGTCAAAACTTTAAGCCAAATATCACATTTAAAAAATATTAATCAACACAAACGAAATGTACAACTTTATTGGAACTAGAATTTTAGTAGCCAATTTCGTGCTTTTAATGATAAAATAAATAAGGCATAGAAGGGAAGGTCGAATACAAAATACAATTGGTATAAGCTGTTTAACTTTGATAGTGGGGGTAACTTTGACCGGATACCAAAAAAAACTTTTATACTAAATATGGAAGATCACTTTTTTTATTTTGAATATTTATGAAGACCCTGAAAAGTAATATGAGTTCTATCAAAAAAGATATGTAACACGAAATTCAGATTGTGGAATGCAATCCACAAGCGAACCACAAAGTGTGAATATTTCTTTTTTAATTAGTTTTTGATTGTGGGTTTACATCACACAATTTGATTGTAATGTGCAAAAATAGACGAAAGTTATAACATTCTATTACATATAATGCTTTCTGTATCCTAAACTTACTCAATTTTTTACTGCCAATTAAATTACGGTATTCTTATTTATAGATCAGTTTTTCTTTTTTTTATTTGCCGGCTTTAACAAAGTTA
The DNA here is from genome assembly GCA_902825455.1 of Arctia plantaginis. Taxonomy (NCBI): domain Eukaryota; kingdom Metazoa; phylum Arthropoda; class Insecta; order Lepidoptera; family Erebidae; genus Arctia; species Arctia plantaginis. Next base: position 1,961,443 of record CADEBD010000146.1, read on the forward strand.
TAGAACATAAAATGTAGCCAAGGTTACCCATCATGTAGACGAACAGAAAGTCAAAATTTTACATTCTAATTTTGAATTAAGTCAATATACATCTGATTGCTACTTACACGAAGAAAAAATTGTTAAAAGTACACAAAATATTCTACGTTTCAATTACATTAAAACACTCAAGACATCTACCGAATATTATATATTGTACTTGGCCATACTTCGTCTTTTATACTTTAACAGCTTTCCAAACTTAAGATTTTCCTTCATTACCCTTCCATTATTGTATTTTTTTCTTTATTATTTGCATACTTTGAAAGATACCATAAACTTCTACAGAAAACTATAGACAGTAGACCAAAATTTGTTAAATTTTATGATAGCTTCATTTACACAGAATAATAGCTATACCCCGCTTCGATGTGGCATATTAAATAGCATTGATCAGTTTTTTATTCGTATGTTGAACAGTTAAATATTTGACAAATGTCAGAACTGAAGTTTTGATATGTCAAATGTCATTTTTTTGTTACGTTAGAGGGGGCAGACGAGCAGTCTATAACTAGTACCTGGATGACTGAGCTTTGCTCGGTATTTTTCTTTTTTGGTAAATTTTCTAAAAATGCAACCTAACTAGATCGATTAATCGCCCCCGAAAGTCCCAAAATTTCATTAAAATCGTTGGAGCCGTTTCCGAGATTCAGATAACAAAATATACATAAATTGCTCGTTTAAAGGTATTAGATTAACTTTTCTTTAATTTAGGTACTGAGCAAATTAAAATTAATATTGAAAAATACCTTTCAAAGTACGCAACCTAAAGAAAGATAAATTAAATTATCAAATTATTAAGCACATGATGTTGTGTATTTCTTAATAGTTATTTAATTTAATGATTAATTATATGTAAAGAAGTGAGTTGCATAGTATTGTGACGTTTGGTAGAAAATCGCCAAAAATTTTCTCATTAGTAATGTCGATAATAATTAAAGTATTTTTAAGCTAATTATATTTGTTTTACACGTTCTAGACATACCTGTAGTTCTTAAATCTATCAATACGACATCGATAACATGCTAAATGTTTATATATGTATCGATAATCGAATAACACTAAAACGACGTCTAATTATTTTACTGTTTTACATGTGTCATCTACCTAGAATTAGGGCTGGACCAAGAGTTTAAATTCAGAAACATTACTAATCGATATTAAAATCGAATTCTTAATTACTACAACATCGATATTTTACTTCTAATAACTAAAGTAACTCAAGAGTCATTATGGTGTACTCAAGACTTACAAGCTCCAATTATCTACTTAAAATCCCCCCCCCCCCCATTGGATCCGCTTCTAATGGTAACTTATACCTGTATATAAAAAAAATACTTTCATATTATCGATATTACTGTGGTCTATTAGTGCCAACACTATTCTCCATCTCACTTCTTGGTATCAAACTATAGACTACGGGAGGACGATAGCGGCGATACCTTCTCTCTGTTCTTCTTTTCTGAAGCGTTGGAGCCGGTGTTCAGGGAGCCGGACCAGTCGCCGAGCTGTGACACCGGCCGGTAGAACTTGCTAGAAGTGCGGTTGAACACTGGTAGGAGCTCGTTCGCTTCATTTGTCAATGCCTGTGCAAAAAGAGCGAGCTTTATATCATCAACAGCCTATACTAGTCCACTGCTGGACATAGGCCTCTCCTTAGAAAGGAGGTTTTGGCCTACTATACCACGCTAGCCAGACGGGTTAGTAAGCTTGAGCTTTATAGTAATCGTATGATATTATTATTATTAAAAAAGACAACGCCCGCATTAGGAATATATATTCCTGTGTCGCGGGGGACTTTACAAACATACATGAAACGGACACAAAGAACACCCAGACTCAGAACAACAATTTGTGAACCACACAAATTGTTGTCCCATGTGGAGATCGATCCCACAACTCCAATTGAAATCTGTCCACCCATACAGAACAAACAAACAGACAAAATTTTAAATAAGTTTATTTATCAGCAATTTAGGACTAGATGGCGTTGTGTGAATGTGGTACAATATTATAATATTATTATCTTATACGGAAACCGCGTCTCGGCAAACGTAGTGTAGGGTGTAAAGTCCCCAGCGACACAGGATATAAATATTGGGGAATTTTATTTTCTTAAAAAAAAATCTAACCAAAATGTCTGACATTTCAATAACATTCACAATTTTAGATTTACAATAAGGAGTTAAGAATGTTATTTACATATTTATTCGTTTACCTTCAAATATATGACAGCTTCAGTGCCGTACCCCTCGCAAGACATGAGAGTGAGATCTCCGTGGAAGTAACGCGCGTACAGCCTCGAGATGGGCAGACCATACCCGTATCCTGAAAGAGAAAACAGTATTTATAATGATAATAACTTCCCACATCTCACACACGGCAGTCTGATTCAAACTAGGCAGAGCTTGTACAATGGTAACCAGACTGCTGATAAACATACTTATATATTTCTAAATTATAAAATAATCTAAATAATCTTCTATGTAATAAACTAGTTCGTTAATTAGTTGTTTTTTCATTTTAATTTTTCTCCTCAAAGTCTCCAAGCTGTACGCATCCAAGTTCACCTCGGGTTTGTGTTTAGTTTTTCCCAAAAGTTCTTTTATCTTTATTGATATCTCCTCATCTTTTCCTTCTCGCGCGAAATAGCAAGTATCAAGTATAGTTAATAGTAATTAGTTGTTTGATCAAAAATTATCTTAACATAGTATAAAATAAAGTCGGTTTTTTTTCTTGTACGCTTAGATCTTTTAAACTACGCAATAGATTTTAATGCGGTATTCACCAATAGAGAGAGTGATTCGGGCGGGTTTATATGTAGGCATAATGTAGTAATGTTACAGTAGAGGAAATTCGAGAATTTCATAGATTTGTAATGTTAAGCCGACTGAAGTCCGACAGGAGCGGAGAGGGCGTATAATATAGATAATCTGTATTATAGTCTTATCATATTAATAGTTTTTTTTCTTATGTTAGAGGGGGTAGACGAGCAGACGGGTCACCTAATGGAAAGTGACCATCGCCGCCCATGAACGTCTGCAACTCAGGAGTCACAAATAATAGTATAATTAATTACTCCACTGACACATTAGTAGTATCAACATTACATTCGGCGGATCGCTAGTTACAGATAAATAGAAGGTTTAAGTTTAATGACAAGTGACGTCATAATCTTACCAGCCAATGGCACGGTGTGTGAATCAGACTTGGATGGCTGTGGAGCTGTGCTGTACATGTACTTGAAAAGCAAGTCCGTTACGCTGCGTGGGATACCACCACCGCGGTCCGACATCTGGATAAGAAAAACAGAACTTATGGTATTTGTCAGTCACTTAATCGACACATATAATGCACGGATGGCGTAGTTGTTTAAGCGGTTACCTCGCCGCTTTCTACTGTGCTGAGTGTTGTGGGTCCGATCCCCACATACACTTTCTGTGATTCACAAATTGTTGTTCTGAGTTTGAGCGTTCTTTGTGTCCCTTTAATTTATATTTGTAAAGTCCCACGCGACTCAGGATTTATTCCTAGTGCGGGAGTGGTTCTTTAAAAAACAATAAACATATTTCTGTTTTCTTTTGTTGAGATCTTTGTTATATTCAGATAAGTAAAATGAATTTGGTTAATTTGTTGGCCAGTATTCGTCTCGAGGTAGGAATAGAGTGTACATAAGGCTAAGTACACCGGTATATTGCTGATCGTCCTATGCTATCCAACTCGTCGCAGGGGAGAGAAGAAATTGATAGACAGATGGAGTCTGGACCCCAAGAATCCTCATCTCAATCCTCAAATCTAAAGTTGCCTCGTTAGTGTAGATTTGTAAACTCAACGAGAAGGTTAATACAAGAAATATATTAAATGTATGAAAATGGTATTTAAAATAAGTATTTGTCAAGTGTAAGCATAGTTACAAGAACATTGCCTGTTAAGAGTTAATTTTAACTTAACAAGGGGGATGTTGTGACATCACTGTTTAGTAGATTAATATGTCACGTCACTAACATGGCTTGCACTATGGCCACCAAAGTGCTTATAAATATGAGGAGGCGAAACAAGGCGCTATCACATACAGAAGAGAGAGAAAGAAGATTTGGTCTTGCATCTCTCTCTGCTCTTGTCACTGATTGGCTATTACAAATGTTCTGTTCAGTATCAGCCAATCAGAGAGAAGCAAGACCAAAACAATATTCTTTGTCTGTCTAACGGCCGTACGCTACTACTTACAGGGGAATATACAGTCGTACCAGGGATTTCCTTTCTAGGGTACACCTGGTTCCCCGGCTACTGGTACCCGAGACGGCGTGCGGTTTTTAGTCGGTTCGAGTCCGACATAGCCACCGGTAGGTAGGTAAAAAAAAAGGGGGGAATATATAGTTCGCTCCCTCTATTATCTCTATGATGGCCACACTACTTCCTACATGATCGTTACTCTGTCTGTGACTGTAAACGCCTGTGTCTTGTGTTGAATAAAATTTCAAGTCAATCTAACAAATTATTTTATTTATAAGAACCTAAACAACACACGGTGTCGCATTTAAGCCTCAAAAATGTGATAACCACCTAATCATTTACAATGTATTCTTTGTTTTTGGAACGAAGTTCCTTATCGCGCGTTGTGAAAGGGGACTAGACGGAAAAAAAAACTCACGAAAAGTTGTAACGACACTTTTTATTTTGAATTGTCACTTGTGACTCATTCAGCGCCATCTATCGAATAGATAGGAAATCATTACTTTTCATCTCAGTAAAATTAAAATTTATGTTCTTAGGTTGAGCAAAAAATATTGTATTCGACATCATTTCTCAAGGAGATTTTACCAATGTATAAATTGTTTTAATTAGAAACCAACTGAAAAATATGTAGGTAATAGCCGCTTTCATAGATGGCGTTGTAATTAAAATCGTGTCGAATCAGTTTTACTCGATCGTCACAACTTCGTTCCTATCGGGTGTCCCACGACACCACACGGCTTTTTTATTTAACAACAAAGTTGTATGCCGTGTCTTTTACAGTTTTTTTATATATAGACATAATAGTACCAGGAGCCGGGAAACCAGGTGTACACTAGGAAGGAAATCGTTGGTAAAAATATTTAAAAGTAATCTGATAGTAAACAGTTATGTATACCTTAACAGAGACGTCCTCTCGACCCTGGATGACGTTCACAGTGATCGGAGGTGGAGTGTCATGGTTCTCCATGGTGGCTCTCATGGAGTTCTTGAACAGCTCGAACAGCATGTGGTACAGATGAGAAGGTACATACACTATGTGCATAGGTCGTTCACTTGGCACTGTAACAGATAATAATAATAATAATAGTTATTATGATTTGACTGCATGGATGGCGTTGTGGTTTAAGCGGTCACCTCGCCGCTTTCTACTGTGCTGAGTGATGTGGGTTCGATCTCCGCATGGGACAACCCTTTGTGTGAACCACAAATTATTGTTCTAAGTCTGGGTGTTCTTTGTGTCCGTTGCATGATTGTAAAGTCCCCCGTTTGTAAAGATGTATATCTATACTAATATTATAAAGCTGAAGAGTTTGTTTGTTTGTTTGTTTGAACGCGCTAATCTCAGGAACTACTGGTCCGATTTGAAAAATTCTTTCAGTGTTAGATAGCCCATTTATCGAGGAAGGCTATAGGCTATATATATCCCGCTAAGACCAATAGGAGCGGAGCACCAATGAAGAATGTTTCAAAAACGGAGAAAATTTATTACTATTGAGAGACGCAGACGAAGTTGCGCGGGTCAACTAGTTCATAATAAAAAAAAACTATAATGATGTTTAAACACTTAGACATTAGTTTTTAAAATGTGACGTGACGAAACTGACAACCCCTACAGCCCCCCCTACAACTACCTACCCCCCCCTTACTGTATTTCCAACTCCTCCAATTTTCTTCTGATTAATTTCGTTGCGGGTTCCAAGACAGTTTAATCTCTTCCTGGGACTTCCCGAGTGTCATAACTCGGTGTGTTCGTGGGTCACTGCTGTGGATCCTGGTGTACAGGAGTTACAGTGGTGGGCGTGTGGGTGGGATTAGTCCCAATAAAAAAAAAAAAAAAAAAAAAAACCCCTACAGGGTAGCACCTACTTGCTACTCAATGTCACACGTCGTCTTCCCCCTCGCTTCTTATCGTGTGATGGCTTTTATTCTTTTTTGTTTATAACATGTTTATGTGCATTGGTAATCGCTTAACATCAGATGGGCAGGCGCTTGTTTACTAACTACGTGCAAACAAATCTGTGTCGGTATTTTCAAAATCTCAAAAATGCAAGCAATTGAATTTGAATCGTACACTCTGATTTTAAGGTTTAAATTTACTTGACACAAAATTTTATTACTAATATGCTTCTACGAAAAAAAAAACATGAACTCAAATATTTACACAGGAGGTAATCGAACCAGCGACCTCTAAGGTTACAGGACAGCCGATCTAAATATAACTTAAACATCTCTTGCAGTAATGATCCCTAACACATACGAAATTTGCAACTTTAACGAGCAGATACGACTATCGGAACAATGATCGCTGAATCCACATTCCACATATCGACAATGTCGTGAGATTATTATTATTATTTGAAGATCTTTAGGGGTCAAAAGTTTGATGATGTATATTACCTCCATGCTGTAGCAGCTGCAGATCTGGGGACGCCATATAATATCTGTCACATAGGAACCTGGCGTTTTCATAAGCGTCCTTGACAACTCCGACCACGTCGCACGCTGGGTCGATGGAGCCGATATGTCTTCCACCATTGTCAATACCATTCACGGCAACCTTCTTTGGACCGATTTGTTCGCCAAAGAGAAGAGCTGCAAAAGAAAATGTGTTTTTTTTTATTGCTATGGCCTCTGTTTAGCCCTTCATTGATTAAGACGTGAATGTATGTACTGTGTTTTTTTCCTCCGAGCCCTTCTCCCAAACCAGATTGGAGTCGGTTTTAAGTCTGCTACGACACGGCTGAACTGTGATTTTTTACGTGGAGCGATTGCCATCAGCCCAAACCAAGTACTAGGCGATATCTATGTTCTGTAGAAAGACTGTTGTTGACATCAAAACAATGTTGTGGTATATTTAATAGTGCCATTGTATCTATCTGTGAATTGCAAAAGAGTGGCCATGAGTTTGTTTGCCCTTTCTTCTCATAAGGCTCAACCTTGGAAACGGGCGGTTGTAGATCGGCACAGGCATATCATAGATTTTGTATGGGTTTGATTTTTGTTAAATTTATTTGGTTACTATTTGACAAAACAGAGATTGTTGCTTTTGTGTGTGTTGTTGACTTTAGAGTCTACATGGAAGAAGATTTCAATCAATTTTGGAAATTTTATGAAATAAAGAAAGTTTGAGTTTGAGTACCTTGATTTGCTTTGGTTAACTTTGCAATGTGTTCAAATATTCGACTAGCATTATACTTTGTTTCACAGACTTGTTGGTCTAGTAGTTAGGGATACTGTCTGCTAAGCTAAAGGAAGTGGTATTGATTCTCACCCAGAACAAATATTGTGTGATGAGTACAATCATTTGTTCTGTGTCTGGGTCATCATCATCATCAACAGCCTTTATTAGTCCACTGTTGGACATAGGCCTCTCCTTAGAAAGGAGGTTTTGGCCTACTATACCACGCTGGCCAGACGGGTTGGTATAGTGTTTGTATCAAGTTTTCCTTCTTTTTGCAGTGCTGGTGACCTGCGTTGTTTTGCGCCCTTAGTCGCCTCTTACGACACCCACGGGATGAATTGGGGTAGTGACATTCCGTATTCTTAATCCGTCACTACACGGATATGTGTCTGGGTGTAGTTTATCTAAAACTAACACCCCCCATGGCTTCGCACTGAAATTATTGAAGTTTTCGGATTTTCTCTATTATAATATGGATGCATTATACATATAAACTAGACTTGCAACGAATAGTATATTCGGCAGTATACCGAATACCGAATATTCGGCGAGGCCCCTGACCGAATAGCCGAATATTAGGCAAAAGTATTCGGCTGGATTTTAGCGCCAAAAACTTGTACAGACGTGAATTAAATTATGTACCTGTTTTATGTACCAATGACTACTTAATAAATGATTATAAAAGAAATGAGAACCTTACCCTTCTAAATGTTGATTACCACAATAATTCAAATACATAGAATCCTCCATTTTTCCTATGCAGAAGATGATTATGTAGCTATGTTATGCACCAATGACTACTTAAATGATTATAACAGAAATGAAAATATGAATATATATGTAATCAATCGATTTTAATTTTTCATTTTACCAATTATTTCTCAATGACAAAATATATTATTTAAGTATTCGGTATTCGGCCGAATAATATGTAGATATTCGGTATTCGGCCGAATATAATAAAAGCAGCCGAATAGGCCGAATACCGAATAGTAACCGAATATTCGTTGCAAGTCTAATATAAACCTTCCTCTTAAATCCCTCTCTCTTTTGGTGAGAGCAATTCAAGAGGAGATGGAAGAAAGGGAGAACCGCATTAAAAGCCGTTGCGTAGTATGAAAGATCTAAGCGTACAATAAAGGGTCCAAGCGACTTCATTTTATACTATAATATAATAATAATATATTAATATATTCTACCACATACACACAACGCCATCTAGTCCCAAACTAAGCAGAGCTTGTACTATGGCTACTAGACAACTGATATAAATACATATATACTTTTTTTTTTTTTTTGTAAATACATACATATTATACATAGAAACACCCAGACCAAATCAAACATCAAATGTTCATGCACACAAATGTTTGACCTGAGCGGGAATTGAACCCGCGGCCTTTGGAATAGCAGTCCGTTACACAAACCACTACACCATCCAGTCGTCAGTCACTATGAAAGTATTCTAAATATTTAGAAATATTTAAGTATGTTTATCAGTAGTCTGGTTACCAAGGCAGCGGCTCTGCCTGGTTTCTTATTAGATATCCTCGTGTAAGGTGTGTTAAGTTATTTATTACTTACTATGTTGGTTTATCAACATCCTGATCGAAATTCTGCTCATGTAGAATCTGTCCAAGAAATACTGTATCGAGTTCTCGGTGCCAGGATCCACTTCATGTGACTCCTTAAGTTCAAGAACCCCCTGAGCCATGGTTTGGACTACGTCAGCATGGCGGTTGCGAATGTGAGCTACGCGTTCGCAAAACCTGTAAAAAAAATGATCATCGTTAAAAAGACCCACCAGGGGGTGGAAACAATTTATGACGGAATTCTTGGTTCGTGACCCTCACTGCTAAGCCGGAAATAATTACACGATCATTTGTCCTTTGTCAGGGTGTAATGGTTTTATTATGATATAGGGGGAGTTAACGTTTCCAGTATATAATATGTCAACAGAACCATACTTGAGTCTATGCAATAATAGTTCAAGTAATACTGGCCAATAAAATAAACTAAGAAAATATAACCTAAAGAATTATGGTAGGATTTAGACCACCAGGCGACCACCCGGTTGTATGATAAGACGCGAATAAACTTAGAACTTTATTGCCTCACAGTGAGAGATCAATTTACTCATGCGTTTGTGTAAAGAGTAACTTTGGTCCTTATACTCTCAAGAGGAAAGGGCCAGGCAAGGTAATCATGCCTGGTAGGCCGCGGTTAAAAAGTGGTATATTTGCTAATCGGAGTGAGAACTATTTATATCGCGATACAGGATCAGTAGTTCGGTGTACCTTTGTTAGATGGCGCTGTAGTATGTTTTTGTTTTCGCCACAATACTATGAACAAAACCTACTTGGAGGACATTTTTACTGTATACGTAATGTAGTCGGCCCCATAAAAATAACTACACTCTTCCTCCTCTGAGTTTTTTTCCCAAACTAGGTTGGGGTCTGCAATCTGACCTCCAGAACCCAAGTACTAGGCGATATCGAAGTTCTGTAGAACGACTGTTATCGGACTTTTAATGGCACCAACTACCCGGTATTCGTATGACAACCGGGACCGACGCTTTAACGTGTCTTAAACGGGTCTTAACGGTCACCCATCCACGGACTGACCTGGCTAGGATTGCTTAACTTTACAATGTATTAACCACCTCGGATACCACTTAGCCACAAGCCCCTCTTGTAATTAACTACACAATTGAATGTAAATATTCAGCTGAATTAAAACCCTGACCTCAGGACTACACAATTGTACAATAACAAAAAACCTTGCAAGTAATTATGTGTTCTGTATTGCGACATCTTATAACTCAGGGATACCCAAACTATTTTGGGCCAGATACCGTTTATCTATTATAAAATGAACTGATATCTAGTAGTAAATTAAGATCCTTTCAATCCAAATTATATGTACTTAAATATAAATTATCTTACAAAACACTTAGAACCATGTACCTCGCACTTGCCGACTCCGTGATTGGCTACGGACTAGGTAGCTATGGGCGCACATACAAGACCTACCTCAAAAACATTTATAACATACAATTAAGCATCTTAAAAACAATAGTACCTAGAAAAACTAAACTACAATTTAAGGAAGACGAATGTGGCCTATTTAAACACTGTCAAATATTAAATGTTTTCGATAAAGTGAGCGTATGTGTACTAGATGAGGAATACCACAACCTTGCTAAATTGAAGGAAAATATAAGATTGGAGTCACTACGTCACTTGTCATACCTAAGCATACTAATGTATATGGGACGCGGACGTGGGAACACATGCTGCCCCGTATAATGAACAACATACCTATCGAAACCTGTAGCAAGATGAATAAAAAAAATTGTAAAACTGTTTACATAAAATATTTACTGTCTAGCTGATACGCAACTTTATAAATATACATATGTAATTAAATTGTAACCGAGATGTGTCTGGTATACCACGGATAAACTCTTGATGGTTTGTGTGGTATATGAAGGATAAAATGCATGTGTGAATTTTATATTAGACAATAAAAAAAAAAAAAAAAAAAAACTCAGACTCCCAAAGCCGAATTGCATGCTTATCGACTTGTTGAGGTTTTGTGAACACCCAGACTCAGAACAACAATTTTTGGATCACACAAAGTGTCGTCCTATGTGCGGATCGGACCCACAACACTCAGCGTAGTAGTAAGCGGCGCGGCGACCACTTAAACTACTATAATTTTAAAAGTATAATAGTGATACTTCCTAATAAAATATTAGTTATTCTTTCTTAACACATGTTGGTACACGTTACACAAGTAATACAGTATCTCATCCAATCTCGGGAGTTTTAAAAAAGAACTTTTGTAAATTTATGAGGGTCTATTTTTAGACCACGTCGATCCCCAAAATCAGTTTTCGTTTATCTGGGAAATCGATTTCGACCCCTTTAGGAATCCCTGCTATAACTAGTTATTTAAACAGTGTTTTGAAGAGAATTCTTTTAAGATTCTAAATCTCTATAACCGTGGGAGACCGATGCTTCGGCCCATATCGGCCAGCTCGACCGGAGTGATTCCACGGCCTCACAGAAAATCGGTGTTAATCAATTCTTTCGTTATTCTTTACTAAGTGAGTGAGGTTACCGGACGCAACCTCCCCTTCCCTCCAGATATAGAGGGCAGAGGGGTTTTCCGCGAGGCCGTGATCTCGCCGCCCGTCACTTCAAGTCACGTCTGCAACTCAGGAGTCACAAACGCGTTACCGGCTTTTTAGGAAGGATTACGCTCTTGAAGGTAACGTATTCTGAATTAATATGACATGTTTCCTTGCGCCATATTTGCTTGAAAATGAGTACAAAAAAAGCTTCTTAGCGTATTATTACATAGATTTACATTTTCTCTGTAAATGTAGTCTAATTAAAGTGTAGGATGCAAGTGACGTCAGCGCATCCGAAGTGTTACCAAGTAATGAGTACTTACACAATTTCCTAAAATATAATATTCATATATGAATTGGCTTGCCGCCATTGCATGAATGTAACACGTGTTGGCAGTACAGGAACTGACAACATTCAGAGCATACTTATGTGATACTAGCTGACACCCGCGGTGTTACCCGCGTTTGTTGTTATAACCGCGGGCAACGCCGCGGGGCGAAGCTAGTCTAAAAAAAAGTAGCCTAAGTTACTCCTTATGTCATCAGCTATCTGCTAGTGAAAGTCCCGTCGAAATCAGTCCAGCCGTTCCAGAGATTACCCGGAACAAACAGACAGACAGACAGACAGACAAAAATTGTAAAAAATGTTATTTCAGCATATGTACCGTCCGTGTAAACATACATATGCATTTAGTAAAAAGCGGTTATTATAATATTACAAACAGACACTCCAATTTTATTTATTTGCGCGCAACTCAGACGGAGACTCTCACGGGGACTCTCGCAAAAGGTATAAGTTTTCCCCGTTATTTTGCGACATCTATAAAAATAAAATTGGAGTGTCTGTTTGTAATATTAAAATAACCGCTTTTTACTAAATGCATATGTATGTTTACACGGTACATATGCCAAAATAACATTTTTTTACAATTTTTGTCTGTCTGTCTGTCTGTTTGTTCCGGGTAATCTCTGGAACGGCTGGACCGATTTCGACGGGACTTTCACTGGCAGATAGCTGATGACATAAGGAGTAACTTAGGCTACTTTTTTTAGACTATCTTCGCCCCGCGGCGTTGCCCGCGGTTATAACAACAAACGCAGCTAACACGGTTCTCAGCTAGTTTTTAATACGACAGCCAGCGCCACAGGATACATTATTAATGCGGAAGTTGTCTTTTTAAAGAAACATATGTATTTTTAGTTTAATTTATATAATATCTAGTCACTTTATGTGATTCACTACTTACAAAAATAATGTTTCTCTTAGTACAATAAGATATCAATGCATGCGGTGCTAGCATGTTAGTTCTGTTTGCACTGGACTAAAATACTTAAATAGTCGTAACCTGTTACTGTTTATAAGTATATAAAAAATTGACAATGAGTTAATAGACGGTGGTGACGGACTAAGAATACAGAGTGTCACCACCCCTATTCATCCCGTGGGTGTCGTAAGAGGCGACTAAGGGAGCAAACTACGCAGGGCAACAGCACTGCAGAGAGAAGGAAAACTTGACACAAACCCTATACCAACCCGTCTGGCCAGCGTGGTATAGTAGGCCAAAACCTCCTTTCTAAGGAGAGGCCTATGTCCAGCAGTGGACTATTAAAGGCTGTTGATGATGATGATGATGATGAGTTAATAGAGAGAGAAAAAAAAAACATTGCGTGATAATTAGTACGTATTAAGGCAAGTCCGCACAGCGCACCTTTACCGCGCGTTTTTTCCACGATTACGGATAGTCCTATATACTCGTAGATCCCATGTGTCACAGAATTTTGCGAAAAAAAATACCGCGCGGTAAAATATCGCTGCGCGGACGGGGCCTTAAAATACTCTAGTCGTGGAAGTGCCATGCTTCGGCATAAATGGGCAGACTTGTTCAGACTGATACCACGACCTCACAGAGCCACAACACTTTGTGTGATCCACAAATTGTCGTTCCGAGTCTAAGTGTTCTTGGTGTCCGTTTCATGTATGTTTGTAAAGTCCCCCGCGACACAGGATATATTCTTAGTGCCGAGTTGTCAAAGAGTAACAGCGAACTTGTGACTTGAGTTGCAGTGTCTAGGGCAGCAGCTATATTTTATTTTATTAATTTCTTAATATGGTTTATTTAATGTTGAAATTATTAAAAAATATTTAAATAGAAATAAAACTAATTTTGGAAATGCTGTTTCAATTTAATCATTTCTAGATGTAAAATTGTAGATACGTGACATCACAAAAAAAAAGATCTTGCAAGTGATAAATGATATATATTTCTGTAAGTAAATATTTTCAGATATTTTTACAAGTCGGACTTTACAGATAGATGAAGCCGACATTTCCTAAGACTCGCAAATGTGACCAGCTGTGACGTAAGCGTGGAGGTACCAAAAAGCATGAAATTCGTGTAACGTAATTTATGAAAGTAAGATTAAGTCGCCTCTAAGTAGATTTCACCACGATTAAATTTAACTTCGTTATTTGGAAATCTGGTTATAGCTTAAATCTCTTCGAGAGGATATCAGTTTTACTTCATCATCATCATCATCATCAAGTCCACTGCTGGACATAGGTCTCTCCTTAGAAAGGAGGTTTTGGCCTACTACACCACGCTGGCCAGACGGGTTGGTATAGGGTTTGTGTCAAGTTTTCCTTCTCTCTGCAGTGCTGTTGTCCTGCGTATTTTGCTCTATTAGTCGTCTCTTACGACACCCACGGGATGAATAGGGGTGGTGACACTCTGTATTCCTAATCCGTCACCACACGGTTTTACTTGTTATTTAAATATTTTATAATCGTGTGAATTTGTCATCTTTTGGACGTTACACGATCTTAGTATTGTATCTTAATCACCTCGGATTATATATCAAAGAATGGTACAAATATTTTTGTAATTTTGACTAGTTTGCAGCACACGTTTCCAAGTAACCATAAGGCAATTGAAGGAATTCATAAAGATTAGGAGGCCTATTCTCGTAATAGAGGTTCAGTCACAATTCAGTTTCGATCAACTTTCGATCTCGCAACAGACATAAAAGGTATTTTTGTAGTCAAAGACTAAAGTAAGTATTACTAAGACTAGCAGATTACAGACAGGGCCGGATTAACCACTAGGCAGAGTAGGCAACTGCCTAGGGCCCCCGCTTTTACTGTTAGTATGGCATTGTGGAAGCCGCCGATGCGTTCCTGGAGCTCCTCCCGTCTGCCGAAATAGGCCGCCGCGGGGTTTAGTGGGTAGACCAGTTCTGACCACACACACCCTCAAAAACGCCCGCACAAAATCATTCCCCGCGTTACAAAAGAAAAGGTCATGTTGAGATGAAATTTTATTAGTCTACTCGTAAAAATTAATTTCGTCTAAATGTACTCTTTACGCAAAAACATATAGGATACAAGGATTGCGTAGAATTCTGGGATTTGTTACGAAATATCATTAGGACTTGCTTAAAGACTAATACTTACTGACTCAGCACAGCAGGGTCAGGTTCACTCTGTTCGAACTGAATGATCTCTTCAAAGGATCTTTCGTACCACTGGTTCACCAGGCCGACTGAAGGCATCCGTAGCAGATTCTCTGGTAACAATGCTATCTCTTTCATGATGTTCGCTAGCCTGTAAAAAAGAAAGAGACAAATATTAAATTAACTGTAAGGATGGCGTACTTCTACGGCGCTGAGTGTTGTGGGCTCGATCCTCACATGGAACAACTTTGTGTGATCTATAAATAGTTGTTCTGAGTCTGGGTATTCTTTGTAAAGGATTGTTGTAAAAGCATAATATTCCAAGTGCAGGAGTTGTCTTACTCCTGCACTAGCAATAGGAACGAAAGACATTTTGAAGTCTTCCAAAAACAATTGAGTGTGTGATCTTATAAGCAGCCGAACACCTTTTTAACTGACTTAACAAAAGGGAGGAGATTCTCAATACAGTATATGCCAAGAACCCCTCCTTCCCGTAGTCATATTTGATGAATAACTAACTAACCTAAACGCTCGACCCCCTTACCCCGTCCCTGTGACCAAAAGTGGTATTTTCAAGAGGGGGTCCTCCTATAAGAGACATGTAGTATTGGCATGCCCCTAATTAGATTTGACAGCCTATTGTATGTTTGTTCATCAAATTATGTCCTTTCAAATAAACCCCTGCGTACAGACGTGGGCCTTATATATATTACTAGCTGAGACCCGAGGTGTTACCCGTGTTTGTTGTTATAACCGCGGGCAACGCCGCGGGGCGAAGCTAGTCTAAAAAAAAGTAGCCTAAGTTACTCCTTATGTCATCAGCTATCTGCCACTGAAAGTCCCGTCGAAATCAGTCCAGCCGTTCCAGAGATTACCCGGAACAAACAGACAGACAGACAAAAATTGTAAAAAATGTTATTTTGGCATATGTACCGTGTAAACATACATATGCATTTAGTAAAAAGCGGTTATTATAATATTACAAACAGACACTCCAATTCTATTTATTTGTATAGATATCATGACCAAACGTGTATATGTTACAGTAAAAGCAAGGATCTAAAAATCGTTGTGTTCAGATAAATTTAAGAAAATAGAAATATACAACTTAATTTATACAGAAATAGAAATATGAACAAAATTACCAAATATCATGTAAATAATATAACATTAGTTTATATATTACCTTACAATATTAACTATATATAACATATATATACCTAATACCTACAATCCTACATACATATATTAGTCTGTTACTGCTGAGAAAGGAAAAAATCCCTGATTCACCTCTTAATCACAGCATCATTAAAAACCTCCGACACAAAAAAAACAACAACTACTCATTGAGATTGTCCTAATAAGCCCAAACATTGTGTATATGCTGTATTTTTTTGAGGAGTTGGCTATCCCGCAGACTACTTGATGCAGCAGCAAATCCCGGGTTACCATGTCGTTGAATACCATCAAAATAACAGTATACCAAATTTCAGATCAATCGGACCTGTTGATTTTAGTTACATCCCTTCATCACCTAGGAAGTGAGCTGATGATCTTCAAAATGTATAACAAATAACTATCTCGATCACATCGGCTTTCGAACAACAAAAGCCGCATCGAAATTGGTCCATCCGTTCGGGAGCTATGATGGCATAGACACATACACAGGTTAAACTTATAACACCCCTCGTTAACCGTTGGGGGTTAAAAACACTTTAGAATGGGCTATCGCGTATTGTGTGAGTTGTTCGTGGGCGGCGGTAGTCACTTTCCGTCAGGTGACCCTTATAAACTACCGGATATGTTAGGCTTGTGTACTATTTGATAATATTTGCGGATGACTACCCATGTCAACAAATATGGTTACGTAAATTACCGTTGATTACGAAGTCACCGAGTGACACGTCAAGACCTTGGTGGCCTATACAATGTGTCAACATATTGCATGTGTAAGGCATGGTGATGAGCGGGGCGGGGAGCGGGTTTAATCTTTAATATGAAGTAGAAAAAAAACGAGCTAATGTTAAGGCAAAATTTGTATTCCGGATGTCTTAATAACAGCTGTACCGGGATCCCTTCTATTTTAGGAGCAGAGTGGCAAATCGTGTGGTTTTAGTTGGTATCGCTTGCCTTGGTGGAGTGCGGTTCGAGTGGTTTCCACACGTAAAAAAATTGTAGGTAATTTATCTAATCAACTTTCCAAAATGACGGCCATTTTGTTTCTGAAACTTACTCAACTTTGTAATTGTTGATTATTTTAAATAAGTGGATGTTAATTTTATAGGAATAAACGTTTATATAACGTAATTAACAATATTATGTACTTTACTCGTAGAGTCACGGAATAGAGAGAGAATATACCATACAGTATAGAGTAGCCAGAGACACAGTCTTATAGACTAGTAAATTACATTAGAAGGCGTGTAATTTAAATTAACAATTCCATAGTAATTAATATTATTTTAACGGGAATTAACGCAGGCTGACTGAGACAGACTGAGAGTCAGCCTGTGACCACGGCCGGTGCAACCTGGTCGAAACGTCAGGCAAACCAGAGGTATGTAATACCCTAAATAAGAGATCGCGTTAATTCCCGTTAAAATAATATTAATTATCATGGAACGCGAAAGTTTAAAACTTAGAATTCCATAGTAATTATAAATAAGCTACGCTTCAGACACTACCTGCTTCCAGTAAATTATCCAACAGTAATATATAAGTTTGTAATTACAAAAAACGTATTTATTTGACAGGACAACAAATTAATGACTTCCGGATTTTTCTTCAGACAGACAGACCGCTCCTTTTCTACCTTTCAAGTAAGAAAAATGCATTTCAGGAGTCCTAATCAGCTGTTCAAATAGTACGGTTGGATTTGGAAAAAACCTACTTCTATTTGCGAAATATTTACACATATGTCATAAATTTCTAACCTGAGCAATGTATGTTGAAGACAACACATAAAACATTTACAAGATAGGTTTGCCTATGTAATAAATAATAATCTTTGTAACCAACTGTTAATGTATTTTTTACTATGAATAATAAATAAATAATACTGTGGTCTGTGTGGTGACGGATTAAGAATACAGAGTGTCACCACCCCTATTCATCTCGAGAGAGATGGAGAAAACTACTCAGAACAACAGCACTTCAGAGAGAAGGAAAACCCGACACATACCCTTTCTTTTTTTTTTTTTACGTGTGGAAATCCCCTCGGACCGTCACCCCACCGGGGTTTGCGGCGGGGTGGTGTGTCGGACTCGGCCCGACTAAAACCACACGGTGTGCCACTCTGCGCCTGTAATAGGAGGGATCCGGGAACAGCTGTTATTAAGACATCCGGACCCCTCCTAGCTCCTGCCCGCACCCGACACATACCCTATATCAACCCGTATGGCCAGCGTGGTATAGTAGGCCAAAACCTCCTTTCTAAGGAGAGGCTTATGTCCAGCAGTGGACTATTAAAGGCTCTTGATGTGATAATTTTTCCCTATTTTCGCACCATTTTTATTGATACTAGGCTCCTTTTGGTCGGCCTATGTCCTTTCTAGATAAAACATCTATCTAAAACTAAAAGAATTTTTACCTCTTTATAATATTGGTATAGAAGTATTGTACTGGATCATGACAAGAATATAACTAAGTACGAATGGAATAAAATTACAATCACCTGTGATAAATCATATAATTTATAAATCATATAATCACACTTGTGACTAATTTATTATTATTACGCTAGCGCCAGACTTGTGAAAGGTCTAAATATAATAAAAATTGTAATCTTTGATATAAAATATTTTGTTTGATTTTGATGGCATTTTTCTATGTCTATGATCAAATCACAAGTACAGGTGAAATCGCAGTGACTTAAACCAATAATTGCATCATATGATTATGATTTAAAAGCAGTAGTTTCATGTCTAACTTTAAGAAAAGAAAATCCTCATAAAATCGCTCATTCTAATAGGACAATAACCGCTGACACTTGTGGCAGTGTCGTGAGTTCATGACGTATTCTCTAATGGCTGTTATAACAAGAAAAATACTTTAAAGAAAAGAATTTCAATTTATAAATGTTAAACTATTTATAAATAGTAAACAGTTGTCTTTGATAATAATAGTAGCTTATCTGTGAGCGAGAATGCCACTGATACCTCTTGAACGTATTTGTCACAGTAAACAAGGATTTTATACAATTTTATTAGAACTTTACTGAAAATAATAAAATATATCATCATCATCAACAGCTTTAATAGTCCACTACTGGGAACATAGGCCCGTTCTTATAAATGAGGTTTTGGCCTACTATACCACGCTGGCCAGACGGGTTGGTATACGGTTTTTTTCAAGTTTCTTTTCTGAGCAGTGCTAGTTTGTTCGGCGGCTCGGCTAGTCGGCTCTTACGATACCCATGGGATGGATAGGGGTAGTTACACTCCGTATTCTTGATCCGTCACCACACGGACAAGGTACACCACAAGGACAATAAAATTTATAAAAATATCTTCGGACATTGACACAACGCCATCTAGTTTCAAACTAAGCAGAGCTTGTACTATGAAAGCTAGATTGACTGATAGAATACTTATATACCTTTTTTTTGTAAACACACACATATTATACACTAGCTGACCCGCGCAACTTCGTCTGCGTCTCTCAATAGTAATAAATTTTCTCCGTTTTTGAAACATTCTTCATTGGTGCTCCGCTCCTATTGGTCTTAGCGTGATGATATATAGCCTATAGCCTTCCTCGATAAATGGGCTATCTAACACTGAAAGAATTTTTCAAATCGGACCAGTAGTTCCTGAGATTAGCGCGTTCAAACAAACAAACAAACAAACAAACAAACAAATTCTTCAGCTTTATAATATTAGTATAGATAGAAAACATACAAACTCCGAAACAAATTTTTACAGATCATACAATCATTTGGTCCTACCCGAGATCAGCACTGCACCACCGAGGAAAGGAGGGTAGAACGCCGAGGAGTGGAGGAAATCTGACTCCATCATCGTGTGGATAAACAGCTGAACAACAGTGAGAGAGGGAGAATAAACTATGTGTGAACGTGACTTAAAATTAATTATGTAATAATTCTGATGAAATTATGTGTGTACAAGTCTTAGCACAATAAAACTCAACGCAACTAGATAACAGCCAAACACAAACATTAAAAACACATGATTTGATGATAACAAGTAATGACGTCACAGCTTGTTATTCCACACAAAGCGTTCACCTCGCCGCTTCCTACGGTTGCTGAGTATTGTGGGTTCGACCACACAAATTGTTGTTCTGAGTCTAGATGTTCTTTGTGTCTGTCTCTTGAATGTTTGGAAAGTCCCCCGGGTACACAGGGTATATTCCTAGTTTTGTCGGGGCACCAGGGACTTCCTTTCTAGGGTATACCTGGTTCCCCGGCTATTAGTACCCGAGACGGCGTGCGGTTTTAGTCGGTTCGAGTCCGACATGCCACCGAAAAAAACGAAAAAAAAAAAAGGGTATATTCCTAGTATTTTTATTAAAATTCGGGCAAGTGCGAGTCGGACTCGTCCACCGAGGCTAAGTACAGATTTTTAAGTACATATTATAAATTATTCAGAGATTTTTCCCTGTACTTGTAGTAAGACGATGTTACTTGCCAAATTTAGTAGGAAGTACCCTATAAATTTTGATTCCGTATGATTATTTTACAGCTTCGAGGGACCGTAGACCTGAATATATGGTTTTAATTTCAACACCCTACCTCCACGCGTTCCCGAATTAAAAGGTCTTGACAGACAGACAGACAGACGGACAACAAAGTGATCCTATAAAGGTTGCGCTTTTTTCCTGTTGAGGTACGGAACCCTTAAAAGAAAATTATTTGTGTTTGTATGTGTTGTATAAAAACGTTGTTTTGACGTTTAATAAAGATTTGACTTGTCAGTCAAATAGCTTATTAAAGAAGGTCAATTTGTGACCTTGGAGAGTGTCACCCGGCTTCTAGATAAGGATATCATACTAAGAGGGGGGGGGATTATTATCTCGATCGATATAAACTTATGATATTGGAGATAGTAAATTAGATCAGTAGGTCAAGATTTGTATTAGTATTGTATCGTTATTGGCACTGAAAAATGCTTAATGATAAGTTGGATTAAAGGATAAACAGTTAATCAAACGTAGATTCCAGTGCCACCTCAATATTATCGGGTTTTTATGACTCTACTCCTTTGGGTGAAGATGTAATTTGAATAGTTTAAATGTATTTATTAGTATACGTATATTTATTTGTATGTATGTGTATATTGGTGCATTTGTATGTATACATACATAGTTACTAGATTTTACGGTAAATAGTAACCTATATCCTTCCTCAAAAATCAAACTATCTCAATTCTAACTAACTGGGTTCTGCGGTTATTAATTCCCCATTCAAAATTCCACCCCCCCTTTCACCCCCTTGAAAGACGATTTCTGAGATAAAAACTATCCTATGTCCTTTCTCAGAACTCAAACTATCTCTATACAAAGTTTCATTTAAATCGGTTCAACGGTTTAAGCGTGAAGAGGTAACAGACAGATAGACACACTCTCGAATTTATAATGTTAGTATGGACTAGTATGGATAAAATTCTCAAATTAATTTGTTTTAATACACTTGAAATGTCACTGAATCTTCCAAAGGTTGACTGGTAGATAAATTTTATGTGACATTGAGTCCGCCATGTGCAATTTAAATGAACGTAGAAAGTTTTAATTAAAATAAAAAAAAGTTAAAAAATAATTTCTGTTCAAGAATTGTATTTCTAAGTCTTACAGTGTGTGCTTGGCTTTATATTTAATGCAAGTTTCATGTAAATACAATTAAAATATCTTATGACACGTATTTGATATTCGCATTTTCGCTTATCAACGCCTACACTTCCTAGTGACAAGAAACATTGAAATTTAGCACAAAGCAAGGTCTTAATGTTTAAGGAAAAATCAAAAACTAAAATATCCTCTTAAAAACATCAATAACTAATGTTATCTTACTACTATTATAAATAGTGGGCATTTATGTTTATTGCGAGGAGTAGATATTATGTCAAAATACATGAAACTCGCCAATCCTGCATGTCAGGTTGTTTCAGATTCTCTACATCTCAAGATTTTTGAGACTTTTTAAAAAGCTGTTGTACCTGGGAGACCTACCTACCAAACCTACTTACCGTGGGAGAGCCATGCTTCGGCACAAATGGGCCGGCTCGACCGAAGTGATACCACGACCTCACAGAAAACCGGTGTTAATCAATTCTTTCGTTGCCTTTCACTGAGTGAGTGAGGTTACCGGAGCCCAAATCCCCCCTCCCGCTGACTCGAGCGAGAGACTCCAAGGGCGGCAACGCACTTGTGACCTGCCTGTTGCCCGTGAAATATAGGAAATTGGTCGGAAAGCTTAATTATCTGACAGTCCGTTAGGGTGCGTTGCCGTCCCTAGATCTGGGAGAGCGGTGAGTGGTAGGAGTTATATCCCCACATGTAACAACACTTTGCGTGATTAACAAATTGTTGTTTTGAGTCTGAGTGTCCTTTGTGTCCGTTTCATGCATGTTTGTGAAGTCCTGCACGACACAGGATATATTCCTAGTACGGGAGTTGTCTTTTTTTAACAAGAATAAGAAAAGTACGAAATTTTGTATGTATATTTCTAACTCAATCACGCCAGAACGGTTGACTGGATCTGGATGAATGATGATGATGGCAAGGATATAGATTATAGTATGGAATATGGGAGGCAAACTGGCAGATCATTTCCAAAATCAAAGAACAATCGAATAATCTTATTGTTGCATTAAGTAATTGCATCCTTACCAATAAACATACCTATTTATTTTCTGCGTATTTTTCCGCAATGTGACTTTTATGCGGAAGGATGTAATGAGGATATCCATGGTTATATCAATTGACACAAGGGCAAGAGGAAGGAGGGAGCTGTAGAATTTTGATAGAAGATAAAAGGAAATAATATCTAAAACAAAATAAGCCTCTTTTACCACTATGGTGGTTTATAAAGATAATGTTCGAGCGATGGTAAACCTTTTTTTATTTAATTCCCAGCACTCATTGTGAATTTGGATTTTAGACTCCTTGTGGAATATCCCGTGGGGTAAATAACGAGTGTATGTACTTTAGAATGTGGTCAAAATCTTGCCGACGATTCTGTCACTATTTTGGAAATGGACAAATCCAACTTTTGGCAATATTAAGCCAAGTGCATAGCCTCGGTACACTCTAATGTAGGGATTCGTAATCTGTTTTGGGCAAGAGATCTCTCTTCTAAAATGAACTGATACCTCAGGCCATAGCAAATTACTGCATACCTATCGAGTTTCTAGTTTTTTTTAAAGTACAAGAATCTTACTTCCTACTAAAATATTAGTCATTCTCATAACAAGTTGGTACATGTAACAGTTGTATTCGCATCTTGAAAGTTCCAAATAGGAACTTGTGTTAATTAATAGGGGTCGATTTTTAGACCTCGTCGACCCCCAAAATCAATTTTTGTTAATACCGGAATTCCAATTAATAATGCCGAGAAACCAATAATTGATATAACAGAACGGGGAAACCGATTTCGAACTCGAGGAGTCGATATCGACCACTTTGGGAATCCCTGCTCTAGTGGATGTACCTTACGGTTAATATTATTTGGATTTGCCAAACACATATTTCAGTAGGTTTTATAGATAGTTACCTGACTGGCAGCTCCTTTCGCAGGAACAAGAAGGATTTCCTTTCGCACGCATTTAGACCTGGAACAAAATAGAAGATATTAATTTCTTTTGTATTTGATCAGAAAAAGTATGGCAGCTCGGAAAAAACTACTCAGATTTTTTTCAGCGCTAGCAGGATCTTTAGTACACACGGCTAAGATGGGAATTGATCTTCCTATCATGGCTTTCCCTGGCAAAATACTGTGTTTGGCATGAGACTCCAAAAAATTTGACAGACGTCCTTTGTAAAGGAGTATATTTCACGATACAAGTCTTAATGCTACGGTAAGACTTTTATTTAAAAATTGCCGTATTCATCGTAATTTGTTTGTCATTTTAGAAATCCGTGTGACGGATTAAGAATACAGAGTGTCACCACCCCTATTCATACCGTGGGTGTCGTAAGAGCCAACTAAGGGAAAAAACTACGCAGAACAAAAGCACTGCAGAGAGAAGGAAAACTTGACACAAACCCTATACCAACCCGTCTGGCCAGCGTGATATAGTAGGCCAAAACCTCCTTTGTAAGGAGAGGCTTATGTCCAGCAGTGGACTATTAAAGACTGTTGATGATGATGATTTAGAAATAACCGCCTTATGTTTCATCCTAGGCCTGTTCATATTCTCTGTAAAATCTTACCTATTATCACTTTTTTCTACTAACTTTGTTTTATATCGGCGCAATATGTAAAAATTTGAATGTTTTCTTTAATACTGCAGGCTATTTAAAGCTGGTTGACCGTCTGCCTGCCATTTTCATACCATAAACGTATATTCTTTCTTTCTTACCTTCCATAAGTAAAAGTCAAAGAATAAATAAAGTTTGGAAATTTGGTATTTCGTTGGTAAAGAAAAATGAGTAAACAAAATTTTGCAAATGGTCTACGAAGAAAAAGTTTGAGAACCACTGATTACATTTCAACATGCCACTGAACTTGAAACAATTTAATCGCTATCTAACCCAGATCCTCATTTCACCCCTCATTGTGTTCTACTTAGATACCAATGAACAGACCCTCAGAGTAATTTTACACTACAATGCGTAACCATTTTCTCTGCCAATGGTTCAGAAAACCATTACTCAGTCCTGTTTTGATTATCCTACAAGTTAGGGGTCTGTAAATTCCAGCTATCCAAATCCCATTTTTGAAGTGAAAACTTCTTTGGGCTCATTGGGCATTTTTGAACAACAAACAAAATAATTTATTTTATGGTTTAACAAAAAACATTTTTTGAGATGGAAGCAAAAACTATTGAATACTGTTACCGTTACCGTAAGAGCCGACTAAGGGACAACAGCACTGCAAAGAGAAGGAAAGCTTGAAACAAACCCTATACCCACCCGTCTGGCCAGCGTGGTATAGTGGGCCAAAACCTAAAGAGAGACCTATGTCCAGCAGTGGACTATTGAAGGCTGTTGATGATGATGATGTATACACGAAGTAAACATACGTATTTTAATTTATACATCTAGTAAGCTGTCCCGACAGACCATTCTCGGATCCACTTGAACACACACCAAAGAATCATCAAAATCGGTCCAGTCGTTTAGGAGTTCGATCACATACACACGCACGAACAAGAATTATATAGAACCAGAACAAGAATTATATAGAAGAATGATATTTACTTTTGAGGAAACCTGCCCATGCTACGTGATCCGTTCAGGGGGATGGTCTTTGAAGTACCACGCTTGGTCACAGAGAGGTTATGGTTTTCGTCAAGAAGTATCCTACAGGGAAATCTCGCACTTTTTCGAGCTATATTCAAATACAGCAAGCGCTATATTAAATAATAAAAATAAAATATGAGCCAATTTATTTTTGTTCAATTTCTATTTAGAAAAACAAATATTTCAGAACACTACGTGAAAATTGAGGAGGAGGTAGGGGATTTTGGCATATACTACGGGTTGTCACCGAGGAGGGGGGGGGGGGGGGGGGTATGATCGCTCGATGAAAACTTTTACACGCCTGTGTTAACTTCTCCATTTATGATACGATCCAATCTCTGAGCTTATTCATCAAACACAAAGTGAGTATCCACGTTTCTTTATTTATCTAACACAATTTATCTAGCGTGAAAAGAACAACCCCGCTTCTTAAATTACTAACCCTAGACAAAGCAAAGTTCAGAATACAACTTCAAAGCAAAAAGAAAGATTTTTTTTAATATCTTTAATACTTTACAAGACATTTAAATAATTTATTTCAACTATATCCATTAGCCAGTCTTCTATATAGCGTTGTCTCATTTCAAACAGACAACACACAGAAAAAAAAAACAAAAATTACTATTACTGGTATTCATTGGCTTAATTAAATATTGCTATTCCTTTCTCGCCCGCTGATAATGTTGAATACTTAAGGTATTGCGATCTCTTTCGTCGCCATGGAAACTCCATAGTGTCAAAGCGCTTCGGACCTTTGCACCCGTTCGAAATATAAACATTGGCGACCTTCGCGCGCATTTCGCGTGTCTAGACCAATATGGCGGAGCAAAGTTCACGCACACGATTTTGGCACCAAATACAAGATGGCATGTTCAACGATTCATTTAGAAGTAATAGGCTGACAGTTTTGTGTTTTGTATCTAGTAAATTTTATATTGTGTCTAGTAAATTGTTACATCCTCTCTTAATTATCGTGTTAACAATTACATTATTTCCTTATTGTTAGTTTTAAGGCGAAGAGTTTCATCTTCGGCGTGTTTTAAAAACTAAAACCAAATTATGTTTGATACTGTTTTAATAAGAAATATTAGCGACGCAAATATAATTATATCGAATTTTCTATAAATCGATTTAAAAATATCGATGTTTTTATCGATACAGAAGCATTGTCAATACGATATCATACCCAAAAAAAATATTAAATGCCGATATTTATTTTAAATCGGCTGTCTAAATTACTGTTTTTAGTTTAACTTTACACTCATTGTATCTGATTGTTAATTGTATGTGATTGTTAATTTTGCTTTATTTTGTTGCTTTTTGATTATTCAACCAAAATCTTTCTTACTTACTCAATAGAATAGAATATAAACTTGAAATAATGATATTTTTACACATTAATATTATTACACGTACACTGAAATTGAGTACATTGCACAGTCGGAGTATACACGTGCCGGATACTTAGTCATGGACACATGTGTATATAAGCGTGTATCGCTCACTGTGTATTAAACAACCATAAAAAATTCATACCGAATTGATAAGATATCATACTAAAAAAAATTGAATTTCGAATGCTATCCTATAAATAAAGATTAAATATTAAAAACAGCGTAGACAATTTTGTGTAGTTTAAAAAAAATATTAAATAATATAGGGTAGGGACTCTGTTCCATTGGATTTTGATCTTGTCTTTAATCGTCTAATGCATTAGATACCTACTTTCAAAAATTACTATTTATCAAATAATTTTTTTAGGGTTCCGTACCTCAAAAGGAAAAACAGAACCTTTATAGAATTACTTTTTTGTCCGTCTGTCTGATTGTCCTTATCCCAAGACTCGGATCTCGGGAACTCGTGGAGATATCGAGGAGAAATTTAAACCATATACTCAGGTCTACCATCCCTTGAAGCTGTGAAAAAATAAAACTTCTAATTTAACGTAAGAAAAAGATACGGGCGTTTATGCCTTAAAAAATGCATATTTTGACACTCTCAAGGAAATCAAAATTTATAGGGTACTTTCCGTTGACCTAGAACCACGAAATTTGGCAAGTAACATCGTCTTATACTACACGTGCAGAGAAAAATCGGAAAGTAAACATTAGTATACGGAACGCTCGGTGGTCGAGTCCGACTCGCACTCAGGATTTTTTTTTACTGCAATAATCCATACTATTATAAATGCGAGTGTGTCTATCTGTCGGTCTGTTACCTCTTTACGCTTATAACGCTGAGCCGATTTCGATGAAATTTGGTAGAAAGCTATTTCGAGTCCCGGGAAAGGACATAGGATAAATTTTATCCCAGGAATCATCCTTTAAGGGGATGAAAAGGGTGATGTGAATTTGTATGGGAAATTAATAACCGTTGAACTGATTTCTAAAGATAGTTTGATTTTTAAGGAAAGATATAGACTATAGATTTTTACCGCCATAACCGACTAACACGCGGGTGAAGCCGTGGTCAAAAAATATCGTTTAGTACCAAATTAAATGGTTTAATAATCAGTAATGTTTATTACTTTTGATAATAAACTAAATATTTTACCTCATAACAACTATCTCATGTTCAGATAAACAGAACGATATTCTAGAAAGCCTTAGTATGAACAGAATTAGTACGTCATTTCGTCACTTAGTGATTTTTTTAAGGTATATGGATAAACGAGCAGAGAGGCATCTGATGGAAAGCGAATACCACCGCCCATCAACACATGCAGCTTAATAGTCGCAAGTGAGTTGCCGCCCTTTAAATACCCTCTCAGATCACCACGCCGCTTCCTACTGCGTTGAGTGTTGTGGGTTCAATCCCCATATGGGACACCACATTGTGTTATCCACAAATTGTTGTTCTAAGTCTGGGTGTCCTTTGTGTCCGTTTCATGTATGTTTGTAAAATAACCCGCGACACACGATATACGAGTATATATATTCCTAACACGGGAGTTGTCTTTTTCAGTGACAAAAAATCAGGGGAAAAATTACACCCAGACACAGAACAAATGATCGTGCACTACACATGACAATATTTTAAGCTGTGGGGATAATCAACTACTACACCAACACGAACGTCAACGATGGCAATCAACTTATAGGGCTGCTGATCTCTTCCTATCAAATACGACATCCGTGTGATCCACAAATTGTTGTTCTGAGTCTGGGTGTGCTTTGTGTTCGTTTCATGTATGTTTGTGAAGTCCCGCGCGACACAGGCGTACATTCCTAATGCGGTATTCCTAATTGTCTGTTAAATAAAAAACAAGTACCTATTTTTTTACCAAGTACTTTTTTTGACGTGACAACGTCTTATAAATTGGTTTGCCGAGTGACACTTCAAGAAACTGCGTTACGCTCCGCTCACGTTATGCGCTCACAATGAGAGCGAGTGAGAGGCACGCGTCCCTTCCAATCGGGCATGGTTAGCCCGCCTAAGAGCGAGAGAGACAGACATAGTCGTTGTCACGTAAAACTTTCGCCCGTATACCGACTTTACAGGCAACCAATTTTTTTTTTTGTTTTATAAGATAATATTAAATATACTCCACATATTAAATGTGGTGTGATACTCGTAACCTTCTCGCTGAGATACGACAACACGCGATTCTGATAACGTAACTAGAATATTCCGGTAATCAATAATAGGTAATAAAGAAGCTGTTTATTCTAAATTATTGGACAATTAATTCGGTGTATTGGACATCGGAATTGGACATTCGAAAGAATAAATATTTTGGGAAATTAAGCATACAAGGAATGGTCTTAAAGGCTTGTAAAGTTTAATTTGTTTTGAAGTAATATTTGTTATGCGTGTCAATCATGCCACGTCATGATCAATGGTGACTGATATTAACATTCCTCGATAAATGGGCTATCCTCGATAAGGGTTGGACTTCTAGATTTTTTTAATTCGAACCAACCAAACAAATTCTTCAGCTATATAATATTAGTATAGACTAGCTGGTACCCGCGACTTAGTGGGTACGTTTCCCGGACCCGGCAAGATTTTAAAGAGATTTTCTGAGACTAAAAATAACCTAAGTTACTCCTTATATAGACAGCTACTTGGTAGTAAAGTATTATCGAAATCGGTTTAGCTGTTTAGAAGATTATCCGGAACAGAGACAGACAAAAAAAACTGACTAAAATTAAACCGTGTGAGCATGAAAAAAACCTATTATTTTGACATGACAAACAGACACTTCAATTTTATTTATTTGTATAGATATAGATTACCGGTAACTCATTTAGAAACATAACAAGAGTACATCGCTACGGAAATCGGATTAAACCAGACAATCCCGTGCCAATTTCTGCAGAAACTTTCCATCATGAAACAATATTACTTTGAAATATATTGAAGCTAATATATCTTCAGATTCCACTAGGTAACATTTCTGTTTATGCTGCTGGGGTTGCCAACAATCACGGATAATTTTCACATGTACATAATTATATTTTAATAACAGTATTTACGTCAACTCGGATATATTTAAAAATTGACCGTGGGAGGGCCATGCTTCGGCACGGATGGGCCGGCTCGACCGGAGTGATAACACGGCCTCACAGAAAAATGCTTTCGTTGCCTTTCACTGATTGAGTAAGTGAGGTTACCGGAGGGACTCCAAGGGCGGCAAACTTGTGACTTTAGACTTGCAGGTGTCCATGGGCAGCTGTAGTTGCTTACCATCAGGTGACCATATTTTATACCAGATAAAAAAAAGATACTACACTGAGCTCTACATTGCGTATAATACGAAACTAAAAGTGTAAACCCGTGGTTGTTTAAGTCGGTAAGAATCTAACAAAATACCCAACTCAAAGGCATTCGAACATCCATGTGGATATTTCCGAAACACCGAAAGGAAGTAACAGTAGCCTCCACTGTATCTATACCATTGCTATAATATAATAATAATAATATTGTACCACATTCACACAACGCCATCTAGTCCCAAACTATGCAGAGCTTGTACTATGGGTACTAGACAACTGATATAAATACATATATACTTTTTGCTTTGTAAATACATACTTATTATACATAGAAACACCCAGACCAAATCAAACATTAAATGTTCAATGCACACAAATGTTTGACTTGAGCGGGAATCGAACCCGCGACCTTTGGAAAAGCAATCCGTTACACAAACCACTACGCCATTCGGTCGTCGGTGCTATGTACGCACGACTTCGATTGATGATTAAAATACATCGTTGTTTGCCTGAAGGTTTTCCTTGTCATTTTGTTTTAGACTTTTCACAACAGACAAAGACCGTTGTCTATTGGCTTCAGCATCCTGGAACGATACCAACCGATTAATCTATAGCCAAACAAGTCCGGTTCTTCGACTTCGGATACTTCCGAAATCCGACAATATCCGTACACATGGCTACACTAGTCCTCCGACACGGAATCGTAACGCTTTTGGCGAATCGTCAACATCGCGTCGTTGTCACCGAGAGAACATTTTAAGACGATGTTTATTACACCATCAAGAGCTTTAATGAAGCCCTTGAACTGAGGAAGGAACTTTATTTATTTATTTGGCTAACTCACAGCTTATTTGTATAACAGTACCTGGATTACCGATCGATTAATCCCCCCCCCCCCCCCCCCGAAACACCCTGAATACTAAATTTCATGAAAATCGTTGGAACCGTTTCCGAGGTTCAGATTATATATATATTTATATAGGGAAGAGTAACCAATATTGAAACGGCGCTTAAATTGGACCACTTATGTATTTCTACCAAAATGGCACTATTTGGTTATAGTCTATGGGCACAAAAAGGAGCGCTACAAAATGGCAGAGTATAAGTAGCGCTGCTATCGCTCCTTTTTTTTGTTGCTAGTGTAAAAAAATAGTTCCAGTTTTGGTACAAATACATAAGTGGTCCAATTTAAGCGCCTGTTCAATATTGGTTACGCTCCCCTATATACATACAAGAATTGCTCGTTTAAAGGTATTAGACTTATTTTAAAATATAGGTAATAAGGTTCTGTTATACATGCCACGTACGAGCTAACACAGCATTCACAGTTTTTAGACAACAAATTAACAAAATTACATTGATATATAGGTATTTTTAATAAACTTAACACTCTTAATCTAGTGAGTTTAGTGGTTGCATTAACGATTACTAGGTAAATATCAGTTTTTTTAGTTAGTTAGTTAGTCAGAGGCTTGCCAAATGATTTCAGTATTTTCACACGAAATTGGTTCTCTCTGTCATGATACACATTATCATCTGACACTGTCTGGAGGAACGAATTCAAATCCCTACACCATTCTACTTAAGGGTGCGTTTAAACCAAGGTTTTGTATAAGGGTGCAGCAAGAAGATTACGTGTAGATCTTCTGGATACATTAATGGTTACGTTTGCGGTCAGATATTCACTATCAATTTTATAATGCAACACTTTGTGGATAAACACTAAACCATGCATCGGTCTTCTATCACGAATAGTGTCTATTCCGTAAAATGTAAGGTGATCCTGGTATGGGTATATCGACGCTGCGACAGCGTCGAACTTTAAACTAAGTTCGTTTGAAATTCAACGCTACAGCTAGAGCATTCGATCCCGGTCGATTTTTATAATCCCGGGATTTCGGGCTTATCTACAGTTAATCTCGGGATCCCGGGATAGTCCCGGGATTGTATTGGCAATGGAAAGTGGTAACAAAAAGACAGTAAAACATTTCAAAATTTTTTTTTTGTTTATCATTTAGTTTTGTGAGGACAGAATATTTAAGTTTTAAATCTCCAAAAAGGCGGTTAAACAAAATTATACATTCTTCTTATAAAATAAACAAACTAGTGCCTAGTTTGTTTTGTGTTTCGGTAAATAATTTATGAAACTAACAATAAACTTCAAAAAAACAACTTCTTTAGACTTATTTAGATAAACTATAAAAAAAACTAAATGCTTAAGAGATCAATGTTTATAGGTACCTACTCATATTTTTTAATTAAATTGCCCAGAAACTTTATAAATTACACACTTTTACGCATAATCCAGAACCGGTCATTAGCAAAAACAAATGAAATCAGCTGTGTAGAGACAAGATGGCTGTCAAAACGTCAAATCAAGGCAAGTGCAAGTCTTCTTACGCACATATTTATTGACTTATGTAAAAAATGTATCAATCCCGAAAATCCCGGGATTCATTTAATTTGATCCCGAAAATTTCGGGACTAAAATATGACCGGGATCCCGGATCTCGGGATCGGATCGAATCCTCTAGCTACAGCACTGCCACAGCGTCGAACTTTAAACTAACTTACTTTACAGTACTGTACGCAAGGGCGTTTCCTTAGAGAAAACTACTACTGTTTATTTCCTTCTATTAAATCCTTACATATTATAAAATGAAGTCCTCCGGCCGCGTCTATCGTTTGTATGAACGCGATAACTTGAAAAACTAGCGAAAAGATTTTTGTACGGTTTTCACCAATAGATAGTGTGATTCCTAAGGAAGGATTAGGTGTATAAATTATGATGTTTTTATGTAAATTTACTAAAATATATAATGATTGTAGTTGAAGAAGTCGCAAATCTTCTTATACTATACTAGCTTCCTATATATTAAAATACTAGCTGAGACCTGCGGTGTTAGCCGCGTTTGTTGTTATAACCGCGGTCAACGCCGCGGGGCGAAGCTAGTCTAAAAAAAGTAGCCTAAGTCACTCCTTATGTCATCAGCTATCTGCCAGTGAAAGTCCCGTCGAAATCGGTCCAGCCGTTCCAGAGATTACCCGGAACAAACAGACAGACAGACAGTCAAATATTGTAAAAAATGTTATTTTGGCATATGTACCGTGTAAACATACATATGCATTTAGTAAAAAGCGGTTATTTTAATATTACAAACAGACACTTCAATTTTATTTATTTGTATAGATAAACCGGGCGAAATAAGGATAATTTTATCATTTAGACCTCATTGCGTCAGTTAGACCTTCTTAGACCACTTTAAATGCATCACTGTCTCTAATTAATTTCGATGATGTTCTGTATGTTTTGTATATTATTATTGATATCGCTTTGTATAATCTTAGATGTAACTGTCCCTTACCATGCCGTGGCAACTTGTAAGTGAGACAACACTCAGCAAATATTTGTAAAACATGTTTGTAAACTATGTTTTAGTGTATGTTTTGTAAGTTGTCCTAATGTAGTAGGCCAAAACCTCCTTTCTAAGGAGAGGCCTATGTCCAGCAGTGGACTGTTATAGGCTGTTGATGATGATATACATAAACAGACATTTCAATTTGAAGTATCTGTTTGTATTGTCAATATAATATGGTTTTTTCATGCTCACAAGGTTATTTACACGACACCTATGCCTAAAGACCAGTTGAAATAATTTTGTCTGTCTGCCTGTTTGTTCCGGGTAATCATCAAAACGGCTTGACCGAATTTGATAGTATTTTACTTCCAGGTAGCTGTCTATATAAGGAGTAACTTAAGCTATTTTTCCCATCAGAAAAACCCTTTAAAAATTTTTCCTGTTCCGGGAATCGACCTCATGGATTGCAGTCGCGTACCATATTACACCACTAAGGCAGCGCTTTTCAAATTCACGAGTAGCAACAAGTTTAAAATAAAAATCTACGAATATGATAACAATTTTTGGGACATATATCACAGCGCTATCTAGAGCTCAAATAAGCATAGCTTTTATAATGATATCTAAAACTCAGATAAACATCCTTATGTATAATAAATTATATTAACACATTTATTGGGGAAAACCTTGATGTAAAATGTTACCAGGTCGAATGCACCTGTTTATAAATATGTGTATGTTACAGTCGGCGCGTGCGCAGGCCAATAACACGTGTGAGGACTTTGTACAAGTAAATACAGAAATAAACTCTATTTAATAAAACGTTTGTTTCCTTTACGTAGATACGACTACGTAAATTTCGGAAACCGTGATTTATTTATTTATTTATTTAGGACAACTTACAAAACATATACCACGCTGGCCAGACCGGTTGGTATAGGGTTTGTTTCGGTTTTCCTTCTCTTTGCAGTGCTGTTGTCCTGCGTAGTTTACTCCCTTAGTAGGCTCTTACGACACCCACGGGATGAATAGGGGTGGTGACATTCCGTATTCTTAATCCGTCACCACTAGGACTTTATAACGGTTTATGTATAGAGATGAAGTATATTCAAGTATATAGATGTACGATGTAAATACGTATTGGTCGAGCTCTTTGCTCACATTACGTTAATGTGATAACTAAGTGCTCCTCTTAACGACTTATATCAAACAAAACACACTATTGATCGTTAAGTAATATAATAGGGTTGATAATAATGGTTTTATAGATACTACAAATATTGGTTTGATAAGATTAAAAGTGTTATGAATAAATACATCAAAGCGAATAATCAGTTGATGGCCTTGGCCTAATGGCGTCACCCACAGCGAACTTAGGCTTAAAACGCCCTGCGGTTAGCCGTGATGCGTGATGTCTTAGCGACTAAGATTTTTGGAAATTTCACCCCTAATGGAGTAAAATAAGGGATGAATCTTTGTAAGGAAGCTCGTCATTTTTTAAAATTAGAAACACGAAGTAGAAAATAATCACGTGAGTGAAGACCCGCGTCTGCACTCGCAATAAATAAATAAATATTTGGGATATCCTCTAACACACAACGCCATCTAGTTCCAAACTAACCAGAGCTTGTACTATGTAAGCTAGATTGACTGATATATTACTTACATACATATTTTTTTTGTAAAAATACATACATATTATATGTACTTAAAAAAAACAGTCAAACTCCGAAACAAATATTGGCAGATCATACAAACATTTGGTTTGACCCGGGAATAGAACCCTCAGCACAGTGGTCGCATACACTACCTACTGCACCAACGAGGCAGTCGGGTTTAAAAGTTCTTCACTGATTACAAAGCCATCAATTCTTTTTTTTTATGGGCAACGAGCAGACGGGTCACCTGATGGTAAGCAACTACCGGCGCCCATGGACACCTGCAACTCAAAAGTCACGAGTCACCGAGTCCGCGGAAGGGGGGATTTGGGCTCCGGTAACCTCACTCACTCAGTGAAAGGCAACGAAACAATTTTCGTGCCGAAGAATGGCTCTAACACGGCAGAAGTAAACTCTCTACAGAAGTTTAACACGTTATTCAGAACTAAGATCTTCTAACTTGCTTTAATTGAAAGTAAGCTTAACGGGCATTAATACGCCCCTATCTACCCCTAGGTGAACAAAGACTTGAGTATATGAATGTAGGTAAATAACATGTTCTGTAATATAATAGCTTTAATATGTAGCGGACGTGAGGTGTAGGATATCAAATGTAACACGATACAGGTTCGGTGAGCCGTAACAACTAGTTGCGCAAGCGCATGACACAATTACTGTTGACCGAGTTGAAGTGACGCTACTGGTTAGCGGAACTGTTCCATACACGAAATTTAAGCAGCTAATGCTTTTGGTTTAAGCAGCTCTGTGTGGTGACGGATTAAGAATACAGAGTGTCACCACCCCTATTCATCCCGTGGGTGTCGTAAGAAGCGACTAAGGGAGCAAACTACGCAGGACAACAGCACTGCAGAGAGAAGGAAAACTTGACACAAACCCTATACCGACCCGACTGGCCAGCGTGGTATAGTAGGCCAAAACCTCCTTTCTAAGGAGAGGCCTATGTCCAGCAGTGGACTAGTAAAGGCTGTTGATGATGATATTTGATGAATGCTTTTGGGTTTTTGTAAATTTCCCCCTGAAGGGGTAAAATAAGGGATGAAAGGTTGTATGGAATTCGTCATTCTCAAAGTTAGAAACAGGAAATAAGAAATAATCTGCCGAGCGAAACCTGGCTAATCTTCTCGTTCGCCATTTAAAAAAAGACCTGTTAATATGGAGAATATAATTTATATAAGAGATAAAAATGACAAAACAATTTATAAAACAAACAACATCCGGCTGTGTTGCAACACTGTTGTATTAACTAAACGCTGTCAACAAAGTATTTGCTTATGTAACGTAGTGTAAACAATGCCATCATTGCAATAACAAAACGTTTTGTCTTTGTATAGCTTACGTACATTATACATCCTTCCATACTTTCTGGAATTAAAATATCAGAGAAACAGTAAGCGCTCTCGGCTTTTTTTAGTATAATTTATGATTTCGGGCTCCGGTTTGACTGCACGGATGGTGTAGTGGTTTGGGCGGTCGCCACGCCGCTTTCTACTGCGCTGAGTGTTGTGGATTCGATCCCCATACATATATGACACCACTTTGTGTGATCCACAAATTGTTGTTCTGAGTCTGGGTGTTCTTTGTGTCCGTTTCATGTATGTTTGTAAAGTCTCCAGCGACACTGGATATATGTTCCGTATGCGGGAGTTGTCTTATAAAAAAAAAACTGAGGCTGCGGTGTCAACCGAGTCGGCCAATTTGTTCAAAAATCAGGTTCGCCGTAGTTTAAACGTTAACTGTTATAAATAAACTGTCATTGTAGTTCAAATTTCAACTAATTAGTGTGGAACACAAGGACAATAACCACACGAAATACGACAAAAATAGCTTTATTACTAGCATCTCACGTAAATAAACTAAATAATATTTATACTAACGTATTACGTAATGTAGGGCTAACAAGAAAACAAACATACACACCTT
Source organism: Arctia plantaginis (assembly GCA_902825455.1). Lineage (NCBI taxonomy): Eukaryota > Metazoa > Arthropoda > Insecta > Lepidoptera > Erebidae > Arctia > Arctia plantaginis. The sequence continues at coordinate 1,998,582 of CADEBD010000146.1, forward strand.
ATTTCTAGGTGCTAATGTGTATAAATTGTGTTAAGTTGCATTTCTGTGATACCTGTTTTGTGACGTCAGAGGTCATGTTTCATGTGACTATTTAGAAAAAATAATAATAATTTTAGTGGCGTACAATAAACAGATAACTAAATAAATAAATAATTTTCTAAGATATATTACCCTGGGAGAACGCTAGTGAGACACATAATTAAACCTAATCATCAACAGCTTATAATAGTCCACTGCTGGACATAGACCTCTCCTTAGAAAGGAAGTTTTGGCCTACTATACCATGCTGGTCAGACGGGTTGGTATAGGGTTTATGTCAAGTTTTCCTTCTCTTTGCAGTGCTGTTGTCCTGCGTAGTTTGTAATTCCTGTTAATTTTAGTTAGATTTTTCAAACTTATATTATAAAAGGTCCGTGTGGTGACGGATTAAGAATACAGAGTGTCACCACCCCTATTCATCCCGTGGGTGTCGTAAGAGCCGACTAAGGGAAAAAACTACGCAGGACAACAGCACTGCAGAGAGAAGTATTCAGTGTTATGTACATACTTACATTATACACACCCAAGTCTTAAACACGTAGGTTTACGTGATGGAGAGCAAACCCACTTCCGTCACCCGAGCATATCTACCTATTTCTACACATAAATTACACCTTTTTTTTTTCGTGCGGAAATCCCCTCGGATACCAGCTATCGGTGGCATGTCGGACTCGAACCGACTAAAACCGCACGCCGTCTCGGGTACTAATAGCCGGGGAACCAGGTATACCCTAGAAAGGAAGTCCCTGGTGCCTCGACATACCTCGGGCCATCTACAACAACAGGTAGACGACCCCCCCCCCCATAGAAATCATAATTTAAGAGAGATTAAGGTTCATATTAGTTTGTGTTCTATACATTTCACCGTTCTTTTACAAGTGTGTGCGAGTCTTATACCTATTCGTTTGTATTCTGTGTATGTGTTATGAAGTGGCGACATTGGTTTTAGAAGTAATCGGGCGCTAATTCATTTCTAGTGTCTTATTATTACGATTTCTGTGGTTTTCACACACAAGTTAGTTTAGAATCAGACGGCTGTAAGTATATTGTAAGTTCATAAAGCTAACCAGTACCATTTAAATATCCAATAACCCAGTCTCCGATTAGAACAATTTATTTTCATAGACCCAAGGTTTTCTTTACAAAGAACAAACTGGAACATTTAGTATCTAAAGGCTGTTCAACTGAAGTGTATTATTTCAATCGATCGGTGGCCTTGAAAGCGCTTGACACTTAGATAACAACGTCCTCACACTAATGTGATAATATAATACTTATAAAGGTATTTATTTCAATATATTGTAAAGCTTTCTAATAAAATACAGTGTTTTAACCCTCATTTTTTTCTGAGCGTAACTAAACTCAGATACCACCCGACAGCCTGATTATTTCGGACTCGAACCGATCAAAAACCGCACGCCGTCTCCAGGTACTAGTCGCCGGGGAACCAGGTATATCTTAGAAAGGAAAGCCCTGGTACCCCGATGTACCTAGGGCCTTCCACGGCTTATAGATGACCCCTCGCGTGTTTTAAATCCCTACCAAAATAGAGAGGTTTTGTAAGTTGGCGTGTCTGTTCCCTCGCAGCTTCCAAACTAATAGGAAAGTTTTGATGAGGTTGATAGAGAGGTTCAGAGAGGAATGTCACCACTCCTATTCATCCCGTGGGTGTCGTAAGAGCCGACTAAGGGAGCAAACTACGCAGGACAACAGCACTGCAAAAAGAAGAAGAACTTGAAACCCTATACCAACCCGTCTGGCCAGCGTGGTATAGTAGGTCAAAACCTCCTTTTTAAGGAGAGGCCTATGTCCAGCAGTGGACTGTTATAGACTCTTGATATGACGATGATGATAGCTGACGTGAATGTGATAATTCTCAGCTTTAATTTATGCAGATCAGTCCATAAAATTGAAGTTCATCAGCTGATTTCCTACTTGACGAAAGTTTCTTACCAACTTTCGTTTGTTTTATTAATAAAAGTTCTGGACACATTGGACATACGATATTGAGACCACCACAATATAATAAAAGGCCGAAACAATCAACAGTATCAGATAAAAATGTCATACGACCACCAATAAAAGTATTTTTGTAGTAATAAAAAAAACGTTACTGTATTATCTATAGATATTTCAATATTATTGAGTAAGATAAACGGACAAAGACACCAAAGTCATAGACAACAACGATGTTTTTAAGATGAACGTTACATAAATAATATTATTCTATGTCTTGATAAGACTGGTTGAAAATATTGACATAAGCACTTACCCGCCAATATTACTGCCACCTGTCAACAGTTTTTATGATAAATTTTATATGATTGTGAAATAATAATATAGTGCACTTCTAAAGAGTGATATTCTGTTTAAAGTTCATTGTTTCTTGTATTTAAACGAATTCAAAAAAAGTTTTGAAGTTGTTTAAGGAGGCTCACAATCCGGTTTTACCTATTTTTATTACTTACTAGCTGCCCCAACAGACTTCGTTCCGTCAAAAGACACAGGTCTGTCGCAGTCCAATAAAAAAAAGTATTTAAGATGCTCACTTTTTTTCGAACTTTATTTGGGCAAGCTTAGATTAATATCCATACAGCCTAGTCAACTTGAAGGCCCTATGCCTTTAAGTCGACTAGATAATCCTAAGGCGCCTTTGTTTTGATTTGATTCACGTCCAATGTCAACTGACACCTGGGGACAGGTGTATTAATTTACTCTGTGGTTTGGACAAAGGACAAGTAAAGACAAAGATTTATACGCTTCATTCCTTGTGCCTGAACGAAAATATGAAAAACAAAACTTAGGCGAATTGGTCGTGACGTTCTAGTGTTGCGCGCAGCAATACATTTGGTGATTCATTTTTATTTATGTGGAATTGTTGTTATATGTTTATTTTAATAACGTCAGTACCCTGTCATTTATGAATTTACTTGCTTTTGCCCGCGGCTACAACCCACGTGTATGTCGGTCATCGAGGTAAAAAGTAGCCTATGTCCTTTCTCAAGAATCAAACTATCACCATACAAAATTTCATCTAAATGTGTTCAGCGGTTTAAGCGTGAAGAGGTAACAGACATACACTTTCGTATTTAAAACATTAGCATGGGTGTACACACTTGTTATTGATAAATTATACCAAGACACAGCAGTTTATTATGTCTGAATAAGTATGTTTATTTAGAAATAGGTAGATATGCTCGGTTGACGGGAATGGGTTTACTCTCCATCACGTAAACGATTCCCCATACAAACTTTCAAACTCAAACTCAAAATATCTTTATTTCGTAAAAAAAATAATTGATTGAAATCGTCTTTTCAAACACCTTTTCATCCCCTTAAAGGATGATTTCTGGGATGAAACTAACTAAAAACTACCCTATGTCCTTTCTCGGGACTATCTCTATACCAAATTTCATCTAGATCTGTTCAGCGGTTTAAATGGGAAGAGGTAACAGACAAACCGACAGACAGACACACTTTCGCATTCATAATTTTAGGATGGAGTATTAAGAATACGGCATGTGACCACTCCTATTCACCCCATGGGTGTCATGAGAGCCGACTAAGGGAAAAAACTACGCAGAACAACATCACTGCAGAGAGAAAGAAAACTTGACACAAACCCTATACCAACCAGTCTGGCCAGCGCGGCATAGTAGGCCTAAACCTCCTTTCTAAGGAGAGGCTTATGTCCAGCTATTAAAGGCTGTTGATGATGATGATGATTTGTCCTATGACCCACCCAGTGTTTCCTGAATGGGCAGTCCGGTCTGGCAGCGATCATTTTCATTAAAAAATCGGTTGTCTGTAAAGTCGGTTTACTGACGATAGTTGAACGTGACAACGTCATAAGAAAATACTGATGGAATGGTTGCATTTTACGAAAACATGTAAATGTATTATTGTATAGCAGCTGTCCACGCGGACGCATCGCTCACTCAAGTAGGAGAGAGACAGATGTCAAACGCTGCCGAACGCGGAGGCCGATTGTGCCTCTTTGTCGCTCGTTCCGCGCTCTCGCTTGCACTTCAAGCCTTAAATGGAACGCCTCAGAGCGAGGTAACGCCGCATGAGTCATGTTTTTTCGTGCGTGCAGCCGGCTCCATCGAATTATAAGACGTTGTCACGTCAATAAAAACTTGTGTTTAACAAGTGATCCACCCCAGTTTTGCCGCCACAAATCGGTTAAATACGCACGTTTATTGTGTGCGAGCGCGCACGCCTCTCGCCACGTGAACAAGGCAGAAAGAAATAATATTTTATGAACACGTAAAGATAATATTATTGTTACCTTTACTTGAATATTATGGGTGACGTTGTATACTATGTTTATAGTAAAAGTCAGATAAGACCACAATGAATAATAACAATAATAAGTTGACACATCACATATTTGTATTCTTCATCCGTGTGGTGACGGATTAAGAATACAAATTCAATTCAAATCACCACCCCAATTCATCCCGTGGGTGTCGTAAGAGCCGACTAAGGGAGCAAACTAAGCAGGACAACAGCACTGCAAAGAGAAGGAAAACTTGAAACAAACCCTTTTTTTTTTTTTTTTAACGTGTGGAAATCCCCTCGGACCGTCACCCCACCGGGGTTCGCGGCGGGGTGGTGTGTCGGACTCGGACCGACTAAAACCACACGGTGTGCCACTCTGCGCCTGTAACAGGAGGGATCCGGGAACAGCTGTTATTAAGACATCCGGACCCCTCCTAGCGCCAGCCCGCTCCTGGTGCGGTCAAAATTGTCCTCTCTTTAGGCGACGTCCGGCACACGCGGACGCTGCCCCCTCGCGGCTGGCTAAACTCTTGAAACAAACCCTATACCAACCCGTCTGGCCAGTGTGGTATAGTAGGCCAAAACCTCCTTTCTAAGGAGAGGCCTATGTCCAGCAGTGGACTAGTATAGGCTGTTGATTATAATGATGATGATGACATCACATATACCGTCCTCTGATCGTAAAATATATATACAATGGCACCCAGACTGCTGATAAACATACTTATTTATTTCTTAATTCATAAATGACGGCTCACTTACAATATTTGACTGCACGGATGGCGTAGTGGTTTAAGCGGCTACGGTCCTACTGCGTGTTGCAGGTTCGATCAGCACATGGAACAACACTTTGTGTGATACACAAATTGTTGTTCTGAGTCTGGGTGTTCTTTGTTTTCATTTATGTTTGTAAAGCTCCCCGCGACACAGGATATATTCCTAATGCGGGCTTTCATTAGTCACCACCGACCGACCTCACACATTTACATGAAGGTCTAGTAATTTGAACACAATTATATCAGCGATGGATAGTATCACAGTTAGAGCGACTAGCGATCGATCTGCTGACATTGGTGATCCAGATCAAGTCCCAAGTGTCAAGTGGAAATGCACGCTGCATGATAAGCATTGCAATTGCAACCATTTGTATGTATATTTTTCAGTTATTTTTAAACGTTAGCTTGTATTGTTGAGTAGTGGTGAGTGTAGTCCTTTCAAGTCTCAAAGTTCAGGGTTATGTGTTAAAAAATATTCTTTATTATTTTAATATTCTCTTTCCTTGGTTCCATAATTCCCGATTCCAAGATTCTGAAAGACTCTTTCTTAGAAATCCACTAACCGACAAACTTTCAATGTATGCGAAAGCTTTGGAGAGACTTCTAAGCAGAATCATCTGAATAAGATGATGCGACGGGAGTACTCTCTTTTCTTGAAGATCTGAAGGTCATATCGACAATGCAAATTTTAATGTTATGTATTTGTATTGTATAATACTTTATGTAGGTTATGTTATATTTCTTAGTTGACTTGTTTAGTTTTTAAATGTTATATACAAAGCGAAAAACTCACAGCATTAGGGTCCGTATTCTATTACGTTATGTGTAACTTTTCTTTGCACGGAAGAGGGGGCAAACGAGCAGACGGGTCACCTGGTGGAAAGTGACTACCGCCGCCCATGAACGCCTGCAACTGAGGAGTCATAAAAGCGTTGCCGGCCTTTTAGGAAAGAGTACGCTTCCTTCTTGAAGGTTTGAAGGACGTATCGGTCCGGAAATACCGCAGACGATAACTTGTTCCACAGATTGGTTGTGCGAGGCAAAAAGTGTCTTAAAAAGCACGGTGGAATGCCAATTATCTAAGTGATGGGAATGAAAATTACTCATTATCAAGAGTTATTCAGTATCAATCAAAACATTTAGTTAACATAATGTGATAAATATAAAAGTAAATCATTAGTAAATAAAGACTCCGTGACACTGAGGAAAGTGCTCGTGAGGAAGTGAGCATTTAAAACAACATCATTGTCTGCGCAGCCAAAAATAAGATTCATTTGCTTAATTGGTATTAAATGTACTTTCACATCATCAATCACATCAACAGCCTATAATAGTCCATTGTTGGACATAGACCTCTATATATAAATAATATAAATGATTAAATTAATTAAATAGTTTCATTCATTAGTCGATAAAAACTACAATTAAGTAATTCTTTACACATAAATTTTTATTATTTTGTTATAATGTTAATGTTTAATACATTTTTTATCATTTCTAAATAAAATTGATATTAAAACGTAAGCCTGTACACCTGGATGCTTAGATAAATGTAAGCGTTAAGAGGTTAATGCAAAATATGGCATAGAGTAGTAAAAAATAGAGTTCCCCATACAGTAAAACAAAATATCATACTACAGCGCCATCTAACGAAGAGACACCCAACTACGGAGTAACTACTAATCCTGTATCGCGATATGAAGAATTCTCTCGCCGATTAGCATTTATACAACTTCCCAACATCAACCTTTAGGCCACGGCCCTTGTGTTGGAGGGACATGACACACGTTCCTCCAGAAGAAGTAAAACTTGACCCAAACCCTATAGCAACCCGTCTGGCCAGCATGGTATTACTAGGCCAAAACCTTTCTAAGGAGAGGCATATGTCCAGCAGTGACTGTTACAGGCCGTTAGTGATTGATGATGATGACATGAACATAAGGTATCTTTATATGTCCGGTTGACGGCAATATGTCCGTATGACGTGAGTGGGACTAAAATTATAGTCCGCAATGTTAATACCTTTCGGGGATAAAGACACGAGTATATGTATGTATATCATTAGGAGTACATAAAAGGCCATAGGGTACTGGAACAGTTGGCGAATCGCAGGCAAAAACTGGTAAACTTTCCGAGCCTTTTTCCCAAAGTAGGTTGGGGTGGGCCATGCTTCTGCACGAATGGGCCGGCTCGACCGGAGTGATACCACGGCCTCACAGAAAACCGGTGTTAAGCAATTCTTTCGTTGCCTTTCACTGAGTGAGTGACCGGACCCTAAATCCCCCCCTCCCGCTAACTCGAGCGGGAGGGACTCCAAGGGCAGCAACGCACCTGTGACTTTTGAGTTGCAGGTGTACATGGGCGGCGGTAGTTGCTTACCATCAGGTGACCCGTCTGCTCGTTTTTTCGTTTTTTTTTTTAAACGGAGCGAATGCCATCAAATCTACACAACCCAAATACTCTACTAGTTTCCAACTCCTCCAATTTTCTTCTGATTAATTTCGTTGCGGGTTCCAAGACAGTTTAATTTCTTCCTGGGACTTCCCGAGTGTCATAACTCGGTGTGTTCGTGGGTCACTGCTGTGGATCCTGGTGTACAGGAGTTACAGTGGTGGGCGTGTGGGTGGGATTAGTCCCAACCCAAATACTAGGCGATATCGGAGTTCTTTAGTAAGACTGTGGCCGGACTTTTTAGCGCTTCAACTAACCGATTGCGACATGCGATGCTCGTATGGCAACCGGGGCTGACGGCACAACGTGCTCTCCGAGGCTCGGACGGTCTTAATGTGTTAAGGAATGTTCACCTGTCCATAGACTGACCCGGCTAGGATTGTTTAACTTTACAATGTGTTAACCTATACCACTTAGCCACGAGCCCCTCTATTTAGCAAAAAGTCGTAAACAATAAAACAACTGTGATAAGATAGCGTCGTGTCAAACGGCATTGATAGCTTAATACTCTCATCGATAGCTACTCCTTGGCACAACACCGATAGTGCGGGGGACTTCATTTAATCCGTAAATGACAATAACATCAGAGACTTATCGGTTAAGTCTTATCAATGGCCTTGTCCGTTGTTATGGCCTATATATCTCTATATATTGACGCGTGAAAAAAATTCTTTGTGTCTTTATTTAAACAAATATGGCAGACGGAAACATGTTATACTGCTACGGTTTATGTAACACGGCCGCATGCGGTAATCACGCATGCACTGCGTTTATCAACAACTATTATTGATGTTAATATTGTAAAAGATAATGAAAAACCTTATTAAATTCTAAAAACAATGATTTACAGGTAAATTAGCTTGGAGAAATTTTTGCGTTTGTAGTAGTGTATGGTTGTGCGTGTTTCCACTTTCCACTATCAAGTGACGATTTTTTGCTTTAGATTGAAATATCTCGGGAACGGTGCGTCCTAGGCCAAAAATAACAAAAAATTTGACCCCCCGTAGACCCTCCGGAGTTTTAAAAACCTAGATGAAAGAAAAAAAAAAAAAAAAATTAAATATCGGTCTCTCCTCTTTGAAGTTTCACTTCTATCGTGTGTGAATCGCACACACAACTTTTTTTTTATAAAGTCAAAACCTTTTTCTTTAAAATAAAAACTTGTTTTTATTGAAAACAAAAATCAGAGTGTTGCTAGGGATAAGTATAAAATTAAATAGTAATGTTAGGATATCGAAACAACTTTGTATGGGCCAGAACGATATAGTGGAAACGCGTTCTAAGATCTGAGTACCTAATATACACACCACTACATATGCAAAAATTTCTCGAGACTAATTTCACTGTACTCACCTATATTTTCTCTTCAAATAATTTTTGCGGCCCTTCAATATATTTCAGTCTTTTTTTTTAGCCCCAGATCGTATCTGGTTTCGAAAACTCGTAAATACGTCGGTATTTAAAGGATAAAAGACGTGGTCTTTTAATCGCTTGATAAAATTGAAAAAAAATGTCAACTTTCAGGGATTTTTATCCTGATTGATCGATCACCAATTAGATATTTTTTTCAAGGGATAAGCTACTCGCAGGCAGCCAGTGCAGCACCTTACACCAGTCGTTTAACCCCTTAAAAGCCTCTCTTACGGAACAACTGGCCCTACACTATTAATACGACTTTGCAGACGATGTCTCAAGACAGGAAACAACACACACATCATCATTATCATCAACAGCCTTTAATAGTCCACTGCTGGACAGAGGCCTCTCCTTAGAAAGTGCTCCAACACACACAACGGGCTAGTATTATAACTGATACAAAATGCTCCTAGAAGCAAGCCCTCGCCTCAGGGAGCTTCTGTGTTTTTAGAAGGAACCGAGTTTGATTACCTAGCCAGTCTTACCTACACGCATAAATTACTGTTTTGAGCCCAAATTGCTGAAATTAGAGCCCCATTCTAATACCAATACTCCTTAAAAATATTCCCGGTCGGGTAAGACACCATCTAAATAAATAAAAATATTAAATTGGTTTGTGTACGCTTCAAAAACTCAAAAGTTTTGCACCAATTGAGCTCAAATTTTGACACGATATACAACCCGCTCCAAAGATTGTTTTTTTTTTCTATTTTTCACAAAACAGCGAAGTTAAGGTGCAGAGGTGCAGCTAGTTCTTTATAAATATTGATCATCATCATCAGCCTTTAATAGTCCACTGCTGGACATAGGCCTCTACTTAGAAAGGAGGTTTTGACCTACTATACAACGCTGGCCAGACGGGTTGGTACAGGGTCCAAGTTTTTCTTCTCTTTGCAATGCTGTTGTCCTGCGTAGTTTACTTCTTACGAGACCCACGCAATGAATAGGGGTGATGACACTCCGTATTCTTAATCCGTCACCACACGGACAATAAATCTTAATTACCACTTTCATTTTTATATACCAATATAAGTTTAGATACCTATCGCTAGCTAAACGTGCAATAATATAATGTCTGTGTCTGTGTGTGTGTGTGTGTGTGTGTCTCTGTGTGTGTGTGTCTGTGTGTGTGTGTGTGTGTGTACCAACGAATGATCTAATACATTCGCGAGCCAACAATTGAGACATCAATTCTCAATTGAACAATGGCGGCAACACGTGCTAAGCTGTGAATAAAATAATTTTGTTGCTTGGGAAACAATATGTTTACTGATATACTAGCTACTATCCTCGGCTTCGCTCGGGTAATTATATGTCATTTCGTGTTTCTAACTTTGAAAATGACGACCTTAAATACAAACCTTCATTCCTTATTTAGTGGTTTGTGTAACGGACTGCTAATCCAAAGGTCGCGGGTTCGATTCCCGCCCAAGTCAAACATTTGTGTGTTTGATTTGTTCTGGGTATTTCTTTGTATAATATGTATGTATTTACAAAAAAAAAGTATATATGTATTTATATCAGTTGTCTAGTACCCATAGTACAAGCTCTGCTTAGTTTGGGACTAGATGGCGTTGTGTGAATGAGGTAGAATATTACAATATATTATTTTACCTGGGGTTGAAATTATAAAATTCGTCTTGTAGTGGGTGCTTACATCATAAAAGCATCAGCTGCCAATTTTAAGTTTGTACCCAAAGCGGTTTAGGCTGTACGTTGATGAATTAGTCAGACAGGACAAATTACTAAACCATACTAATATTATAAATGCGAAAGTGTGTCTGTCTGTCTGTTACCTCTTCACGCTTAAACCGCTGAACCGATTTAATGAAATTTGGTATAGAAATAGTTTGAGGCCCGGGAAAGGACCTAGGGTAGTTTTTATCCCAGAAATCATCCTTAAAAGGGATGAAAAGGTGGAAGTTTGTATAGGGATCTATAACCGCTAAACCGATTTAGATGAAATTTGGTATGAAGATACTTTGATTCTTGAGGAAACATCATCATCATCATCACATCAATAGCCTTTAATAGTCCACTGCCGGACATAAGCCTCTCCTTAGAAAGGAGGTTTTGGCCTACTATACCACGCTGGCCAGACGGGTTGGTACAGGGTTTGTTTCAAGTTTTCCTTGTCTCTGCAGTGCTGTTGTTCTGCGTAGTTTTTTCCCTTAGTCGGCTTTTACGACACCCACGGGATGAATAGGGGTGGTGACACTCTGTATTCTAAAATCCGTCACCACACGGACCCTTGAGGAAACACCTAGGCTAATTTATACCGCGATGACGATAATTTTACTCGACATTATTTTTATAAGCTATCTAATACTAGGTTCAAACTACAGTTTCACTCATAGAATATAAGCATACAAGTGAACAACAGCTCCAATTTTGCAACATAGGCAACGAGAGAGATGGATAATAGATGCCTCTATCTCTTTCTATTCGAGCTCTGTGGTTAGCTGGGGAATATGAGGCGCCAATCGCAGCTTGGCTAAACAGAGACGGAGGGAACTATCGGGCATCCACCTCTCTCGTTGCCTGTATTACTTCCACTTACAGGCAGCTGTGCCGCGTGTTGTCTCATCAACAGCCTTTAATAGTCCACTGCTGGACATAAGCCTCTCCTGAGAAAGGAGGTTTTGGCCTACTATACCACGCTGGCCAGACGGGTTGGTAAAGGGTTTGTGTCAAGTTTTCCTTCTCTCTGCAGTGCTGTTGTCCTGCTTAGGTTTTTCCCTTAGTCGGCTCTTACGACACCCACGGGATGAATAGGGGTGGTGACACTCTGTATTCTTAATCCGTCACCGCACGGACGGCGTGTTGTCTATATGGTTTTATTAGTTCTTCTGATAATTATAGCGTGACAATCTGAGCGTAATGTAATTTAGTGCCACGATAAGATATCGACTGAAAGGTCAACTAAAACAATGCGAGACTGATTCTCTTATCAGTTCTGATTATGTGGACCAATTTCTTCAAGTTATTCCAATTTACAGAAAATTGCTATTGCTCTGTTGCTGAACTTTAATCGTATTTTTATTTCTTGTCGTAAGAGCCGACTTAGGTACAAACTACGTAGGACAACAGCACTGCAAAGACAAGGAAAACTTGATACAAACCCTACGCCAACCCGTCTGGCCAGCGTGGTATAGTAGGCCAAACCCTCCTTTTTAAGGAGAGGCCTATGTCCAGCTGTTATAGGCTGTTGATGATGATGATGATGAACTTTTATCGACTAGATTTTTTTTAATATTTTATGTCCATGTTATTTTTTCGCTTTTTAAAAGACAACTCCTGCATTAGGAATATATCCAGTAGCGCAAGGGACTTTACAAACATACATAAAACGGACCCAAAGAACACCCAGATTCAGAACAACAATTTGTAGATCACACAAAGTGTCGTCCCGTGTGGGGATTGAACACACAACACTCAGCGTAGTAGAAAACGGCGTGGCGACCGCTTTAACCACTACGCTATCCTTGACAGTAATTTACCCTTTTTTTTTTTTTCCACCACCTGATACCACCTGTCGGTGGCATGTCGGACTCGAACCGACTAAAACCGCACACCGTCTCGGGTACCAATAGCCGGGGAACCAGGTATACCCTAGAAAGGAAGTCCCTGGTGACAGTAATTTACCCTATCATTTCAGAGGGCCAAGTGCAAGTTTATATCACATCGAATCGCTCTCGATGGTGAGCGCGTTAAGCGTTGGGATTGGTGGAGATTTCATTGCGAGCCAATCGTATCGCCGAACGCGGTCACCGGGACGATCGAGTGGAAGTGAAATAACCTTGCACTTGGCCCTCTGATTGGTCTGAGGTAACGTCAACATTAGCAGTTACGGGTAAGCAAAAACTAAGTGTTTATTCCAATTTACAGAATATTGCTATTGCTCTGTTGCTGACCTTTAATCGTATTTTCATTTTTTGTCGTAAGAGCCGACTTAGGTACAAACTACGCAGGACAACAACACTGCAGAGAGAAGGAAAACTTGAAACAAACCCTATACCAACCCGTCTGGCCAGCGTGGTATAGTAGGCCAAAACCTCCTTTCTAAGGAGAGGCCTATGTCCAGCAGTGGACTATTAAAGGCTGTTGATGATGATGTTGAAAAACTAAGTGATCTAGATTATAACCTAGAACAAAAAAAAGAATGGTCTACACTGTCTTCTTTTTGCATTTTCATCCTTTATTTAGAATACAATTATTCCGACGTCGTGTTCTAAGGATAAACTTTTGTAATCACTGAATATTGGGAAACTTTATTGATTAATAAAGTTCCTAATGGTGGATTAGGTCCCGAATATTCCTCGGTCTGATTAGATCGAGGGGAATATTTGGAACCTAGGTAATATGCCGGTGGAAGTTTTTGTGCTCTAGGACTTTTAGTTATTAAACTGGCGTAAGATTCATTTTATCAATATTAACATACACAAGAACAAAATTAAATTAAGATCGTAGGATGTTTGGCAGATGTAAAACATATAAATAACTAGCTGACCCGCGCAACTTCGTCTGCGTCTCTCAATAGTAATAAATTTTCTCCGTTTTTGAAACATTCTTCATTGGTGCTCCGCTCCTATTGGTCTTAGCGTGATGATATATAGCCTATAGCCTTCCTCGATAAATGGGCTATCTAACACTGAAAGAATTTTTCAAATCGGACCAGTAGTTCCTGAGATTAGCGGGTTCAAACAAACAAACAAACAAACTCTTCAGCTTTATAATATTAGTATAGATTTTTTAGAAATAATGAGTATAAAATCACATTGATAAACAGCTTGAGAGAGTCGAAGAGTCACTATATATGCTATCATTTGTGTGTCAAGTGTAGTCAGCGGAAACTTTAGATATATGTAGTCGTGTAGGTATACTGAACAAATAGATTGTCGATACACCATCTAAGGTGCAAGGCGCTTATATAAAAACTAGCTGACCCGGCAATCCTTTCTAAGGAGAGGCCTATGTCCAGCAGTGGACTATTAAAGGCTGTTGATGATGATGACAATACATCACAATTGAAAATAATAATGTTGTAAACGGTCCTGCCAGGATATCTGTAACGGATTTGTTTATTTAAATACAGCAATTGGCGACTTATTCTACAAAATGAGATACTGTGATATAATAATACTAGCTGACCCGGCAAACGTTGTATTGCAAAACAAAAAAAATTAGGGATGGGTCACCCTTACCATTTAGGGGTATGAAAAATAGATGTTGGCCGATTCTCAGACTACCCGATGTGCACACAAAATTTCATGAGAATCGGTCAAGCCGTTTCGGAGGAGTACGGGAACGAACATTGTGACACGAGAATTTTATATATAAGATATTTGTAAATTTAGTAAAAAATTAGTAATCATGTGTCAATCTGTATCACATGTATTATTGTTTAATTATTATTATTTGTTATTATTATCGTTTAATTGTTATTATTATTTTGTTGATCATTATTGTCATTCAAACATTTGAATCTTTAATTGTAATTCATTATTGTAAATATTGTGGAAAAAGTGTAATTAACAAATAAAGTTAAATTGATATGATGTTATGGGAGCTACAACTGCCAACAAACTGCTTTGTAGTTTGGCAGTAATAAAGAGGTACTTGTAAATTTGTATTATTAAGGTGAATAAGCAAAAAAAAATTGCATGGCGACACATGTCATGGCGACGCGTCGCCACGCCGACAGCTGATCTGATCCGCATTAGATGTTACACATCAAACTTACGGTCTACTTTAATGCTGTAGTTTTACTGAAGCTTACCTGCAAATAAAAAAAACATATTTAAGTATTTTAATTATTATTACGCAGTAGAGCATGTTTCGTATTTATAAACAGAGGTCGTGTGTTCGATTCACACCCAAGACAAATAATTGTGTAAAAAACACGATCATTTGTTCTGTGTCTGGGTGTAATTTATCTATAATATTTACGTGTTTAGAATTATATAAGTATGTTTATCAGCAGTCTGATTACCAAAGCACAGGCTCGGCCTAGTTTGGGATCAGACGCCGTGTGTGAGATGTCTGGGGGCATTATTATTATTATTATTGCAATAAACAAGCATATTATTATGGAAATCTTGCATTTGTTGCTAAGTCAAGCTTAATGGCACATTGCCAACCCTACACCTCTAAGCATAAACACAGACAGCAACAAAATCCGTAAACATTCTTCAAATTTAAATGAAATATGCATCTTACTCCAGCTACCATAGAGCTGAAATTCGTATGCAAGTAGAATGATATCCTCCAGGCAGTGGCTTACGATTTTCAGCTCTATGCTAATACAATAAAGTTTAAAAATTGCTGTATCTTGTGGCGCGGACGGTGTTGACGCTTAGGGTCGTCAACTCAATATTGTTGCAAGTATTTATAAACACTATTTATTATAAAATCAAGCGGTTGTTTATATTTGATAATACAGACGCAAATAAAACTAAATAATGACAACAGAATCATTTATTCTTATTTATTAATACGGACACGCGCCATTAACTATAAAAAATGTGATACGACGTAAAATAGAGAGCGGTTTACATTTGATAATTTAAATACTACCTACCTTTATTATGAAACTCAAGATTAGAATACTACTAGCTATTACCCGCGGATCGGCCCGCGTATATATCGGTTTTCGCGGGAAAAAGCAACGTATGTTACTTGCTGATAATGGTAGCTTTCCATTGGTGAAATATTTTTTTAAATCGGTTTAGTGGTTTAGGCGTGAAAGCGTAACAAACAAATTGTTATTACACGATGAAAACATTAAATTAAATTAATTCCTTCAAATTGACGACCGGATGGCGTAGTGGTTTGTGTAACGGACTGCTATTCCAAAGGTCGCGGGTTCGATTCCCGCTCAAGTCAAACATTTGTGTGCATGAACATTTGATGTTTGATTTGGTCTGGGTGTTTCTATGTATAATAAGTATGTATTTACAAAAAAAAGAAGTATATATGTATTTATATCAGTTGTCTAGTACCCATAGTACAAGCTCTGCTTAGTTTGGGACTAGATGGCGTTGTGTGTATGTGGTAGAATATTATTATTATTATTATTCATTGATAAGCACATATTGTTGGGACGAAGATTAGATAAGATGAGATTAAATTAGATAGAGGGAGATTTGTTATAAAAGAACGGTGATTTTGTAGTAAAGGGCTGTAGTGTTTGCGTCTTTATTAAACATCTTTGTTGCGTTTTTATTAAACCAAATACTCGGGTTTAATAAAAACGCAACAAAGACGTTTAAAAATCACCGTTTTTTTATAACAAATCTCTCTCTATTAGATCTACAACTACCCTCTTTTACGTTTGACAAATATATTAAACTCTTCTCTTCTGTCCGTGTAGTGACGGATTAAGAATACGGAATGTCACTACCCCAATTCATCCCGTGGGTGTCGTAAGAGCCGACTAAGGGCGCAAAACAACGCAGGACACCAGCACTGGAAAAAGAAGGAAAACTTGACACAAACCCTATACCAACCCGTCTGGCCAGCGTGGTATAGTAGGCCAAAACCTCCTTTCTAACGAGAGGCCTATGTTCAGCAGTGGACTATTTAAGGCTGTTGATGTGATGATGATTAAACTGTTAAATTAGACAGTGGCGTAACAAAGTCACTTTTACATTTATAACATAAAAGTATGGAAGTACGAATACACTCACGCCTATATTACAGAAATAATAGGCAGAGGGCATTTAAACATCAAAAGTCTGCCATTATTGTTTGGACAAACCTAGTGTCTTTAACCATGCACTTTGGATGAAATGGGGAGGGGAGGATGGGTAGTACAAGAAAAGGTAGACAGAGAACGCAGTAGTAGAAAGGGGTACTGCTTAGTCGGACTAACTGAACTCGAACGAGCTGAAAACTTTTAAACTCTAAAAAAGTAACCTTAAAAAAAAATGCGATTACGAAGTTTTACTCACACACCGTAAACTGCCCCTATTAAAAGACAACACCCGTTCTAGGAATATATCCTTTGCCGCGGGGTACTTTACAAAAGTACATGAAACGGACACAAAGAACACTCAGACTCAGAACAACAATTCGTTAATCACACAAAGTGTTGGCACATGTGGAGATCGAAAACAGAACACTCAGTTCAGTAGGAAGCTGCGAGGTGCCATCCTATCAATTAAATAAATTAATAATTCTTTTCTGGATATCATGTTGTGTATTTTGTGTGTATTACATGTTAATAGTTTATTTGCTAAATCTATTAAAAGCCCTCGCTAGATAGTTCTAGAAACATATGTATGTCCTAATGGTTCGCATGATCCGTTTGGCCTCGCTAGCTTTATTAACCCACAGTTTATATTCCGTGTTAGTCACCGTACAATGGCGCTTTAACTATAAACAATTAGTTATAGAATTGTTACTTCCACGGAAGTATTTATATAAACAAAGATGTACATACAAATAATTAACTTTGTTATAATTATCAACATTTTCATGACCTTCAAAACCTCCTTATTAAAGGCTGTTGATGATGATGACAATACATCACAATTGAAAATAATAATGTTGTAAACGGTCCTGCCAGGATATCTGTAACGGATTTGTTTATTTAAATACAGCAATTGGCGACTTATTCTACAAAATGAGATACTTACTGTGATATAATAATACTAGCTGACCCGGAAAACGTTGTATTGCAAAACAAAAAAAAATTAGGGATGGTTACCATTTAGGGGTATGAAAAATAGATGTTGGCCGATTCTCAGACCTACCCGATGTGCACACAAAATTTCATGAGAATCGGTCAAGCCGTTTCGGAGGAGTACGGGAACGAACATTATGACACGAGAATTTTATATAATAATATATTATCTGCTATTGTTAATTTATTTGTACTATTATAGGCTGTTGATTGATTGATTGATACCACACTGGCAACGTACGGACTGGACGCGTTGGTATAGGGTTTGTATCAAGTTTTGCTCCTACGCTATGACACCTACGGGATGAAGAGCAGAACAGGTCGCTAATTGCTGTATTTGAATAAAGGAAGCCAAATATCCTGACAACAACAGTTACAACATTATAATCTTCATTAGTGATATACTGTGTGACGTATGAAACCACTTCATTAAAACTCATTAAGGCACAAGAGCGAAGTAATTAATTAGGAACACGTGTGGAGGTTAATTTAGTTAAAACTCATCAGTATCATATGGATAACTAGCTACTGCGGTTTCGCTTGTCTCTAACTTTGAAAATAACGAACTTCCACACAACAGTTCGTATCTTATTTCACCCCTTAGGGGTGAGATTTCCAAAAATCTTTTATATGCTCGGGAATCATACTAATGCAAAGAAGTCTTCTTGCAATAGATTCACTTGCGGGTTGTCATCTCAGAGCAGCCTGGGCCTCCGATGTTACTGAGCTGATGACCTGTGGTGTGGTTCCACATGATAAAAAAACAACGGGTTGCACTCCGGGAGCGCCGGCAGAAGCGAAAACTTGAATATTAACGTTGTGCATTTTTGATATTTTGCATAATTTTGCACGAATTGCTTTAATTATCAGTATCAAAGTACTATCATTTATGTGGTAGAATACAATATTTATTTATTGCGCTATCGTACACAAACATGACAATTTATCTTAATATATATAAATCTCCTGTCACGATGTTTGTCCGCGATGGACTCCTAAACTACTTAACCGATTTTAAATTAAATTGGCACACCGTGAGCAGTCTGGTCCAACTTAAGAGATAGCATAGCTTAGATCTTTAATTATAGTCGCAATTTTATTTTATTGCAAATTATTGATCTATAATTACATTTTTTAATAATGTATATGGCAAAACAACGTTTGCGGGGTTAGCTAGTATTACATTAAAAAGTTTATCTCTCAGAAAAACGAACATTCGCGCAAGCGCCCTACGCCGCCTAAACGATACAGCAGGCGCAGGCATACATTTTCGCCGCAACGTAGAAAGAGAGGGGGATACTTCCTATCCTACGCCGCGCCGCCCGGCTGTCTACTCTACATCCGTCTTACTAATTTTCGATCAGGGTCACGTGTCCTGACGCGAGTTTAACATTTTTTACCCATTACAAAAAAGTGTACAACGCCGCTAAAGAAGTTTTCACTTCAAAAAACGCTTATGATGTGTAAAAAGTGAACTGTCACCCATCATCTGACGAGCAGCTCTAAAACATACATCCTACTACCTACTTCCGTCACTTCTACGAATTATAAGAAAGAGAAGGAGAAGAGTTATTTACAAATTAAAAGACCGTACATATTTAGACTACCTCGGTAGTGCAGTGGTAGCGTATGCGATTGCTGTGCTAAGGTCTCGGGTTCAATTCCCGGGTTCAAGTGTTTGTATGATTTGCGAATATTTGTTTCGAAGTTTGGTTGTTTTATATGTATTTACAAAAAAGGAAAGAAGTATTCTATCTGTAAATGTAGCTTTCATAGTACAAGCTCTGCTTAGTTTAAAACTAGATGGCGTTGTGTGTTACATGTCCGATATATTATTAGTATCTCTCTGGTCGAGTCTTCTCGTATGTACTAGAACATGGCTTTCATACATTCTAAAATATCATGCTACATACTGCCGTCTCTATTCAAAAAATCACTTCCACAGATTGTAGCAAAGAGAGGAAGAAAGGTTATTTACAAATTAAAAACTTATATTTAAGAAGATCTACAAAGACCGTGTACATAATTATTTCCAATGATATTATAAGTAAAAAGACACCTAAACCTATTTTTTCACACAAGTTTTATTTCCAGCCAGGAGTCAGGCAGTTATTTAATATCCAGGCAACGACTGTGTTGCTGCAGTAGTAATTGGATAGATAACAATCAGGATTGACCGTAAATCTCACTAGAGGTCCGTAGAACCGACTTCTAGCAAAACCAGTTGCGTGATGTGAGATTCATTCGCTTTAAGATAGTTTTATTATCTTTATTATAAACTTTAATCACACTTGATTTACATTTTTTTACAATGTCTCTATTCGCCAAACTGTTCTAACAGTTTGTAGGCGTTCCGCTCAATTTATAATAAACTTAGTACTTAAATGCTAGTTTTTAAATTACTACTGCAACGGTGTACTAACTAAAAAAAAACAAAATATATTCAAGACATAAACAATACATAAATATGTGTAACCTGACTATTTTCTGGGTACCTGCTTTATGTACATGTTGATCTATTGCTATATCCAAACACTAGCTGACCCGCGCAACTTCGTCTGCGTCTCTCAATAGTAATAAATTTTCTCCGTTTTTGAAACATTCTTCATTGGTGCTCCGCTCCTATAGGTCTTAGCGTGATGATATATAGCCTAAAGCCTTCCTCGATAAATGGGCTATCTAACACTGAAAGAATTTTTCAAATCAGACCAGTAGTTCCTGAGATTAGCGCGTTCAATCAAACAAATAAACAAACTCTTCAGCTTTATAATATTAGTATAGATTTCTTTTAGTCTTAGTTGAAATTTACATTTTATTTTCTTTTCCTCCCTTAGTATTTGATATTTATTACATAACTTTGGTACTACATACTTCCTAGTCCTGTCACCATACTAATTATTTACTTTTAACTGCTCTAATTTCCCCTTCTTTATAACTGTGACACTATAATAATATTTTTTCTTTATCTTATATTCTTTACTATAATATGATTCTAATGCCATTAAATATTTAAGGCATTGCTCTTGAACGAATTAAAAATTACCTACGCTTAATCGTAGAACGATGTCTTGATTACGACAATAGATCCATCTGCATCTGAAGAAATAACAGATAAATTTGTTAATGACGGTAAACAGTAGCGCTTGTTATTTAAACGAACGATTATTCCCAGCGACTAAGCCAATTTCATCAGGAATTTAGCCCCACCACCGTCCATGTCACAGCTGGTCATATTTGTAAAAGTAACCTCCCCACTATCTAGAGTTACGTCACATATTTTGAAAATTTCAAATCCAGATATTATTTAAATAATAACAAAAGTTTTTTTAAATACTGAGATATGTTTTGAACTGTGACGTCACGAAACTTGGACCCCTCGTCACACAATTTCATCGACCCCCCCCCCCCCCCCCACTGGTATGGTAGCATATGGAACTTGTAATAACGAAAGATCTTCACTGCTTTCATTATACAGAACGGTCTTTGTTGACAAACATAGCTTGCGAGTTTCTGGCATCAGTTCAAATGCTCTTCAACCTCGGTACCAATTTAAACATAATTTCTTTTATGAATAGTGTGCATTAAAGAAGCTTCTGTTATATTCTGTTAGCTTTAGCTATCTTCCATCATCAGCAGCCTATCGCAGTCCACTGTTGGACATTGGCCTCTCGTATTGCACGCCGCTTCGATCGATTTTCAGCTTCTCGCACTCTACTATCTTTGTATAAAATGAAGTCTTCTTAGAAAGAAAGAAAAATACTTTAATTGGCACATTTTACAGGATTGTTACATATTTACAACAGAGACATGTATACGAGTAAAATACATCTGTACCAATATGGACCACGACTCAGCATAATGCTAGGCGCAATGCACCTAGCGCTGGTTTTCAGCGCAGCCCAAGGGTGTTGTCCGCGTGTCTGTTTGATAGAGTAAATATTCGATCATTATGATAGCCTAGTATAGCAAGTTATAAAGAAATATTGGTGTGAGAATATTCCGAGAACGATAGTGATTGCATAATAACTTGATTAATAGGAAAACATTTAAATATATAATGAGTACTAATTGGATAACAATTTGATTGAATTAAGACATTATGACCATGATAGTAAATATATAATAATTTCTAGTTATTAATAAAATAAGGTGAGATACGGCACAGCACGGCATCCAAGGTCATGGCACGCACTCCATTTTATATCACGCTAAGAGTTACTCTGACGTCTTCTTCCTTACATTCTTTTACGCTTAGATCTTTCAAACTACGCAACGGATTTGAATGCGGTTTTCACCAATAGATATAGTGATTCAAAAGGAAGGTCTATACATGTATGTATAATACATTGCACCGGTGCGAAGCCGGGGATCGTCGCTAGTACATTGTAAACAAATACGGAGTTACATGATTTGGTATTTTGGTCTTTGGACCAAAGCGTCATATTGTCATAGAAATTACCAGCTCCTCCAATTTATGAATAATTCTAATTAGTTGCGTGTTCTGAGATAGTTTAACTGTTTTCTGGGACTTCTGGAATGTCCTTGATATTTTCGTGGATCACTGCTGTTGATCCTGATGTACAGGAGTTAGAGTATTGAATTTTTGGGGGGATCATCATTATCAATAGCTTTTAATAGTCATCTGCTTGCCTCTCCTTAGAAAGGAGGTTTTGGTTTGGTTTGGCCAGACGGGTTGGTATAGGGTTTGATTCAAGTTTTCCTGCGTAGTTTGCACCCTTAGTCGGGATGAATAGGGATGGTGAAGGTGACACTCCGTAATCTTAATCCGTCACCACACACAAATGCACAGAACCACTAAATTGCATGCAATTAGTTTAGACATTGTTTCGTTGACATCCGTGGCAACGATTTTGATTATTCTACGTTTTCAATACTTTATCTATACAAACACTCTTTTTGTTCATAAATTAGCATAAATACATACTCATTTCCAAAATATGTTGCATTAATTACGTATTTAAATTACCCATATATACATACATATATTAATGCACACCTAACCTTTCGATAAAGGATAGAGTATTATAAACTTCATTGTACATAAATTTAGAACATCAAGGGTACGTCAAATTATTGTACAAATGGCGGCGTTATCGCTGAAATAAAAAATCTTACAGGCAACCTTTGAATGGATTAATAGACTGTAGATAGAATTGGGCAGTTTTGGTGTGAAAAATGTAAAAGAATCATAAAATATTTATACAGCAGACAGCATTAGATTTCGATAAAAGTAAATAACAAAGTATATTGATTGTAATGTACTAACTAATGTACTAGTACTAACTGAGTACTAGCAATACTTATTTAAATACCAATTATTACACGTACATAGTATGTAAAACATATACACACTCTATAAAATAAATAAATACCTACAAAATATCTAGATTTCCATTACGTTGCGTTGATAAAAACAATATAGTATAAATTTCAGGCAGGGTACAGCCCCGATACGTAAGAAATTTGCTCTATTGCCCTCTTAAACTGAATGTCTCCCTCTAAATGGGGAAATTTGGAATTTCATATTTCCCTGATCATACAGGGGTAAATAAAAGAATTCGGGTTATTTTCTCTCAAATTTTTAATCATGAGAGTATAATATTATCTTGGAAATTTGCTTAGGAATCTTAAGTAGGGACTGTTACGCTCGGCTGTGGTACAATGAAATCAATTGCACTGCACGGATGGCGTAGTGGTTTAAGTGGTCGCCAGCCGCTTCCTATTACGCCGAGTGTTGTGGGTTCAAACCCCACATTGGACAACTCTTTGTGTGACCCATAAATTGTTGTTCTGAGTCTGGGTGTACTTTGTATCCGTTTCATGTATGTATGTTTGTAAAGTCCCCCGCGACACAGGATTTATTCCTAGTGCGGGAGTTGTCTTTTTAAAAATAGACTAGAATTTCAGTTTTATAGCTACAACAATGCCCATCTGCTACTGTAATGAGAATGAAAATGCAATTAGTTATAATGTGTGTACCCACACACATTATAACTAATGACACTACACTACATGGTGACGTAAGACATGGATAGGGACTTTGCTGATATCAAACTATTATAGCTCTCGTAATACTAGCATAATCGTTTTTTTTAATTACAAGCGCCACTATTTACCGTCAGGAACATATTTATCTGTTATTTCCTCATATGCAGATTGATTTACTGTTAGAAGCGAGAGATTTTCCCAGATATTTTGTTCAGCAACTAACCGTAACATTTAAAACAATTAGTCGCGTTTGTATACTGTGACTCAAACCAATTGGTTTGTTTTGACCGATGTTTGACGTGACCCATCTCTGTACAGTCTAGAATGTTCGATACGTGAAATGCAATAAAACACCGTTTAACCGACACCGTTTAGTTCGTGACTGCCTTCCAATGACTGTAACACATTTTTGTACACATATATTATCCGTGCGGTGACGGATTAAGAATACGGAGTGTCACCATCCCTATTGATGCCGTGGGTGTTGTAGAATCAGACTAAGGGAGGAAATTACGCATGACAACAGCACTACAAATAGAAGGAAAACTTGAAACAAACCCTACACCAACCCGTCTGACCAGCATGGTATAGTAAGTCAAAACCTCCTTTTGAAGGAAAGGCCTATGTCCAGCAGTCGACTGGAAGAGGATATTGATGATATATATAATATTTTCACAAGAATCTTACTCAGATTCCTGATATTAAAACTTAATTCAGACGTACGCACATATATCCCAGTGAACAGTCAAAATAAACAAATCTCCAGTTTGTTTTGAACAAAATAACTACTTACTCTAAAATTTGAAACACTTCATAATAAATTTTGGAACGTATGAGAGCCCTGTTTTTGCACATAAGTAGTAAGGTAGCAACGCACTTGTATCTAAATAATAATAATAAATAATAATAATAACCTCACACATCTCACACACGGCCGTCTGATCCCAAACTAGGCAGAGCCTGTGCTATGGTAACCAGACTGCTGATAAACATACTTATATAGTTTTAAATACATACATACATCTGTCGCAATACTTCCTGCAAGCCTTTTTCCCTACGGCTGGACTTTCATCAGACCTCCACAACCCAAGTCAGTGATCGAAGTTCTTCAGAAAGACTGTTATCGGACTTCTTAGGGTTCCAACTACACAAACCTCTAGAGTGTAACCGACAAAAGTAATAAATGTAAAACAAAACAATACTTCCTTAACTTAATGATGTAGCTATTGTTATTGGATTATTTTTTATTAATGAAATGTTACATAGTGTAATGTTAATAAAGAAGCGGCGAGGTGAGCGCTTAACTCTTAGGACGTCGCACGTCGCGGCGCTCGGATGACCTATGACCCGTTACTGTCGCGCCCTTGACCTAGTGACCCAGTCACAGCTGAGCGAAGTCATTATTACCTCAATATCTACGATATTTTATAATTCAATGAAATAAACATATTTGGAATCCCTGATATATATTCTTCTAAACTTAATAACAGAGACGCTACCGCGTCAAAATTTGGTGTCACAACTGGGGTGACGGCGACGCGTCGGAGGTTAAAACACTACACCATCCGTGCAGCACTTTCTATGACAACTAGACTGGTCTAGTCGACCGTTGACGCAACACTGTGTTCCCATGGTGTCGCAAGCCGCCTTGTAGACTATGTCACGCGTCATTAATGAATATAGTATTTTATTTATGTATATTATACATAAGTTAGATTCATCTTAAATCAATAATTTTAATTTAAAAAAATTCTATTGGTCCCGAAGGTCGACTGGGACAGAATGTCCAAGGGCCAGGACATTAAGTCGGAGACACACATATGTATGTATATAATATACCTACTATATACCTATTGGCTAAATAAATTGTGTATTTAAAAAAATATTCGTAGAAACACAAAGCACGAGGCATATAGCGGAAAATTTTTGCATTCTGTCGTGAGTTGAACAACAATTACGGGTAATTAAGTAATTATGTAAATAAGTTAAAACTTCGTAATAAATAAATTTTATTACCTTATTTTCGTTATTTTACTTTACTTGCAATAATAATTTATATGTACAAAACGCCGTAACTGAATAATATAAAAAATAAAGAAAATATGATCACGTTTCTGAATTCCGTCAAAAGCTCAAGTGGCTTCCAATTCGCTCTCCGTGGAATACTCGTATATTCATTTTTTATAGCATCTTGTTCAATCCTAGAGCCCCCTTCTACCTCAAAGAACGGTTCAAGTTCCTTAATGACACACATGAAGAATATCCGAGGTCATCCCAGGATTTATGACTGGAGCTGCCTCTGAATTCTATAAAATTTTATTACCATTCTTTTACTGTTGAAGCTGTACGCTTGTCGAATGTATTGCCGATAAACATCAGGCGAGCGGAAACAGTTTTAAGAAAATGGTTAATAATTTTATGTATTAGGTCTTTACCTATGAAATTGCCGTTTTGTATGCAATAAGTGAAAGTACTTATTTTTCAAACTTTTTTATTTCTGTTATTCGAAGTAATCACCCATGCAATCGACGCATCTTTGCCAACGCATTGGCAGTGTATTGATGCCCTTCTTGTAAAAATCAGCTGGACGGGAGGCAACAAACTCTTCGAAGGCATTTTGTACTGCCTCTCGGGAATTGAATTTTTTACCCACTAAAAAGTTGTCTAAATTTTGGAAAACGTAATAGTCGGTAGGTGCAAGGTCTGGTGAGTATGGCGGATGAGGGAGAGCTTCCAACCCCAGCTCTTGCAGCTTGGAGACTGTCTGTTGCGCAGTATGGAATTAAATCTATTACGAAATTAGGGCATAATGCGATTAAACTTTTTTTTTATGTGATATACTTAATTAGTTATGTATGTAGGTTTGTATATTTGTTGGAGTAAATAAATATGTGTTTTTATGTGTAAATATTTACCTAAACCGCCTTTCTTAGGAGAGGCCTATGTCCAGCAGTGGACTATTAAAGGCTGTTGATGACGGTTGCCTGGAAGAGATTGATTACATGTGTGATATTTTTATGTACCATACTAGTTTGTACAACGCTGTACAAATAAAGAGTTTGTATATATTAATCTGTCAATCTATAATTCGTCTGTATGGTATTGGGTCCTAAATATTTATAAATAAAAATACACAGTATTCTTTAACCCATCCCTGTTACTGCCGGCGCAAAGGTGCAAATAACACTCTCTGCGTTCAATGCTGAATGGCAATGGCGGGACCACTGAACGGGAGTCACCACTTACTGCGTTCAGTCTCATGAACAAGCATATGTACCTCAACTGCCCAAGGTCATACATTGGCTATGGGTTTCTCCAACGGTTAGATTTGTTTGTCTATAAATGTATATACGTATGTTTATGATATACTTAATTCTTGGGACGAAAGATACAGGCCCGGCCTAGTTTAGACGTTCAGGATAATGCATTGCTAAAACACCTAGTAAATGAGTGTTTTATAATCGACTGCACGGATGGCGTAGTGATTTAAGCGGTGAGTTTTGTGAGTCCGATCCCCACATGGCACGACACTTTATTTGATCCACAAATTGTTGTTCTGAGTCTGGGTATTCTTTGTGTCCGCTTCATGTGTGTTTGTAAAGTCCCCCGCGACACAGGATATATTCCTAATGCGGGAGTTGTCATTTAAAAATAAAGATAGAAAAAAATATATCTATTTTAAATATAACTAATATTTAAACAAATGTATGATCAAAGTGGTATTTTGGTATCAATATACTTATTATTTTATTATTAAACTACAGCTAAAACCACAAAGGCACTTTAGTCCTAAAACTCATCTAGACAGTAACACATCATCTATAAAGTTAATACCAACACAAATAAATTACAAAATAAATGACAACAACAATGTAAGTTATTATCAAGTGAGGCGAAGTTGCATATGCAAGGACACGTGGATTTGTTTTCATATGATGGCAACAGGCATGACTCATGACTTAGTACCGAGAAACCGAACTTTGAACACATGGCTTTTGCGCATCAATGACAACATAATGTGTTTGTAATGCTTTAATGCCTTAACTACCTAACCAATCGTCATGATATTTTGAATACATGTTTCCAGGGGTAGTCCCGAGATAATCACCCACTTATGGTGGATGGTATCCGAGGGCGTTTCCGCACAGAAAAAAAACAAAAAAGGGGGTAGACAGAAGCGTATTAAACCCTCACCTTTAGTCGACTACAATTTTAGTAGTAGTATACCTACATATTTCTAAATACATACATATTTTAATTCGTAATTTGGTATAGAGATAGTCCGAGTCCCAGGAAAGGACATAGAATAGTTTTTATCCCAGAAATCATCGTTTAAGGGGGTGAAAAGGGGGGGGTGAAAGTTTGTATGGGGAATCAATAACCGCTGAACCGATGAAGATAAAATTTGGTATAGAGATAGTTTGAGTTGTTGGTTAGGAAATAAAAGCTAGTTATAGATAAATTACACCCAGACACAGAAATAAAAAAATCTGATCATGGTCATCACTCACAAATTACTTACGCAATATTCGTCAGTGATCCTGTTTGTTGAGTCGGAGGTCGTGGCTTCAATGCCTACCTAAAACATTTGATTGCGTAACTTGTTTGGATGTAATTTACCTATAACATGTATGTATTTAGAAATATTATTATTTTATAATGCACTAGAATATCATAGATCTGATGATCTTCATAAAATATATAAGTATGTTTATCAGCAGTCTGGTTACCATGGTACAGACGCATAGTTATGGATCACACGAGTTGCAGTAATAAAGTTCAGAAATATATTATAGTTCAAAATTATTTACAACCATCTTATAAGTATTTTACGTCAATTTTCATATGCAGTTGAATCGAATAAAAAAACAAACAACGACAACAATAAGCGATAAGATTTATTAAAGATATTAAACTGCGCACGCGCCGATTGCAATACCATTTTGCCATCTGTCCATGAGTCACCGACCGCGGCGGTCGTCCCTTCCATATAAAAACATGTTGTTTATGGTAATACTAAATACCGACAATAGCTGTAATTTCGTAGAACTGTATTGGTGGGAATTGCTTTAAGCTTTAAATGGTTTTAGACAAAGGGTCAAAAAATTCCATTATTGCAATATTATTTAGAATCTAATTGTTCCGAGTCTGGGTGTTCTTTGTGTCCATTTCATGTATGTTTGTTAAGTCCTCCGCGACACAGGATTATATATTCCTAATGTGGGAGTTGTCCTTTAAAAACAGAGAAAAAACAGATGTATTTTTAAATTGTGTATTTGTAATTTATGTTGTTTGGAAACAGCTAATTTGGTTTCGATTCCAGGACGAATCACTTGCTTGGTCAATATACATTTCATGTCTTTGTGGACAAGGATAATCACTTAAAAGCAGGTGGGATTTGGGCTTTACTAACCTCACTCACTGGCAAAGCAAAGCAAAGCAAAAATTGCTCAACATCAGTTTTCGTATCAAACAATTGGTCTAGTGTTTAGTGACCCTGAGAACTATTTTCTTTGTACACCAAAAGCAATATAAAAAGTAAGACAATTCAGTATTTTCCAATACTATTGGCGGCATTTTGGTTGCAATAAGAAAAAACAATATTCAGTAGAAGTAAAACCTTTTAATCGTTCAAATATAGAATATTGCTGATACATGAAAAAAATCGAGATAATGACAAAGCCAACGAATAAAAATATAATTTTAAGGTAATCTATTGCATAAACAAAAACTCTATCCACTAAACCAGAGAGTAATTTGAATACTTATTAAACTAGCATACGAAAAAACTTTGTCGTATTAAAATCTATAAAATATACCATGTAATACTTTCCCGAAGGGGTGGGTAGAGTCGTAATAGTCCATATTTCCAACCGACAAAACAATAAGTCAGTTAGGTCAGTTAGTCGGTTGTATATTTTTAAATGTTTGTTATATCATAAGTCATAACTCCGTCATTTATCAACTAATTTAGAAAAGTATTCTTCCTGTTTTGTGTTTTTTTATGTTAGCGGGGGCAGACGAGCAGACGGGTCACCTGATGGAAAGTTACCATCGCGGCCATGACCGTCTGCAACTCAGGAGAGTACTCTAATATCCGTAGAGATCGCCGTGAGCGATAAGACCGCCGATTATTACGTCTTTATATTTGTAAGTTTCTTATGTGTTAACTGTAAACAATAAAGAAATAAATAATAATTCAAGTTAGAAGAAAAAAATACCACCTCTATGGGTGGAAAAAAAAAGAAATGAAAACAGTTTAGTACAATTGTTTATTCCATTCCATCAGGCATGATGCAGCCGCATTGAATTAAATTGAATCATAGAGACATAACCTTTTTTTTTTGTTGACGGTGTAGAAAATCCCTTCGGATCTCCTGCTCCTCGGGGACTATGAGCCAGGAGCATGTGGGGATTCCACTAAAAACCACCCCGACGGCCGGCCTCAGGTGTCCTACTCTGGGGAGGACCCGGACCATGTTATTTCAGGTCCTCGCTGAATTGACACCATGCCTAATCAGGCCCTATCCCAGGGAAGAATAGAGACATAACCTAGAGAGAAAAACAGCCCCAAACAGCAACAAGAGAGATGGATAATAGATAGTACCCTCTATCTCTTTCTAGTAGATCTCTGTGGTTGGCTGGGGAATATGAGGGTTTAATAAGTAGCCAATCGCAGCTTAGCTATAACAAAGACAACAACAACTAACAGAGACAAAGGGAAACACCGGGCATCCATCTCTCTCGTTGAGTGTATCGCTTCCACTTACAGACAGTGCCCCGTGTTATCTCCATTCTTATATCTTAATGGTCCCAATTATATCATAGGGGGCAAGGATATCGAAGCATACGTTCAATAAAAACAATTAACTATATGATTAGTAAAAAACTAAGTACGTTCAAATACTTTTATTGCGGTTTATTAACCTGTGACTCACCTCTTAGCTCTAATCTAGCCCATCTATTTTTTTAATAGAGCTGCGAGCTACGAAAACAACGGAAAAATCCTCTACATTTAATAAGTAAATTGAGGGTTCGGATAGTGAAGTGGTTTAAATAGTTTTATCAGCGTTTCGAATGTTCTCGAATCAATTTCTACATTGCGGTGATGTTTGTAGGAACGTGACACCGGTATCTTAGTATCAAGGGTGATAATAAGTTACCGGTCTCACGACCGGATGGTGTAGTGGTTTGTGTAACGGACTGCTATTCCAAAGGTCGATTCCCGCTCGAGTCAAACATTTGTGTGCATGAACATTTAATGTTTGATTTGGTCTGGGTGTTTCTATGTATAATATGTATGTATTTACATAAAAAAAGGATATATGTATTTATATCAGTTGTCTAGTACCCATAGTACAAGCTCTGCTTAGTTAGGACTAGATGGCGTTGTGTGAATGTGGTAGAATAATATTATTATTATTATCACCATAATGTAGAAATTTATTCGAGAACATTTGAAACGCTGATTAAACAATTACTCAACAACTGAAGTTATTAAACAAATTGAAAATTATATGAAATGAACGTTATATTAAGTGTGTTAGAGCAATGTTATTAATTGAAATATAGCATTTTCCATACTGATATCATAAATGCTAAAGTATGTCTGTCTGTTACTTCTTCAAGCTTAAACTGCTGAACCTATTTAAATGAAATATGGTATTGAGATAGTTTGAGTCCCGGACAAGGAAGTTTTTATCCAGTCTGTCTGTCTGTCTGTTTGTTCCGGGTAATCTTCAAAACGGCTAGACAGATTTTGAAAATATTTCACTACTAAGTAGCTGTCCATATAAGGAGTAACATAGGCAATTTTTTCTCCCCGAAAAAACCTATAAAATTTTGCCCGGTCCGGGAATCAAACCCACTAGGCAGCGCTTTTCAAATTCCACGCGAACGAAGTCGCGGACAGCAGCTAGTATCATCTAAAATTGTAAAATATGTCGTTGTTATGCCAAATATACACACCCGTATGTTAGTATGACAATGACAAGGCATTATCGGTCCTGCATTTCAGTTGTCCATAGAGTTATTCATTCATATTCATTCATTCAGAGTTCATTCACCGTGTAATTACCGGTAACAGACAGTAGATAATCGCCATAATTCTGAAACAATTACCTTATTTGTTTTACTACTTTTAACAGACTTAAAAAAGGGGAAATTCTCAATTCGGTTTTTTTTGTTTCTTATACCAGAACTCAGACAATTTTGTAACGATTTAGAAAATTCTTTTTATTTTAATATGAGTGGATACACCACAATGGAACCACCATTCAAATTAAAAGTAAAAATAGCCCCTCCCCCTCCTAAATTATTAAATGAAAAATACAGTTTTTCATCATGATGTAGGCGTAATGATGTCGTTTATATTTTTAAAATGTTAAAACTGCTTTCTATTTATTTCATTGATTATCCAGAACCTGCCAATACTGGCTATTTGACATCCCTATTTTAGTGATCTCTCCAATCACACAGAAGAAAATTTTACATAAACATAATATTTATAAAGAAAACTAACACCGAACAAACATAACAATTCTAGTTAATTATTTGAGTCATAAGATGCTATAACGACTGCATAACATCTGATAAAACAAGTTGACCTTGAACGAATTTGCGTCGGAGTCATTTCTTGCTAATCTCATAGAACAACATTTTCTGAGACTTTTATTTCACTAAGAGGGAGTGCAAAGGGGTGTTGCCGTGTGGTGACGGATTAAGAATACGGAGTGTCACCACCCCTATTCATCCCGTGGGTGATCTAAGAACCGTCGGAGGCAGCAAACTACACAGGACAACAGCACTGCAAAGAGAACGAAAACTTAAAACAAACCCTATACCAACCCTATATATAGTAGGTCAAAAGCTCCTTTCTAAGGAGAGGCCTATGTCCAATAGTGGACTATTAAAGGCTGTTGATGTGATGATGATGTGAATCATCGTTGAGGAGCCGGGCTTCCACATAGAAAGTTCTTAAAGTAGTAAATATACTGTTTAATATCACGGTTAGGAATGAAGCCGTTATTACATTAAGCCCTTGTTAAAACCCCTCAAATAAAAGCCATATAACTTACGTACTGAATAATATAAAACAGGAAACGCGCGATTGTAAGTTATTAATATTGTTTAATGTAGAACCCTTCGGCCACCGTTTCTCTCAAGGTAACTTTGATTAGAATAACACTGTGACTCCAACAACAGAACTATTGAATACGGAACTGTTTCCAGTAAATCTTCAAAACTAATTTTGTCAACTCTATGTACATGGAAGATTCAGACACTTCCGTTAAAATTCCAAGAATGTTTTACATCATATTATGTTTAAAAAAAGTATACGTCACTTACCTTCTTGTATAATTCTTTAATAATCTGTATCAGGAAGTGTTCTATTTTTAAACTGTAGGCGTGTTACGGACAACATTGACCTAGACAATGTTGTTTATGGCTTCGCGCCAAAAAGATGGAAAATCGATATTTTCATTACTTAATTTTATAACTTTAATTTTATAGTATCGTTAAATATAATATAAGAGAGTAAGATAATGGTTTTTATTTATTTTAGTATTATTTATTTATTTACTTTAATTATAACGGTTTCACCAATTACAATAATTAAAGTCATAAATTATATACATATATCAATACAAAAAAGAAACAAATGAAAACAAAGATAAAATTTAAATAAAAAAAGTCTAAACCGCTGTTTATGTTGCTGCGTGTTTGTCGGTTATCGTGGTAAAATCGTCCGGTACCGTTTTTTAAGAAACAAAATATCTTCGTACTAAATTTCATCTGCCTCGGTTTAGCGGTTATTGATTCCCCATACAAACTTCCACCTCCCTTTTCATCCCCCTAAAGGATAATTTCAGGGATAAAAACTACCCTATATCCTTTCCCGGGACTCAAACTATCCCTATACCAAATTTCATCTAAATTGGTTTAGCGGTTTAAGCGTAAAGAGGTAACAGACAGACAGACAGACAGACACACTTTCACATTTATAATAATTAGTCTTGTCACACTTCAAATTAAAGTTCTAACAACAGCAATGTATAAACTCGTCCTAGAATGTTAATTTTTAAATTATTGAAAAGTGATCTGACCTCGCCGATAACATTACAGCTATTTCCCTAGTAAACATATATATGCCTGCACTATCCTTCTGTAGTATATGTAAATACTTAATAATATAAATTCTGTCTTATGTGCATTATTTTATGATATATTTATTTATAATTAGTTAATACGCAAGTTATACACAGGCGGACATAATACCCAGGGCGACGACTGGATGGCGCAGTGGTTTGTGTAACGGACTGCTATTCCAAAGGTCGCGGGTTCGATTCCCGCTCAAGTCAAACATTTGTGTGCGTGAACATTTGATGTTTGATTTGGTCTGGGTGTTTCTATGTATAATATGTATGTATTTACATAAAAAAAGGATATATGTATTTATATCAGTTGTCTAGTACCCATAGTACAAGCTCTGCTTAGTTTGGGACTAGATGGCGTTGTGTGAATGTGGTAGAATATATTATTATATTATTATTATATTATCTGCCAGTCCTCTTACGCAAATCGTCACTCCACCTGGCCTATGGGCGTGCTACACTGCGTTTGCCGAGACCCGGTCTCCACTCAAGAACTCGTTGCACGTCGTCGTCGAGAGAATCGAGAAGTAACAACTCAAATAAACATATTTGTCATTTAATTGACGTAAACTAGTGTATGCTCAAATTGTTTTGAACTTGTTTACGACTGACGAAAGATAAATAATGATAAAAACATTAGTCATGACAGAATCGGGACACTTTAGGGTTTTATGCGAGTCAAAATACGTAACACGTAAATACCCGACATATAAAATATTTAATCCAAATAAATTACGATCCCCCGCCTAAATAGGCGGGAGATCCTAATGGACGGAGGCCTCAAACACGGTCGTTTTATCCTAAACTAAGCAGAGCCTGTACTAGATTTCTGATAAACATACTTGTATATTTTTTTATGCTTACATGTTATTTGAACGATACCTATACCTAAAAATTGTGACTGTCTGTTTGTTCCGGGTAATCTTCTTAACACCTGGCCCGATTTTGATAATATTTTACTATCATGTAGCTGTCTGTATAAGGATTAACTTAGGCTATTTTCCCTCTCAGAAAACCCTTTAAAATTTTGTGAGTCCGGGAATCGAACCCACTAAGGCAGCGTTTACCAGCCAGTTATGGATAAATTACACCCAGACAGAACCAATGATCGTGATCATCACACAAATACTTGTCCTAGGTGAGAATCGAACCCAGCACTTCCGGCTAAGCAGTCAGGATCACAAACCACTACTGCAACAGATCTGTTAGCCCATCATCAATTCCTTGACCTACATGTTTATAATAAACAAACACATAACTAACACAATACTATCAAGTTAAACAACCGTCAACGTTATCACGTTACTGTAGGATACTGGCAAAGATTTTGTTGGCGTACGTGACTAGAAACATCTTGCATTAGTAACAATATCAGCATCAGATTCAACCATTTCTTTGAACATAATATCATCACCTCACACCTCACGTGTGTTTACAACAGCCTTTAATACTCCACTGCTGGGCTTGTGCCTATCCTTAGAAAGTTTTGGCCTACTATACCACGCTGGCCAGACGGGTTGATACAGGATTTGTGTCAAGTTTTCCTTCTCTTTGCATTGCTGTTGTCCTGCGTAATTTGCTCCCTTTTTAGTCGGCTTTTACGACACCCACGGAATGAATTTTCCAAGACAGTTTAATTTCTTCCTGGGACTTCCCGAGTGTCATAACTCGGTGTGTTCGTGGGTCACTGCTGTGGATCCTGGTGTACAGGAGTGGTGGGTGTGTGGGTGGGATTAGTCCCCACGGAATGAATAGGGGTGGTGATACTCCGTATTCTTAATCCTTCACCACACGGACCACACATATTCGTAATAGATGACGCATTATTCTGTCTAATCTATTACGAGTCAGAGATATTAGTTATGAAACAGCTTATAAACAGGTACAACTATGAATATATACAGCCATAAATAAATATTAACATGTGACATTTATAAGTGGTCTAGTAGTCTAGTAGTTAGTGACCCTGACTGCTAAGCCGGAGGTCGTGGGTTCGATTCCCACTTAGGACAAATATTTGTGTAATGAGCACGATCTTTTGTTCTGTGTCTGGGTGTAATTTATCTATAATATGTATGTATTTAGAAATATATAAGTATGTTTATCAGCAGTCTGGTTACCATAGTACAGGCTCTGCCTTATTTGGAATCAGACGGCCGTGTGTGAGATGTGTAAGGGTATTATTATCTATACTAATATTATAAAGCTGAAGAGTTTGTTTGTTTGTTTGTTTGAACGCGCTAATCTCAGGAACTACTGGTCCGATTTGAAAAATTCTTTCAGTGTTAGATAGACCATTTATCGAGGAAGGCTATAGGCTATATATCATCACGCTAAGACCAATAGGAGCGGAGCACCAATGAAGAATGTTTCAAAAACGGAGAAAATTTATTACTATTGAGAGACGCAGACGAAGTTGCGAGAGTCAGCTAGTTATTTATATACAAAATACATACAAGTAGATAAAATTCTTTAATCGGTGAACCTTACTTGTTCAGATTAACACAAACCACTTTGCCACATGGAGATTAAATCTTTTCATAAATGAGAAATGAAATTAAAAGACTCACCTCGCTCGCTTTTCAACCCTTAAACCTTTACGTAATCTGGTCTTCTACCGGCTAAAAGGTCGTAGCCGACGACGACTCCGCTCCCGCTTATAGTACAAAATAAGCAGACCGCGCGCTGTCTGTTGTTAGTTGTTACTGTAAAGTGCGTCTACAGAGCACGATGTTAAGTCCATATTTAAATGCTTATACTTTGGTTGGGTGGGATCGGAGCCGTTAAAAGTCGGCTACGACCTATGTACGGATAATAAAGCGAGCCACGTGACACAAGCAATGATTAAAAACAGAGGTAAGTCAGACTCAACACTTGTTTGAAGATAGTTTAACTGTCACACTCCACCAGATGGTTAGCGTCAAATCAAGGGTCAAAATTGGGTTCATCCCTTCATCGTCATTCTTCATCATTCCGTCCAATGGATATTTTCGGTGTGCGCGGTTGAACACCTCCCAAACGGGTCGACCGATTTTCGTAAAATTTTGTGTGCATATCGGGTAGGCCTGAGAATCGGCCACCATCTATTTTTCATCCAGCAATTATTATATTTTTACAAAGAAATTTGAAATAATGTATATGGCAAAACAACGTTTGCGGGTCAGCTAGTATACATATACTAGTGGGCGATTTGGGCCTAGGCAACTCTATGCCTTTATTAAAAAAGTGTAGTCTAGTCTCGCAAAGAACAAAAAGCAAAATTCTGGGACTTTACCGGATTGGCCGGTCCTCTGGCAACTCCAGTTTGCGGTGAGGCGATTTGTTGAAATGTAACCGACTAAAATAATAAATATACTAGAATCGCGAAGAATGCCCTTGACATTAAGCCCGGCATTGTATATTTTTTCTGTATAAAACGTTAATAACTTTTTTTTTCAATGTTAGAGGGAGGGGAAGACTTTCCATCAGGTGATCCGCACCTGATGGAAAGTGACTATCATGAACGTAAATAACCACATCTTGTGCTTTGCAGCGCATTAAATAGGACGAACGAATCCAAGAACAGCATTAAGATCATCCAAACTAAGCATTTTCTTTTTGCATAGACAACTGCAGCAGTGGGAATTTGTTTTCTTAAAAAGACAACTCCCGCATTAGGAACATATCCTGTGTCGCGAGGGACTTTACGTTTGTATTGTTTGTGTTCTTTGTGTCCATGAAACGAACACAAAGAACACACAGACTCAGAACAACTATTTGTGGAGCACACAAAGTGTCGTCCCATGCGGAGATCGAACTCACAACACGCAGCGTACCCCTTAAACCCCTTCGCCATCCGTGCAGTCGAACTATTTAGTTAGGTCTGTTATTTTAGGAGTTATTTTAATAGTCGCCCAAGATGCACGCGTAATTTATTTGCTTGTTCATTTTTAAGGTGTAACTAGATGTTACCGTTCAGTTTTTTATCTCGTGAGCATGTTTTTGCTCGTGCAAGTCCGCATGTGGCAACGGCTTTTTTTTTTAGTTTTGAATATCTTTTTTTTATATTTCTTGTTTTAAAAAATAACTCCCGCTTTAGGAATATATCCTATGTCACGGGGGACTTTATAAGAAAACTCATGACAGGAAAACTACTTATAATGGGTATAACATATAGTGCTAAGTGCAAACCATTTCTTAAATCACCGAATAAAGTTCAGTAACAATGTTTTAAATATCAATATATGACTATAACGCAGCTCGGGGAGTCCTAATAGCCTCTGGAATTATAGGATGGATGTCACTCCTGCCCGTTCAGTCCTATTTCATTTTCCATTATAGTGTCCCTTAACTTAGCTCTCATCCTAATTCCTTAATTAAATTCAAATTTTGAATAAAGTTTCAAGTCAAAGTAATCTCATGTTAAAGAAATTCTATTTATTATGGCTGGTAAGTCTTAGTATGTAATTTATATCTATTATTTTTTCTTAAACATGTATTCTATCTTTTACTATTATTTTATCTTTTTCTTATTACTTTAAAAGTGTGAAGAAAAAGATTTCACTTAATGTCTTGTTTTTATGTTTATTCAAAAGAAACTAATTGTGAAATTTAAAAAGCTTTGAATTTTAGACAATGATATATGAAGGAACTGTATGTATGTTTGTTAGCATTTCTAATCATTTTTATTTATGTTGCTTCTTGAAACAGTATAGGTATGTTTTTTGGATCCATTGCCTTTTATTGGATCATACTGAAATTATAGCCATGGATACAAAGAAGGATATAGGATTATACCTTTCATCCAAAAGTTTTATCAGAAATACTTATTTCCCTGAAATGGTCAGCAAAGCTACAAGTAAAAGCTACAAACAAATCTTTTGTTTTCCTACATTATTTTTATAAATAATTAAATTTTATACAATCATGGTATAATGAAATAAATTTCTGTAATTAACTAATAATAATCAATATAGATCAATTATCAACCATTTACTTAATAAAATATTAATAATTTTCTGATCCTTTTATATATGTATTAAGTATAAGTTTTATATTTAAAAGTACCCAAATTTTTTCATTCATCATTCATCTTTGTCAAAAGTTTTGAAAATAAATAGAAAAAAAATTGAAATAAGAAGAAAATGTCGAATTACCACAAAACAATTAAAAAAAAAAGAGTAATTGTAGTCTTTGGTAATTGAATGAAAAAAATTTGTATCAAAAGCAAAACATGTCATGTCACTCAAAAAAATAAAAATATAATATACAACTAAAAGTCATTCAAGTGCGAATTGAAGTAATAGGTAATTGAGACACATTTGAATGTTACTTAACTTAGTACAACATAATAAACAATAATATTAAGGTCAATTTACAAAAAAGGTTAATTTTGACCTTGACATGACGTAAAACCAGTCTTGTTTACAACAAATAATAAATTTACTAATATAAGACTTACCAAAATCTATAAATTGCTTTATAGACAGCGGCGAAGGGTTGAACTGTGAGTAAAAATCAAGCATTTTCGTAACATTGCTGAAAATTGCCCCTGCCAACCTCATCTTGAATAACTTTGCTCAACGTTTAGCAGTAAGAAAATATACAATATTCACGTTAAAACCAATTTCACAGTCACAAGTTAATAAAACACATCTTAAACATTTTTTTTAAGAATTAATTTTAAGCCGGCACACACTTTCCCGTTCGAGAAATTTTCGACTGAGCTAGTGTTGTTCAAGTTTGTCGCTTATATACTGTGACGCAGTTATGAACTTTGCCCAGTTGCATTATGACGTTTCTTTCAGATTTTTCTAGTAATTCATAACTGCAGACAAAACTTGAAAGAAGATTTTTTATAGTTATGTAAATAAAACTTTCACTCACGAAAAGGTAACATTGAAAAGTTTTATTAAGTTTTGGAAACCTAATTGTGCTTTTTCACTAAGGCTTTTCTTTTAAATCGTTTGAGACTCTCTATAAGAGTATCAATGTGACTGATTATTAATTTTCGGTAGGTATTTATCTAATATCTTTATTTATTTTTCTGTTTTTTTTCCCTAATCCCTACTCTCTCAACTGTTTTGTCTGTAGTGTTCACATCTCTTTAAATTGTCTTTGGCTCTACCACAGCTCTACATAAAATCTTTTGACAGTTTATGCTCCGTATACAATGACGTGATATCATTGGCGAAATTTTGGTACAGTCAGCAATTTAAGATATATAGATTAAGTAGTAGATTAACTAGTATAATGATGACACAGTTACATGGACCACTCACCATACATCATTGAATTACTGTATCAATTAGTTACAAACAAGGGTGAACTAGTCTAGAATCTAGTTCGTACGATTTAAAATAGGCCATAAAATTGAAACTGGTAGGTAAGTCCTGAGTACACAAAAAGCTCGCCCTGAAATAAAAGATAGATTCGCCCCAGATGGTAAATTATTTTTGTAGAAAGATTATTTTTGTCCTTTTATTTATCAATTGCCAATTTCTGCTAATGCGGTTGATGTGAATGTGACATTTGTACAATATTACTTTTAAAGTGTTTTACATATTTAGTTAGATCGTTTACATATGTTAAATATCTACAAAAGTACCATTAACAAATTTCAAGAAGTACTATTAGAAGGTAAAAGATTGTCTTCATTATTTTTAAAACTTATTTTATTAGAATATTAAAGACTAATATTCTATTAATGTAGTACAATGTAATCTAATTTATTAAGGACAATTCCATAAAAGGACTTCTTATCTGTACCTATTTATGTGATGCTGACTGTACTTCTACCCATCTTCCATCTTCCTCCCATGTCATGATTGTCATGTCCCATCAATTATTCTAAAATTCAAGTTGACATTAAAGTCATTAAACAAAAATATTTAAAAATTTTAATACAATATTTATTGTGGCAGGCGAAATTTTTTAAAACTGAGGAAAGTATTTATTTTGATTTAAATTAAAAAAGAAATGATTGGAATTTTAAATACTTTATTTGTTCCTAAGACTTTAAATTATGGAGCGATAAGAGCCAAATCTGTAAGATAATTTTAAATGACAAAGAAATAGTTTTTGGATAAAGTCACTATAGTTTAGAATCGAGACATACGTACGTAGTATTGTGTAGTATTAGTTTGCTTTCTGTCATAAACGAGAAAAATTTAGTAGTTAAACTTACTTACGACTTAAATATCCTTGGGCGGCGGTTCTCACTTACCATCAGGTGTTTCGTCTGCTCGTTTGAGTAAAGGTATTTATGCAATCCGACTAAGACTTGTTGATTCAACCAACTTCAGAATGCATATAAATTGAAATCTAGCCATCTATATCTAAATTTCCATTTATCTGTAGGTCTTTTTATGCATTCATAACTTAAAAAATCCCTCCCGCATTAAGAATAGGGCTTCACAAACATATATGAAACGGACACAAATAACACCGACACTCAGAACAACAATTTGTGGATCAAACAGTGTGTGTAAAAGCAGCTTCTAAAAAGATGCCACATCCGTTATTTGTGGTAAAAACTTTAGATCCCCCAATCTCTGCTTAACACCACATAAGACATGAAGTTTCTTCTCTTTCATCTATTACCTTCTTCCTTCCTCTGAGCTGTTTATCCAAACTATGTTGGTGTGGGTCTTAAGTCTACTATGATACGGCTGAATTTCGGTTTTTTATGCAGAGTTACTATAGATCTCCACAACCCAAGTAGGATCTAAGTTCTGTTAAAGACTTGTCGGAGTTTTTAGGCTCCAACTACGGGAACCGATCTCCATAGAAGTTCATATGGCAACCGGGACCCACAAGCTTAACGTGCTCTCCGAGGAACGGAGGGGTCTCAATGTATTAAGAAATGAGTTAACCAATCCTAGCCAGGTCAGTCTATGGATGGGTGCCATAGACTGCCCTGGCTAGGATTGGTTGAATTTGTATTCCTTAGAAGACGCATTTGCAATCTTCTAATTGCTGTCTCTGTCAGTCTTGCTTGATTGTCCAATAGTGCTAGCAAGATTATTCTAGCTCTTAACGTTTATTAGATGATGTCCAAATGTAGGACTTACAACTAGTGTACAGAAATAATATTGTTATTTTTATCCTCTAGGTATTCTTATACTAAAACAGGATTTAAAAAAAACTAAAGAAATTAGGAACGCTACATAAATTTATCAAAGCTTTAAAAATCAATGGCCAGTTTCAGATGTCAACTCCGATGCTCTCAAAAACGTTTTTCTGAGAGGGAAAATAGTCTTATTTACTCCTTATATAGACAGGTAGTGAAATATTTGAAATTTTGAAGATTACCCTGAAAGATCTGATAGACAAAAAAGATTTCAACTAGATTTAAGGCATAGGAATCGTGCAAATAAT
This sequence comes from Arctia plantaginis, assembly GCA_902825455.1. Taxonomy (NCBI): domain Eukaryota; kingdom Metazoa; phylum Arthropoda; class Insecta; order Lepidoptera; family Erebidae; genus Arctia; species Arctia plantaginis. The sequence goes on from CADEBD010000146.1 coordinate 2,040,755, forward strand.
GCCGTGTGGGCATGAAAAAAAACCTATAATTTAAACTTCAAAAAGACACTTCAATTTTATTTATTTGTATAGATTAACAATAATGGTAAAACCGATAAGTGTTTAAAGGGCTTAACACTGGTTTTATGCTTCTTCATGTATTCTTTCTCTTCTTATCATCCTTTTACTATGAAGTCTCTTTGAACATTACTAATTAAGCTCCGGAAACTGGATGGTTTTTGAGGGTATTCAATATTCATAGTAAAACCAGTATAATAAACTTGTAATTTTTTTTAGTAAAAAAGTAATACAATTTACTTACAAAGATTTGTATTTATTTGATTGTAATTTCGTAGAGTTTGGTACTAAATAGATATTAGTAGAAAAATAATTAGATAAATGAGCAACTGTTAGGTTTTACATAAAATAAATAAACAAATATTGCACTACAACAAGTAGATTCAATTTAAAATATACCATTGTAAAAGCTGCCAAATAATGCCCTGAATGGGTAAAAGACGAATTAATTTAAGGACACTAGGATCCAGATTAGACATTTTATAATAGGTGTAAAGGTTTCGCCATCGGTCCCATGCCAAGCCATGACAAATGGCACACATCACATCACATTAACAGCCTTTAATAATCTACGGGTGCACATAGGCCTCTCCTTAGAAAGGAGGGTTTGGCCTACTATACCACCCTGGCCAGACGGGTTGGTATAGGGTTTGTTTCAAGTTTGCAGTGCTGTTTTCCTGCGTAATTTGTTCCCTTAGTCGGCTCTTACGACACCCACGGCATGAATAGGGGTGGTGAAATTCCGTATTCTTAATCCGTCACTCGAGCTCAATGGGTGCAGAACTACTGTCAAGTCATTACAAAATCGAAAATAAACATGAGAAATATCCCGTTTAAAATAACTTATCAAGTGAAAATGACCATGACTACTAAGATGTAAGCAAACAAAAGAATAACAAATTGCAAACACTTCAAAATACTTAGAAACTATTATAAGTAGTCCATTCGTGATAAGAAAATAGTGACACATCAATCAAGACCCGCTGTACCTAGCTTTCGTACGGAACAATAATTTCTTGGAACCTGAATGATCCGGGGGCTATAGTCTTCTACAGTACGAGGGGTGATCAATAAGTAATGATAATCAATATGAAACAGAACTATTAGATTAAAAAAAGTATTTTATTTTTCAACATAGTCTCCTTGCAAGTTAATACATTTAGTGTATCTTTTTTCTAAGCCCATGATTCCCTTAGAAAAAAATTCTTTGTCTTGACCCTCCCAAAATGCCTCTACTGCGGCCATCACTTCACTATTGTCCTCAAATTTGTTGCCCCGGAGGTGTTCTTTGAGCCGAGGAAAGAGGTAGAAGTCACTGGGAGCTAGATCTGGCGAATAGGGAGGGTGTTCGAGCAGTTCGAACCCCGTTTCTTCAATGGCAGCCATCGCAACTGCGGCTTTGTGAGCCGGGGCGTTGTCTTGGTGAAACAGCACTCCAGCGCGTAGTTTACCGCGTCTTTTTGACTTAATAGCTTCTCGCAATCTTCTTATTTGGCCTGCGTAGTAAGAGCCTGTTATAGTGGCCCCCTTTTCCAAATATTCCACCATAATAATTCCTTCTGCATCCCAGAAAACAGACGCCATAACCTTTCCCGCTGAACTTGACACTTTGAATTTCTTCGGCGTTGGTGAGGAAGCTCGTTTCCAAGTCATTGATTGTTGTTTGGTTTCGGGATCAAAGTGGTGGATCCAGGTCTCGTCCATGGTCACAAAACGCGACAAAAAAAATTCTTTATCGGCCTGGAACTTTTGAAGATTCACCCTCGAAATGTCGACTCGTTTCTTTTTTTGCTCGTCGGTTAACATTCTCGGTACCCAACGCGCAGAGACCTTTTTCATATGCATTTTGTTGACAATGATTTTTTGAACGCTGCCATAGGAGATCCCTGTGACCTCAGCTACATGCCTTACGGTCACCCTTCGATCGGCCAACACGATATCTTCCACTTTTTTGACGTTTTCTCCAGTAAGGGACGTGGAAGGGCGTCCCTCGCGATGTTCATCTTCAGTGGAGGTTCTGCCCAGCTTAAATTCCTTTGCCCAGCGTGCGACTGTGGAATATGGAGGAGCAGACTCCCCCAATGTTTCTTCTAAGTCGCTGTGTATGTCTTTGGTAGACATTTTTTTCAGGCAGAGGTACTTGATGACAGCTCTTATTTCATTTTTCTCCATTTTGATGTTTTCTTTTCGACAGTTCGTATTCAAATGAATGTATCTCCCGGTAATGGTGTCCTATTTATACATTTTTTTGAAGCTGAAGTAGTGGATATATAAGCAAGCAGAAAAAAAATAATTTGGGCTTTTGTGCGTTCTAGAAATACTCGATTATCATTACTTATTGATCACCCCTCGTAGTTACATACATCATCAGCTGTCAATAAATGGCGGCTGCGGAGTGGTGGCATTTGCAAAATTTTCCACAATCGATTTAGGAATTGAACATGACAAACAATTGATTACACAATCATTTGAAAGAATTAAAAGAAACTGACGAAAGTTATTAATATTATTCCAGATGTTTCACAAAGTCTTTGTCTACGGTACCTTGAAACAAAATGAACCAAACCACCATTGGCTAACTAATAAGGAAAATGGGGAAAGCAGTTTTCATGCGTATGGCGCTACTGTCACCAAATATCCCCTGATTATAGCCACCCGATATAACATACCATTCCTATTGAAAGACCCTGGCAATGGGCACTTCGTTAAAGGTAAGTTGCGTTCAGCTGGTGGACCAGTTGCTTTAGTGGTTAGTGAACCTGATTGCTAAGATGGTTCGGGGTACATTACCATACATTACCATACCCAGGACGAATAATTGTGTGATGAGCACGATCAATTGTTCTGGGTCTGGGTGTAATTTATCTATTATATGTATGTATACATAGTAGAAATATTTAAGTATCTTTATCAGCAGTCTGGTTACCATAAAACGGGCTGTGGCTAATTTGGAATCGACGGACGGAAGTTATTATTATCATTATTATTTATTCCAAAGATCCGCAAAGCGAATTCCGTCTTTTATTGTTACTGCTCGAATGAAACGTACTTACACTGTTAAAAAACATATTGTCTTTCGTTTAAAATTGTTTTTCGCAATGGTTTCTTTGGATCCTGACGCTTAAATTATTTAAATGCAAGGATTTTTCCACATCACTTTGTGTGATAGAGAACAGAGATCCACCATCCACCAAGCTCTTTTACTTTCGATTGTGGTGGATCCTTGGGCCTAACTCAGAACAGACACCGTCTAGCTAGGTGCTAGCTAGGCTAGCTAGCTGTAAGGAAAAAATTATTTGTAACTAACATAACTGTACAATAGCTAATTAGATGGTGATGCAAAACTTCTGTTTGAGATACTGCAGTTATTTGCTTGGTCACCGTTTTCAGGTGAAGTGTACAACGTAGATGAAGACATGCTGGGCCGGCTGGACCTTTTGGAGGATCATCCAAATTATTATGAGAGAGAACAAGATGACATCCTAATTGTAAAGGAGTAAGTATATTATAAAAATCTAAACTTAACTTGCTAGATTAAATATCTATGAACTAGAAAATTTTGGAAAAGTGTGTCGTAGGTTGAACTAGCTGCCTGTAGAATACCTAGCTGGTGAATATGTAAAAAGAAAATATTCGCAGCCGGTAGGATTCGAACCTACGCTCCCAGAGGGAATCTGATTTCGAGTCAGACGCCTTAACCACTCGGCCACGACTGCTACGTGCTAAACTTCAAATTCTTGAACTCCATTTGAAACACGATCTATGATGGCAAACTTTTGCCACTATAATTAAATACTTTCTGTCTGTCTGTCTCATCATCCACCGAGCCTTTTTCGCATACTAGGTTGGCGTTGGCTTTCAGTTTAGTCGTTGGTTTTTAAGTGGAGCAACTGCGTCGATCAACAGCCTTTAGTAGCCCACTGCTGGACATAAGCCTCTCCTTAGCAAGGAGGTTTCTGGCTTACTATACCACGCTGGCCAGATGGGTTGGTTTTGTTTCAAGTTTTCCTTCGTTGCTTCTCGTTGCAGTGCTATTGCTAGTTTGCTCCTTCAGACGGCTCTTGGGACGGGATGAATAGAGGTGATGACACTCTGTAATCTAATTCGTTACCACACGGACAACCTGCCATCAAGACTGCCATCAGACCTCCACAACCCAAGTACTAGGAGATATCAAAGTTCTGTAGACTGAATTCCCTCCTAGGTGTAGAAGGGGGGGTCATTTAAAAGGCGGCAACGCACTAGTGTCTCTCGAGTTGCAGGTACTCATAGGTGCCGATAGTCACTTTCCATCAGGTGACCCGTCCTTTCATTTACCCCCATATACCGTAGATAAAACCTTTTGCAACTAACTTTTGAGCTTAAATGAAATTGGGGAATGGACAGGACAATGATGATGATAATACAGGAATTCTTTCAGCGGTCAAGCTACGGAGCAACATGAAAGATGCTGGGTCTACTTCCTGAGGAAATTTAAACCGGAGCTTTTGAAATATCCAATGCTGGACTCCTACACATCCGGAGGCCCTCATGGAAAGCAGTACCTGGAAAGGTCAAAAAGAGATCCTAACTATCAATATCAGTATGAGGTCATGAAGGTTAAGGATTGAGTGTATAGTCTAGTCTTTGCATTTTGTGTATCCATTGTGTGAAAATGTTCACTGTATCAGCCATACTTGTTATTTGTACTAAATTAAAATATTTTGATTCAGTGGACACTTTGATTTAGTGGATACTTCCATTTAGTTGTCATTTTTCTTTAGTGGATATTTTCATTCGGCTGACATTTTTATTTAGTGGCTAATTTCATTCGAGTGACGTTTTTATTTACTAGATATTTTCATTCGGATGACATTTTGATTTAGTGGATACTTCCATTTAGTGGTCATTTTTCTGTAGTGGATATTTTAGAAGGGCGAAAAATACTTTACAACCTATTCTCTCTACCAAGTATACAATTTTTTTTATTAAAATTGGTCGAACTGTTACGGAGGAGTGCGACCAACAACCACCGTGAAGTGAGATATTTCTATATTAGATATTACGAAATGCCAATTTGATTTTCTTTTTTTTTTCAGCGGGAATGAATCGACTATAGCAGATCTAAATGACGTTTTTGTAAAAAAATAGATTGTTTTTTTTTTTTACAATAGTTACAATTTTTTTATACATTCCTATTAATGTCTGATGAAATTATCGAATAAGTAATTATAAATTGTTAATCGTATTACATATTTTACCATTGTTTTTATATATAAAAGTTATTGTTATAAATATTTGGGTGTTTAATTTGCTAAACATATGACATTAATTTTACAGGTGCACTTGTTTACTCTAGGTATAGATGCGTCTGATCTAAAACAAGGCAAAGCCTGTACTATGGTAACCAGACTGATTAGGAGGGGTCCGGATGTCTTAATAACAGCAGTTCCCGGAGCCCTCCTAATCAGTCTGGTGGTACACCGTGTGGTTTTAGTGGTGGTTTCGGTCCGATTCGGACACACCACCCTCCGCAAACCCCGGTAAGGTTCCAGATAGAACACACGATGCTCATCACATAGTTATTTGTCCTGGGTGAGAATCAAACCCACTTAACTCCGGCTTAACAGTCAAGGTCACTGTCCACTAGACCAACCGTTATTACATTCATAAAACTTTGTGCGTACCTACTTATTTAATTACATTTATAAATCAACAAATCGACTAAATTGCCAATATTAAAGGCATAAAAGATAACTGTAATAACTGAAGTCTCTATTCAAACAAAAAAAACTGGAGCAACCACTATACTTGGGAGAGTAGGTTTGACCATACCGATAATTTGACCGACCTGTTGGACAAGTGATTAGTCACCCTGACTACTCCAGAGTTCGTGGGTTCGATTCCCATCCAGGACAAATAATTTTGTGATGAGCACAATCATTTTTTCTGTGCCTGGGTGCAATTTACCTACAATATATGTGTACGTAGAAATATTTAAGTATGTTTATCAGCAGTCTGAAGGCCAATTCTCGTAATAAAAGTTCGGTCTCAATTTGGGTTCGAACAACTTCTAATCTCACAACTGTCATTAAAGGTTTTGTCGTAGTAAAGTAGTAAACATCCAACGTTGACCGTATTTGGCCTTCTGAAGGTCAATTCTCGTAATAAATGTTCAGTCTCAAATCGAAAATATCTTCTATGACAGTTGTGAGATCTAAAGTTGATCGGATTTGAATTGAGACCGAACTTTTATTACGAGAATTGGCCTTCTGGTTACAATAGAACAGATTCTGCGTAGTCGGTGACCAGACGACCGTGTGAGATGTGTGAAGTTATTATTATTACTATTCATCGATCTAAATTATTTTCAGATTAAAGCATTGATTCTTCTACCATCACTATCTACCTACTAATTCCGAGCTCAGTGATTATGCTAATTCAAAAACTAATCTATTTTCTCATCTTTAAGTGTCCACAGACCGGCACGGCAGCGTAGCGTGTTTTAAAGCTGAAATTTTAAAGTTTTTTATGTGAAAAATATTAGTTATACACTCCTACTTATGTGAGTTTTACAAGTCGAAATAGTTCATATTGTATTTTGTGAACAAAAGAATAATAAGTCATCTAAACATTGAAAATGTATTAAATCTGAATAAGTTATTTATTTGTTCAATTGTAAATTAGGTCAATTAAATATAACTTAAATCTAAATTGTGCCAAAGCATGATACCCCACGGTAAAGGTTTTTGAACAATATTGGATTGTTTCTCAGCACTTAGATTTTGCTCACATCTCAATTATAGCTACAGATTACTATTCTGTAGCTATTTAACTCAGCAAATGATGAATACCAAAAGATTAGTATTCAATTACTTTAACGAGTTTCAGATTTCAGACAAACTTTATTTGACAGTTTGTGTCAGCTGACAAGAGAGCGTGTGTTGTTTGAATTTGTAGGTTATATTTTCAAAATATGAAAAGTTGCTGATATCAAATTAGAAGACTATTTTTAACCCTGGATGTAGTAAAGCTTGGCTAAAGTGACATGGATTTTGCGCGCAAGCAATTGGAAAAATACGGCTGGTCCGATGGTATGTGTTTTAATATTTTTTAATTATTACGTGCATGATTAATCGAAAGAAAAAAGACTTGGTGGTAGGATTTAAAACCTATCTTGTAGAAAACTACAAACACATATAGGCTCAAACGATCACATTGTTCATATTAAAGATTATTTATCTTTCTTTCTTCTTATTAAGGAATTAGTGTTATGTTATGACTTGATAAAGTAAATCTATAGAATAGAATAACCAGGTATATTACAGCTACTTTTTGCCTCCTCCAGGTTTCTTTTGCGTTAGAACTATTTAAAATCAAAGCAGAGATTATATATAGACACAGATATTCATCTTTACTATTAAGAAACACAACACATGTATATGTAATAAGAAACAAAACAGGATCTTTTAACCTATATACTTAAATTTTACCTTTACATTTTATTTACCTCTATAATTAAATTGACTACCATAGATAGCAGATAATAGTTTTCATAATGCAAAATGTGTAAAAGTAAATTTGTACATTATGTGTCTTTCTAAAACACACAGCGTTGAGATGAAGAAGCTGTCTGTGATCCTTGATTAATTTAAGTTCTACCCACCTTTATTTGTAGTTTTACCGGTTTAGTTCGCGTTGTTTCTCACCAGAGGCGCCCTCACGAATGCATAAAAGTGGCGGTGATAGCTATCCGAGCTCATAGCGTTTGTGATTTTTGTGCGGAACGGGCTAACTTTAGCTGCAATTTAAGTTTCTATCGAAATAAAAGTACAGTCGGTTGTGTGAAATGGCAAGTGACGGCAAAGGTGAAGGGTCAGATCACGTCACTCCTGATGGAGAACGAGAGATGACTCGGGACTCGAATCCAACAGACGGAGGTATTACTTCGTCATATTCCTCGTCTTCGGAAGACGAGGAAGGAATCGCAAGTCCACCACCTAATAAACGTCCTCGACGTAGGTACAAACGAGATGATCAATCTGATCCACGTGTGGATTCCTTGGTAAGTCAAGTTTCTTACATTTCGCAGTATTTAACACAACTACCCTACCATTTAAATACTTGCCTCGAAGCTATAACTAAAGACACTGTCAATTCTAAGGATAAATCCTTTTTACGTAACCCGTGCCAATCATCTTCATGTGACCTCACTCTTGGAGAACCTTCTATCGAGTGCAATAATAATTTAATAACACCCCCGGCTGACAAGGAACGCCTTAACCAATTAGAAGATATACAAAAATTCAGCACTGATGCTTGGAAATCCATTAGGTATAAAAGAGCTTTACATTCTTGCTCTGCTACACCAGGTTTTATAGCTCTTAAAGTTAATGAAGAATTGTGCCATTTTAAGAAACAAAAAGATTATCTATATTCAACTGAAAATTTGATGGCGGGCCTGACTAATACTGTGTTAGAACAGCGTCAGTCAGTGAAAAAGAGTCTTCAAGATCTTGTTAATTGGGCTGCTGCTAACCCACAGGGTCTCAATCCTAGTACATTATTCAACAAAGTGACTGAAATATTCGGGCCACAGACGGAGATTAATAAAAGGTGGGACACGTTATTGCAAATCATTTATGGTAAGAGGGCAGAGTGTATTGATATTAGGAGAGATCGAATTTTAAAAGAGATTAATAATGCAAATCTTAAGGTTACTTTGCAACAAGTACCCCCCAGTTCAGAATATTTATTCGATCGTGAAAAATTACACCCTATTATTCAGTCCTTAGGAGGCACTCAGATGTGGTTAAATACCCCAACATATTTAGTGGATAAGCCTTGCTCATCTGCTTTGCATAGTAATCATTATACAGATATGAAAGAGAATAAGAAAACAAATGCGTCACGTAGTAAATTCCACCGCACCCAACAAAAATCTAATAAATCGAGTTCTAACAAAAGGAGCCAGACGTTTCGTCGCCGTAACACAGAAACAAGTCAGATTCCTAGAGCACCACAAAAGTGACTCCTTCAAGGGGGGCTGCCTCCGGGACCATTTAGAGGCCTGGAGGTCATTAGGAGCCAATCAGTTCATTTTAAAAATAATTTCGTACACCCGTATACCATTCAGGTGCAAGCCCCCCCTAAAATACCCTTACAGTCATATTCAAAAAGCATTCATGACTCCTACAACTGGTCAGATGACAAGTGTAATCAACGACTTGAAGTCAAAGAGGGTTTTAGAAAGACCTCCAGTAACCAATTCAGGTTATTTTTCCAAGATGTTTCTTGTCAAAAAACCGGATGGCGGAGTAAGACCAATTTTCGACCTCAGGGGTCTAAACAGGTTTGTGACTACAAGGCCCTTTCAGTTGATATCGCAAATAGATGTTATGAATTTTCTACAAAACAAGGACTGGCTTACAAAGATAGACCATCAGCAGGCTTATTTTCATTTACCGATTGCGGAAACACACAGAAGATTCTTACGAATCATATACAACAACGAAATTCTACAGTTGACGGCACTACCCTTTGGCCTATCTTCGGCACCGCAAATTTTTTCAGCCCTTTCAAATTGGATCGCAGAAGTGCTTCGTGCTCGAGGTTTGAGAATTCTGGTGTACTTAGACGATTACCTTTTAGTACACCAGGATCGTGCCGTTTTGGAAAGACAAGTTGCGGAAACTGTGTCATTCCTTCAGACTTTAGGCTGGCATATCAACCACCAAAAGTCGATTCTAAAGCCTGTCCAACAGTTGGAATATCTAGGCTTACTGTGGAACACGGCAGACAGTACAATAAATTTACCAGTACAAAAGATACGCGTTATAAAGTCGGTTCTAGTAAAGTTGTTGTGTCAAAGGAGTTGCACTCTAAAGCAGGCTCAAAGTCTTTTGGGACAACTAAACTTTGCGAACCATGCGGTCTTGAAAGGGAGATTGCATTGCCGCAACTTCCAAATTTTTCTCAGACGATTCAGACAGGGCAGACCAAGAGAAAGGATACCTTTACCCCCGAATATTGTGGAAGATCTAAACTGGTGGCTAAAGACTATAGATCACAGTTCTGTCCCATTAAAAAGAACAGAAGTCACTCATTACCTAACTACAGATGCCGCAGATGCAGGGTGGGGTGCACACATGAACGGCAGTCTTCTTTCAGGCAAGTGGTCCTCGATTCAGAAGACATGGCATTCGAATGTAAAAGAGATGTATGCTGTCTTTGCTGCCATACAATCGCACAAAGACTCTTTGTGGAACGCACATATACTGATACAGTCCGACAACAGGACTATTGTGTCGCATATAAACAAACAAGGCGGCACTCGCTCCATTGCAATGTTGAATCTAACCACAAAGCTGTTGAACCTAACCGAGCAGCTCCATATACAGCTGTCAGCAACTTACCTCCCAGGGAGGTTAAACACAATCGCAGACCACCTATCAAGAGGTCGACCAATACCAGAGTGGCACCTCTTGCCTCAGGCCGTGGAGACTATATTCAAAAGATGGGGCGTGCCAGAGGTAGACCTATTCGCAACAAAGGAGACGGCTGTTGTCGGTCTATATGTCACCTTAGACTCAAAAGATGGCTCCGCACTTTTTTGCGACGCCTTCAGCCGCCAGTGGAATTTCAAACTGGCATGGGTGTTTCCACCACCCAATCTAATACCCAGGGTCCTTGCCTACCTGAATATGGCGAGGGGCAATTACATCCTCATAGTACCGTATTGGAACCAGTGCTTTTGGCTGCCAGATCTACGGTCTCGAACCTTGACGGAGCCAATGACAATCCCATACCTGCGGAAGGTACTCATAGATCAGACCACGGGTCTCAGCCCACCACAGGTGGATCGTTTGCAACTCCAGGCTTGGATGGTTGGGGGTGGTCTGAACAAATAGCAGATTGGGATAATAATGAACGAAAACTGCTGCAAGGTAGTTGGCGTTCGTCTACCTTGTCTACTTACAAAGCTCCTATAAGTAGGTGGGTACGTTGGTGCAGTGCGAGGAACATTAGTGTTAGATCTCCAAAAGGAGCAGACATCGCCTGGTTCCTAGCTAATTTATTTCTGCATCACGGATTTGCGTATAACACCATCCTCTTGCACAAGTCTGCTATCCTTACATACTGTAGGCCTTCAGCATCAGAGGATTATACTAAAGATTTTTTCATCAACCAAATATTAAAGGCCATTAGTGTTGCTAGACCGAGGTTAAACAAATCACCGATCTGGGACACAAAATTATTATTCGATTGGTTACTTAACTCTACCAGAGTAAATACTCATTTTGACATAGCAAGGCGCACTGCACTAATATTACTGTTGGCTTCAGGACGTAGAATTCATGACTTGACCTTACTACTAATTTGTAAAGAAAATTTAATAATATCGGAAGATAAGATTATTTTATGGCCTAAGTTTGGTTCAAAGACTGACACTGGAACCCATCAGCAATCTGGATGGTTATTGTCACGACATTCTAACTTTAGAGTATGTCCTGTACATCATGTTAAAGAATTGTTGGAAATTTCTCTTAATAGACGAGGTGAGGGGAATCAGGTCGATAGTTTGTTCATAACAATGTCAGGAGTACCTAGACCTGCTTCAAGAACCATCATAGCAGGATGGATAAGATCTATTTTCAAAGAAGCCTCCATAGATGCATCACCTGGAAGCATAAGATCAGCCGTCGCGTCCAAGAGCTGGCTTAATGACAGGCCCTTGCAGGAAATATTAGACAGAGGTAATTGGAGGAGTATCTCCACTTTCACTAATCATTATTGTCGTCCTGTTCATCGTTCTGTGCATCAGTCTGAAGACTTGTTGCAATCTAATTTTTCTTCAGTGTAATCGTAGATTAATTCTATAGTATAATTATTCTATTTTTTATTGTCACATGCACAATCTAAACTATTAAGTTGATGGTTATGATGTATATACTGTCATATTTAGTTATTAATTACTTGCTCAATAATTATTGTCGGATTGATTATGAGTAATATGTATATTTAGTAGCACTGTAATACTAAAATAATTTAATCAGCTACATATGATAATTGTTGTCAGTATTAAATACATCAATATCAATTCACATAGCGTTTGTATTTCTTGTTCTTATTTCTCACCAGCAGATAACAAACAGATCTTCATCTCAACGCTGTGTGTTTTAGAAAGACACATAATAGAACTGTTTTGCACTAAAACAAAACAGATGTTATGTGTCGGATAAAACACACAGCGTTGCAGCAAGTCGCTTGCAGGTGAGTGAAGACTTCTCGAAGAGTGAAGAAGATCTAAGATAAAGGTGGGTAGAACTTAAATTAATCAAGGATCACAGACAGCTTCTTCATCTCAACGCTGTGTGTTTTATCCGACACATAACATCTGTTTTGTTTTAGTGCAAAACAGTTCTATTTCTAGGCACGCTCAATCACTGTATTTACTGCTAATGTGGTTGAACAAATGTTTGGAATTCATAATGTTTTTAAGTTACCCTCACTATATTTGTGTAAGAAATTGTTTGTTTTTAGTTTGTTTCAATTACTTTTTTTTTCAGTATCACAGCTAACTATGAAACTGTAATTGTTTTTTTTTTTCTAATGTAAGTGAATAGTCCATGTTATTCTTTGTGAGAAGTAAATGATCCTAAACCTGAACCTAACTTGCATCTAACACAGCATAGACCAATATTTTTTTTAGTATTCACAGAGAATTTTTTTTTCAGGCAAAGGCTTGGGCAAATATGAGAATGGAATATCAGAAGCTTTGAAGCCTAAATTGAAGCGTAGTGCTGCTGGCATCGGTCATGATCCTGCATCGGAATTCAATGAACACTGGTGGAGTGCTCTGTATGATAAGGCTGCTGCCAATGTTGAGGTGAGCTCCAAATCATAATCATCACTTATTCACAGTTTTTTTGGGTATTTCTGGTTTCTGGTTTAAGATATTTATTACTCAAAAGAATACAATTCACTTATATTGAGATTTACAAATTATGAACTTAAAAGTAAACTTATAATCTATGAGCGCATTTGACGGTGTCACCAAGCATTGTACAAAATCACATAACCAAAATTAAAATGTGGGTACATTAAGAAGAAAATACAAAGGTCGGGTCGCATTACGTATCGGTGTCTAATAGCAAGCGGGTAATTATGCAATCATAATTACAATCGCGATGCTAAAAACTAGAGAACTCTTTAAAGATGTGGAACTTAAGGGTTTTTTTAAATAAGTTGATTGATTGTATTTCTTTCATGTTATTTGGTAATTTATTATATAGTTGGGCTCCTTCATATAAAATATTTTTCTTTCCGTAGTTGGTTCGTGGGTGTCTTAAACATAAATTATTTTTTCGTCTTGTTATTCTTTTTTGAGTGTTTCCTTTTTTTGTAAATGTTAGCTTAGTATGTATATTTTTGTCTAAGATTTTTCGTACTAGTAGACATGTATTGTATTTATATATCTGAGCTAAAGTCATCAATTGTGTTTCTTTGTATATTTTTTTTGTAGGAGTTAGATAGTTGTAGTGGAAGAGCATTTTAATCATTTTGTTTTGAGCTATTTGCAATGTTTTTAGGTTACTTTTAGCAGCTGTTCCCCAAACTTCTATTAAATATTCGAGATGAGGTTTTACCATTGTATTATATATGATGTATCTTACGGATTTTGGAAAGCAGCGAACGTTACCGCGAAGTATTTTCATAATTGCTGAAAGCTTAGATTCTATTTTATCTATATGCGGCTGCCATATTTGCAACAGGAGGTGCCCCATATGTACATGTTGACTGCCTCCGTGGTGTAGTGGTAGTGTATGCTACTGCTGTGCTGAGGTCTTGGGTTCGATTACCTTGTCGGACCAAATGTTTGTATCATCTGCAAATATTTTTTTCGGATTTTGGGTGTTTTCTATCAATAATATGTATGTATTTACAAAAAAACTATGTATGTATTCTATTAGTGAATTTAACTTTTATAATACAAGCTCGTCTTAGTTAGAAACTAGATGGCGTAGTGTCAGCTGTCCGAAATATATAAAATAAATTGCTAACTGTCCGAAATATATAAAATAAATTGCTTTAAAAGTTTTCTTTATGAAAACTTTTAAAAAGACTATGGGAAGCTATCCTTACTACCAAGCCTCAGTTTGTAGACTGCAGGGATGGCGTAGTGGTTGAAGCGGTCGCCACGCCGCTTCCTATGACGCCGCATGTTGTGGGTTCAAACCCCACATGGGACAACACTTTGTGTGATCCACAAATTGTTGTTTGTGTCCGTTTCATGTATGTTTGTAAAGTCCCCCGCGCCACAGTATTTATTCCTAGTGCGGGAGTTTAAAAAAAAAAAAAGAAAAAAGTTTGTGGTTTGATTGTCGCCTAGGACAAATGAGCATGCTCAAGACCTATTACTTAGTATTCCATGGATTCAACGTGCGGGTGTTGTGTCCATCGCGTGATAGATGGGAGCAACACATGCGACTTTGACAGCGCCTGGGACTTGCGACCCAGGTATATGTTTAGGGAGTACTTCTTGCGACGCGTCAGCGCTCACCTCCACTGTCTGCTGTGTTACCCCCTCTACCTAACTATATTTGATACGAGCCTAGCGATGCCGCTTTAGATATTCGTTCAAGAAAAAAGCTTACAGCTTGGGTAAGAATTGTACCCACAACCCTTAGCAAAGTAATCAGGATCCCTGACTACTAGACTAACAAGCAGGGAAACAAAACAGCCTGAGTGTCTCCACTGCGATGGCATCAATGTGGTCACGACACTCACAGGCTGGCATTATGCCTGGCGTGATCTTGTAGCAGTCATCAGAATTCTCTCTCTTAGTACCTTGATTGCATGGAATTCCACCTGCAAATGCGTCGAGCAGGGATTGCCTTCTTACGGTACACCTGATTTCCTAGCTACTGGTACCCGAGACAGCGTGTCGTGTGCTTATTTAGTTGGTTCGAGTCCGACATAATCGCCGGTGGGTGATAAATAAAATGCGTCTCCGGGAACAAGATCTAGCAAGACCAGCAAAAACCAATAGCACTCCCTTGAAGTCTATATCCTTCACACCAACGGATCCACATGAAGTATTTAAATCAAGTGAAAGAAGTGAACCATCTAACTATCAACCCATATCTCTATTGTAACTTAGGGGAATCTATTTATAAACCTTTAAGCAGATCTCACTTTTAAAATCTACTCAAACTTATTTTATAACTAATATAATTCTGAAATCTTTCAGGTTGAAGAAAAAAATGAGAAAACGAAATATATCAAAACAAAAGATGAATTTCACATAACAAATAATACATGGAAACTGAAACAGAAGAGCAAAGAAGGAGATAATGAAGAACAATATTCTGAATACTTTGTACGAACTGCAGTGTTGACTAATGGAGGAAGTAAGGTTGAGAAAGTAAAAGAATCAGAGTCGGAAGATGAAGAAGTAAAGAAGGATGTATTTAAAATGACAGATGAGGAATTATTTAAGGCTTGTGAAGGAAGGACAGCTCATAAGTGAGTAACCAACTGCTTATAACCAACTTTTTACTAATAAAAATTCTAATTTGATGAGGTGATACTTTATGACGAAAAAGATGAATTATAATTATTAGTGACATTTTTTTTGTATGATTCCAAATATTCAGAAAAAAAAGTTTTGTCATGGCAATTGGGGGCATAGTTGTTATGAGATGTAGCTAGTGTCTATGGTATTTGATCAAAATAGCACTATCCATTTGTTGCAGGCATTCACATGTCTTTCAAAATAATCCTTTCATTACTACTAATCGAATTTGAGCATAAAAAGTTCAAAAAGGTTTTGGATCCATTAATTCTGTAACTGGTATTTATGTTTTTGTAATTATTTCTGTATATTACAGAGGAGCACGACATGGTCTACGAGCTACTGGGAAACTAGCTAGAATAGCTCAGCAAGAGGCTATGTTGCTTACAGAGTCAAGGTTCAGTGGTTATTCACATGCTAAAAAATTTAAAGATGATAAAGTGGTTGAAGAAATGAATTTAAGTGGTGAGTCTGAGGTCTCAGAACGTAAAAAGAAAAAAAAGAAACGAAAACGCTGTAATAGTAATGAACAACAGACAGAAAATTTTATTGGTAATACTACTTTGGCTGAATCAAATGGAGTGCCTTTGCTTTTAAATCACGAAGAAGTACCTGATGACGATGTTACCAGTATAATAAAAGAAGAAAATGTTAGTAGAAAAGCAAAAAAATCTAAAAGAAAATCTTGCAGTACAATTGAAACAATTCTTGAAGATGAAGAAATCGTAGTTGAGCCTAAGATAAGTAAAAAAGATAAGACGAAAAAGAAGAATAAGAAAACGGTTGATTTGTAATAATACTAAGCTTTAATTAAATGATTTTTATTTCATGTTTAGTTCAATTTACCCTAGTTAGCTCTATTACACAATTTTATTAGTATCTTGCTTAATACCTCAGATTCAGACTTCACAAACCTAACAGATCTAGATATCAATATAAATTAGGTCATGATGTTTCTGTAACCTTTAAATTTAAGCAAGTAAAGAATACCAGTTGAGAATAAGATTTAAAATCGCAGAATTGGAAGTTAGGAAAGATCGAAATCAGAAATTAATTACTGCTTTGTTAATTCCAAATCCTATTTTCTTGATTGTTTATAACAAATGGTAATTGTTGAAATGAGGTAGCAACTAATTCTCCTACCGACAGCATATGGATAACTTACTGTAGCCAAGTAACTATTTCAAAACAACAAGTCGGATTTCATTAGATAGTATAAAGCTTCTACAAGTTGTAGTACTCTTTGAAATAAAAGTTACAATGTAGGTGATTTTTATTTGGAAAATTCCTAAATATGTATGTAAATTTTTTTATACTATTGGCAACACAAATGTAAGTTGTCAATTAATTGTCAAAAGTGACAAGTCGAGATCGAAAATATTTAGTATTTTACTCTCGGGTACGTTCTAGAGTTTATAAAAAATGTCTATAGTAAAGATATTAGGCCTTGATAAAGTTGCATCTTTTTTTAATATTATTCGTCAGAATGGTGGTATAAGGGGATCTTTGTATAAACTTTACAGGTGAGCTGTATTATATAATTATTTACAGGTTAGGTATTCCAATATAAAAAGTCTAGGAATATGTTTTGCATGGCTCATGTACCTGTACACTTACTTTACTAACGTAAAAATCGAGCTATTAAAGCTGTATATATAAAAAAGCCAAGGACTTATTTGATACGATACGATTTAAATACGATAAAACCTAAAAGTATCAAATAGATTTGTATAAATCTAAAGACTATTTAGTAAGTATTCATTATATAGAGTACAAAACATCGTGCTGCGACCCTTAAGAGTAGACCAGTGACCATAGGCGCAGGTGAAACTGAGTAATGAGTAGTAAACAAATAATACTGCCATTGAAAGGCCTAAGAAAACCATCAACCTATAAAATAATTAGATTTTCTCTTTTTATCATTGCTTAACCATTCAATAAAGAAAATACTACACAACAATGTCATCATAATCATTATTATTAGTCCATAAAAGCGAAATCACATCACACATCAACAGCCTTTACTAGTCCACTGCTGCACATAGGCCTCTCCTTAGGAAGGAGGTTTTGGCCTACTATACCACGCTGGCCAGATGAGTTGGTATAGGGTTTGTGTCAAGTTTTCCTTCTCTCTGCAGTGCTGTTGTCCTGAGTAGTTTGCTCCCTTAGTAGCCTCGTACGATACCCACCTGATGTATAGAGGTGGTGACACTCTGTATTCTTAATCCGTCACCACACGGACTTAAGTGTTTACAAGCTGATATTATGAAAAGTAATTAAGTATTTTATAAACATTTACAGGCAAGATGAATTGAAAGATGGCACTCTAGTAGGCGAAGATAAGTTTGGTAACAAGTATTTTGAGAACCCTCGCTACTTCTACGGCAGGAACCGTTGGGTGGAGTACTCCGACAACTACAACATGAACTATGATGGCAGTCAGGTAAGTCTTCTATATTAATAAAGACTGGAGAACACTGCTGGTCCAATATGAACACAATTTGAACCGTGTTTTGGAGCTCCAAGATGTCAATTTATGGTATTCTCTTCCAAATGACATGTACATAGAAAGTCAGTTTTTATCAGTTGTTTCAACTGCCTGCCTCTTTATAATAATCATAAGTTTTATTTCAATATGATCTATAAACTAAAAATAAAAATCAATGTTTGTTTGTTTGTCCTGTATGCCAATGCATACAGGACAAACAAACAACCAGATTGTGATAAAACTTTAATAGGGTGTTCTAAGAACACCTAAATCTATTTATAAATGCTTTTATTTTTTTCGTAATTTCGTTTTACTTAACATGGCATTGTAATACATGACATCACTGACCTATAAAATTCCACTGTTGGACATAGGCCTCTCTTTAAAAAGGTTAGGGTTTTTCGATTTTATCCCATGCCTACATGGGAAAAAATCGCAATCACCTGTGATTAATCATATGAACTAAAAATCATTTCATCACGCTTATGAATAATCTGCAATATCATCATCATCATCATTATCATCATCAACAGCATCAACAGCCTTTAACAGTCCACTGCTGGACATAGGCCTCTCCTTAGAAGGAGGTTAAGGCCTACTATACCACGCTGGCCAGACGGGTTGGTATAGGGTTTGTTTCAAGTTTACCTACTCTTTGCAGTACTGTTGTCCTGCGTAGTTTGCTTCCTTAGTCGGCTCTTACGATACCCACGGGATGAATCGGGGTGACACTCTCTATTCTTAATCCATCACCACACGGATGAGTAAACTGAAACTAATAACTAATTGTCATATATGGAAATCTGAACTTTTAACAATACTTACTTGTAATTTACATTCTAGGTTCCCGCTGAATGGTTTGGCTGGCTCCATTACAAGAGTGATCTTCCACCACACAAGGTAAGAATTCTTTCTTCAAAGAAGTTTCATTAGAAAGAAAATAGGCGTGGAATAGATCCAAAAGTCTGAACTGGATTCTTAAGAGGGTTTGCACTCCTGGAATCAACTAAAATCTGCTTCAGGTATGTGACTGACCTGTTCAAGCTATTGCTTACATTACCAATTCATCATCATCATCAAGTCTTTAATAGTCTACTACATGACATAGGCCTCTCCTTAGAAATAAGATTTTATCCTACTATACCATGCTGGCCAGACGAGTTGGTATAGGGTTTGTATCAAGTTTTCTCGTAGTTTCTTCCCTTAGTCGGCTCTTACGACACCCACGTTATAGGGGTGGTGACACTCCGTATTCTTAATCCCTCACCACATGGATAGTCATCCACATAAGCATTATCCCTTTCCCTCCATTTGACTTACCCTTCAAGCAACCTTTCTTTCAATCAATTTTTTCTTTTAACCTCAATAATTTCTCAAAATGCCTTGATGTCAACAATAGACTTACCTGTTGTCATGCTATGACCACAAATGGGCTGGCTCGACCAGAGTGATACCACAGAAAACCGGTGTTAAACAATTTTTGGTTTACTTGTTTGCCCCCAATATACCAAAAAAAACATGAGTGTAATCAAATTATAGCAGAACTTTTTTTCTCTTTTTAAAGCTTCTAAAAAATTTGACGCATTCAGTATTAGTTAATGCTATCTTCAATCTTATTTAAACGTGTAATGATGTAACCAACTAGTAGTGGTCATTGATTGGCTTGATAGAGGATACACGGAATGTTGAAGTGTGCGAACCACGAAAGCTTGGTGACAGATAGCGTTATCGGTCACCCTAACAGAAGTATTAGAAGACTGCATGTAGTCACCTAATCTGCCGTCCTCAAGTTCTGTCAAACTCATCACACATCACACATCAACAGCCTTTACTAGTCCACTGCTGAACATAGGCCTCTCCTTAGAAAGGAGGTTTTGGCCTACTATACCACGCTGGCCAGACGGGTTGGTATAGGGTTTGTTTCAAGTATTCCTTCTCTCTGCAGTGCTGTAGTCCTGCGTAGTTTGCTTCCTTAGTCACCTCTTACGACACCCACGGAATGAATAGGGGTGGTGACATTCTGTATTCTTAATCCGTCACCACACGGACGTGAGGTGTCAAACTCAGTTCTCAGTAAACCACCTTTGAGTTTGAGGGTAGCTCGATATTTAGCTGCCTTTCAGATAACTTATTGTTTGCCAGGGTCCACAGATTTTGATACTCTGTAAAAAAAACACCTTGTCATTTTAGTCGGTTTAAATCCGACAACCTTATATGTTCAATGAACTGTAGAGGTTACCATCCATTTATAAGAACAAAAATAAATAGTGGTTCAGGAATTCATAATTAAATGTTATGATTTTACAGGACCCCGCCCGCCCAAATTACCCATGGATGGCAGAATTCACGGAGAATTTGTCTGGAACTACAGGACAGTACACACCTTACACCACCACTAGACCGAAGGTTGAACCCTGGGTACCAGAGAGGAAAAGCACTGTTTAACTACTGCATACACAGTCAATGAACACGTTTGGGCTCTATAAGTTTGGACATAGATTTCGCTTATTTCAAACTTCAAGTTTTACCTCATCATTCATGTTATGTTGCTATAAGACCTATGCATTATGTTTATATGATAAATGCATTCTAAAAGAAAGAAGATAATTATGCACTTAGAAAAAAAAACCTCCAATTTTTATTTGCATTCATATAAGGCCTTTGTGTTAATATCCTTTTTTTCATCTTGTCACCCTGTGCCCATAGACAAAACAAAAGTCAAAAGTCAGCAGCAGTTGTAAATTCTGTTTTTTAGTTGTAAGTAGAAAATGAAATAAATGAAATATCGTTATGTTTTGTTTTATTTGCTCATCATGTGATATTCTCTAATTAAAATCTATATTCAACCATTTAATGTATAGTAGTATAAAGGGCGATTGTAAAGGTGGTCACACATTACTAGTATTCTAGTTAACCCCTCCAACTTAGCAAAATGTTTGTGTTAGGAATTGCTTCTCGTGGATAGTAAACTGCGAGGGTTTCGAACTAGCACTACTCAATTATAAGTCCTATATCTTAGGCATTGCGCGTCTTCTGCCTTTTTGACAAAGTTACGGATTCATCTATTAGTAATTGTCCTAAATATTCTAAGTTAATTTTTGTTCTTGATGCTTTCCTCCTTAAGTATGGAAAATTCTTTACGACCGGCCGATTGTAAACTAGGCTGTTCGAAAACTAGTCAAAGACCAATGCTGCCCGTGAAGACACAATACCAGTACGCATCTAGTGTGTGACAAGCATATGACACCATAACACGGCTTAAATAGTAACAAGAATACGAAATTCACGTATTTCAAACTCAGGGGCTCGGATTGTTTCTTTTCTTTCTTTCTTTATTAAAGACTACTCCCGCATTAGGAATAAATCCTGTGTCGCATTACAAACATACATTAAACGGACACCCAGACTGAGAACAACAATTTGTGGATCACACAAAGTGTTGTCCCATGTGGGGATCGAACCCACAACACCCAGCGCAGTAGGAAGCGACGAGGTGACCGCTTAAACCACTACGCCATCCGTGTTGTCCACTAATGATAAAATAACAACTGTTAACTATACAAGACCACAAAATTCAATTAAATAAAAAAAAACAAAAAGTGTAATTTAAACAATTTCAATATACCTGGAGTACCTACTAGTAGGTACCTACATAAATATCGTCTAATATTCTTTTTTCTTTCAAATTACGAGAAAGTCCTGGTTCCGTCTAAATTCTCACATTCAGTACTAATTTTTTTTTTCGCTCGATAGTTATTTTAACATAACTGCTGCTCTCTTACTGGGCTTCAAATATTTAAAAATCACAATTGTTTTGTTTAGGCACATAACTGAGTATTATACAATTTTAAGCCATATCTATATTTAGATTCGCGGGCTAAATCACTTGACACTATTTTTTTTTTCGCAGAAGCTTAGCAGGTGTAGATAACATTTCGGTACGGTTAATTCGTATACAGCGCCTGTTATTATTTCTACTTCAAACCTGTTTGGCACTGCCACGGCGCTGTCAGTGTTTGTCAAAGATTTTTTGTAACTTATCAGGAATTGTTCAAAAGGCATTGGTGACGGTATTTTTTTTCATCCATATAAGTTTCATTGTTTGTTAGAAGAATCGGAATTTCCGGCAATAGCAAGTTTGACTTACAGGTATTCGCCCTTGCTGTGGTCGCGTTATTGCTTACGTTCCCCAATCCCTCTGTAAAAGCTAAATCTCCTTCTTACCATTGCCTTCCTTTCTTACTTACCTCTTGTTTTAATCATCACCATCAGCCTATCGCAGTCCACTGCTGGACATAGGCCTCTCTTATTAACACACTCCAAATTTTCTCTCACGTACAAAGAAACAGAAACATACTACAGCGCCATCATACGGAGTAACTACTGAATGAGAATTGCTAATCCTATATACAGCTTCCCAACATCCAACAACCGTTGAGCCGCGGCTCGCCAGGCATGATCACCTCGCCTGGTCGTAGGATCCTCCCTTTGTGTTGGAGGGACATGACACCCATTCCTCCACAACTTAACACCAGTTTTTTGTGGGGCCATTGTATCATTCCGGTCGAACCGAGTTATAAGAGTTTTCTTATTTTTCACTATATTTATTAGTATCAATTCTCAAAAGGAGCCACCATATCACACATCATCAAATTCCAAGCATCAATAAAATAAGTGCTGCTTAGCTACATCTTTGGTACACTTTTTTTAAACTTTACTGTATTTAAGGTATAAAACTATACGGCAACATCGTTGAACGCGTTCTCTAAATATACAATTCAAGTTTTCATATTGCTACTTAGTCCATTTTTTTTAAATAAAACAATGAAGACAACCTTATTTCACCACAACATCACAATAACTGAACAGTGAATCGTTAAAAGCTAAATTAATCCCCATTACATCTACAATAAAACGCATCTAGTTATAAAACCATGTCCATTATTTACGTATCTCATTGGTATTGTGGTTAGAAACAGACGAATCATTCATTTGTCAATGTCAAATTATATAGAGCACTAATCACCGTTTGCGGCAAATTGCCACGAAAATAGATACCTTTATAACTGTTACGAATTTACCAGAAGACTCGTGATAAAAAATCCGTAAATGTCATATGTCAATATGTCATATGTCAATATGTCAAATGTCATAAAAGGTATTTTCGTAGTAAAGTATAAATATCGAACGTTAACTGTAATGTGATTATATCGGATTGTTAACGAAAGTTGAATCGGTAGTCTGCTAGTCTTCGTAATACTTTACTACGAATGTATGATACTGCCCATGGACACAGGTCTGCAGTTCAAGAGTTAAATGTGCATTGCCAACCGTGTGGCGTTCATTTCTTAAAGCTTTAGCGGCAAAACAAATCCTAATATTTAAAAATTATAATGTATCAGAGTTTTTTAAGTGGGTTGCTAACGCAAGCGGTCACTATAATTCTAAATGCTTATAGGTAACTTGTTGGCCACCGATGTGGTATAAAAATCTATCGAAGAATACATGTTACTTGTCATAAAAATAATTGAATATCTGATTGATAAGCCGATTAATTATTATTACTTTAAGGTTTAAAGTCCTCGTTTTATCATTTGATAAAACGAGGACTTTAAACTATAACACCACCACCAACAGCCTATAACAGTCCACTGCTGGACATAGGCCTCTCCTTAGAAAGGAGGTTTAAATACCATAGTTTTCTTAAGATGTAACTTAACTTTGCCCATCTCACACACGGCATTCTATTCTCAAACTGGGCAGAGTCTGTTCTATGGTAACCAAATTGCTGAAAAACATACTTAAATATTTCTAAACACATACATATCACAGATAAAATAGACGACACACAATTATTTGCTTGATTGGGCATCGAACCCACGGCCTCCGGCTAAGCTGTCAGGGTCACTAACCACCAACAAGCCCACCGATATACTTTTTAAATGCCCTTTTATATAATAGTTTAAAAAATAAAAAAACCGACTGCAAAAGGAAAATTTAAAAGGAATGCACTAAATATCTGGTCATGATTTACCATTTTAAAACCCTCATGATGAGCCCTTTAATTTGATACCCATATTGCAGTATCCAAAAAAAAAATTTTTTACTTTAAACTGATTTAAACTGAATTTTTTTTTATTGTCTCACAGTCGTTAGTTGTTTTTTTCACCTCCTAATAAATGAAATTTGGATCACCAAGACGAATCTAACGATATGGTAATTAAATAAATCTGTGCAGCTATTTGGAAGATATGATGTAATAAAGAATATTACATGAACATAAGATACGTGCGAAAAACATAACCCTTCCTTGGCAGTCGGGTAATAAAAGTCTAAATAGCCACTACTCAAAACATAAAACATTTCGAAAATAGATCTGCACAAAAATAAATTTAACCCATGTCAGTCCGTGGATTTTAAATTTGTCAAGTAAATTCGACCCATTTCGGTTTGTACTTACTCATTGTTAAGCTAACACTCGAAATAGAATTCCAAATTTTGTAGCTCTTACATATGTATAAAGTTATGAAAACATAACTTAAACACTAGATGTTAATATAGAATTTTAAATTATTGCAACGCTTGTATGGCCATAGGGTCAAAACTTTAAGAATCATTGTTAAGAACCAACTGCCCACAATATATCTACAGAGCACACGACTCAAGACTAAGCTTTTTAACATCAACACTCAATAACACACCTTATCTTAATTCCATGAGAGTCTAAATCCATCAACAGTACTAATAACCATTGGCACACTCATGATATTTACCGAATACAAATGAAATTATACTCTAAAGTTTAGAAATATGGTTTAAAGTAGCTTGCGTAAATCTATTAAGCTCCAAGAACGGACAAAACTTTTTTTGCCATCGCAGGTAAAAATATCTTTTACTCGACTCAAATTCAGTGAAAATACGACGCGACGCGATGCGCACGCGTACATCTTTCGCTTAACAGCTTTTAATTTATTTAGTTTAGTTTCTTTAAACTTAATATTTTAAATGAAAATGCTCGAGTATTTGTAATCATAGTGTTTTTACTCAGTGTATGTGTAGCCGTTGGCAGTTTGACATGTGTTCCCATTTATAAAACCGTTTCGAAATAGTTCTGTGCTGTGCAAAGGTGTGCTCTACGTTTGGAAAACAGGATTTTGTGAATTAAACAGTTTTATGGTAAGTTATGGCTAATTTGGTTGCTAAGTCAAACTAATTTATGTAGTTAGACCTGTGATTTTTAAGGCATAGAGGCCGGTGAAGAACAAAGGCGTCGAGATAAACTAGTTTTGAAAGTAAGCGGCTTAATATTTCGTTAGTTGAACCGGTAACAAGGATTTTTTTCGAGTATCTGTGCCTTTTTTTTCTGTGAAAAAGAAGTGCGTCGGTGGCAGATGGGTTTGAT
Source organism: Arctia plantaginis (assembly GCA_902825455.1). NCBI lineage: Eukaryota > Metazoa > Arthropoda > Insecta > Lepidoptera > Erebidae > Arctia > Arctia plantaginis. The sequence goes on from CADEBD010000146.1 coordinate 2,066,258, forward strand.
TTATTTATACAAATGACAGAATTATATTAGCAAATTAAATTTTATTTTGATATGTTTGTCTTTTTTAAATAAGTATAGCAAAGCCGGTATAACTTACTTAGCTTAAGAAAGATTATTAAATATTTTTATATCGGTTGCACTTCTAGATATTGCGTTTATTTTAAATTATAGTAGGTATTGTATAAAAAGGTAAAACTTTTAAATACACATTATATCAAAACATATTTCACTCGAAACAAAACAAAGGATAGTTAATTTAGATTCATTTAATGTTTGTTATTAAATTACAAACCTAACGCCACAACAGTAAAGCCACTTTAAACAAAAACTAATGTCACGAATTAGTCTTGTGTATGGGTTCCAAGGGGTTCAAATCTGTAGTTTACAGAGCATTGTACTTATTGTTGTGTCTTAAATGGAATTAAAACAGTTTAGTAACCACTAGGTAGTTAATGTTTTAATGGTTTTTCAGTTTATTAGCGTACTTAATGCACCGTAAAGTGATAGAGGTAAGGTAACTAACTGTTTAGTAATTTATCGGTCTATTAAAATGTACTTACCAACTATTTTGCGGTTATCTAAAATAGTATTTTATGCTAACAAGATGGTACAGCAAGGTTATAAGGCGCGTTTCATAGTTATAAGTGCCTATAAACGGTTATAAGCCCGTGAGGGTTATACTTGCAGTAGTCATTCTAGTTATAATGCTCAGAATTAGAACTATATGCAACTGAGATTGAACTTCTGGTACCATAGACAATAGGCCATTTGTCTCAAGAGGAAGAAAGAGAAGCGAATAAGACAATAAAGAAGGAGAAAGATTTTTTTAATAATACATTTTTTTAAATAGCCGCTGGGCTAGTTGGGTCTGTATCGAAAGTGAACCAAAATCTGGTTCACAATCGGAGAAAATAAAGCTTCTGTGAGGAATCAGTGGTTTCAGCTAACCGCGTTGAATGTTGTAGATTCAATCTAGATTCGATAATAAGTGGATCAAAAGCCATAAATCCATGACACCAATCATATCATCTGCCTACCCTTGTCCCAATTTTATTTGGGGTCGGCGCAGTATGTATGATTTTTCCATTCTACTCTGTCTTGCGTCATATCACTGTTTACTCCCTTCCTAGCCATATCCTCCCTGACGCAGTCCATCCACCTCTTCTTCGGTCTGCCTCTTCTCTTGTACCCTTCAACTCTCATACCTAAAACTTTCTTCGCCACATTTTCCTCATCCCTCCGCATGACATGTCCATACCAAGATAACCTATTACTTCTTAACTTTTCATCCAGTGGCGCTACTTTCAGACTCCCTCGTATATACTCATTCCTAACCTTGTCCATCTGAGTCACACCACACATCCATCTCAGCATTCGCATTTCGGCTACGTTCAGGCGTCTCTCATCCGTTCTCTTAATGGGCCAACTTTCAGAGCCATACAGGACGGCAGGTCTGATAATAGTTTTATAAATTTGTCCCTTCAGTGTTAAGGGGAAACTGGGGTCACAAGTTGTTCCCGTTACCTGCCGCCACTTCATCCATCCCGTATTGATTCGATGTTGTACAGTTCGATCAATCTCACCATCACATTGTAAGAGGGAGCCGAGGTACTTGAAATTGGAGCAGACTGTTATCGCTATCCCATCCAGCGAAATGGTTTCAGGACTGGAGAGACCGCCGAAATCGCAGAACATGTACTCAGTTTTGGTTCTGCTGATTTTCAAGCCAACATTCTCCAGCCTTTGCTGCCATTTTTCCAGTCTGCTCTGGACCTCAACCCCATCTTCACCGACCAACACAATGTCATCTGCAAATAGCATGCACCAAGGTGCCTCCTCCTGTATGTCCGATGTCAGAGCATCCATTATCAACAGGAAGAGGTATGGGCTCAGAGCTGATCCCTGGTGCAAGCCTACAGAGACACTGAATTGATCAGTGTTTCCCGTGACCGACCTTACATGAGTGCTAGACTCTCTGTACATAGCACGAATCAATTCTACATACTTTACAGGCACTCTTTCTTCTTTCAAAGCCCACCACAAAACCTCTCGAGGTACCCTATCATATGCCTTTTCGAGATCCACAAACACTATATGCAAGTTTTTGTGCGCACTCCTGTATTTCTCACATAGTTGGCGCATTGCAAATATAGCTTCTGTTGTCCCGCGTCCTGGCATAAACCCAAATTGACTTTGGGTTATCTGACTCTCATCTCTTATTCTTCTCTCAATCACTTTCTCCCAGACTTTCATAGTATGTGACATGAGCTTTATTCCTCGATAGTTGTTGCATTCCTGAACATCTCCTTTATTTTTAAAAATGGGTACGAGTTGAGTTTGACACTATTCCTTTGGGATTACCTCTTCAAGCAACAACATATTGAAGAATAGAGTCAGCCACTCATATCCGTCTTCTTTCAGTAGCTTCCAAACTTCCACTGGTATACCATCGGGGCCAACTGCTTTTCCATTTTTCATACTTCGTACTGCCAATCTAACTTCATCTATACTAATCTCGTTCACCAGTCCGACATTCACATCCACATGCTTTAGCACTCCGCTCCATTTATTCTCTTCATTCAAAAGTTTTTCAAAGTAAGTTTTCCATCGCTTTTTTATATCTTCATCTTTAACCAACACTCTCCCCTCTTCATCTTTTATACATCTCACATGCTTCAGGTCTTTTGCTCTTTCTTCCCTGTTCTTTGTAATGCGGTAGAGTTCTTTTTGACCTCTAGGTTCATGTAGGTGTTTAAATATGTTATGTTGAGCTTCAGCTCTGGCTACCGCTACCGCTTTTTTTGCCTTTTTCTTCCACTCTTTATATTCATTCATTTTGACTTTCTTCATTCTCTCACAGACCTTTTCATTTTGCCACGCTTTAAAGGCATCCTTCTTTTCTTTTAGAGCTTTCTGTACCTCATCACTCCACCACCATGTATCTCTTTCAATAATGCCTTTTCCTTTTGTTTCCCCAAGTACTTCTCTCGCTATCTTTCGTATATAATTTGCCATTTCACTCCACCATCCATCCACAGACTTATCTAGCCTTGCATTCAATTCAAATCCATGACACCAAATAAGAGAAAATTTGCAGAAAACCATATAGTGATATGAATATATAACATACGTGACTACCGGTACAACTTGCTATAATACCCGAATTAAATATCACATCAACAGCCTTTAATAGTCCACTGCTGGACATAAACCTCTCCTTAGAAAGGAGGTTTTGGCGTACTATACCACGCTGGCCAGACAGGTGCAGTTTGTTGTTTGTTGTTTGCAGTGCTGTTGTTCTGAGTAGTTTTCTCCCTTAGTCGGCTCTTACGACGCTCACGGGATGAACATGGGTACACACTGTATTCTTAATCTGTTACCATACGGACTGAATTAAATATATAAAAATGTAATGTTGATTTGTGTACGCTTAAAACACTCAAAAAGTTCTGCACCGATGGAGTCAAATTTTGTCACGATGTCAGCTTCGATGATGGTCTTTATCTATTTTTCGTGTCAGTTTTGTTTCACATTTCGCATCAATGCAATCACAATGTGTCACAGCGAAGCTAGTACAGCTAGTAACATGCAACGAACTTAGAATGCAACAGACTTGGCCATAATATGCAATGACCTGCAACATTTCACGCAATATTGTTGTAGTATTTTAGCAGCCCGTATTTTAAACATGGAAATTATTGCTACTTTTAAATCAAATTCATTTGATGAACAGATTGGTTTTTGCCACTGTGATTTCACATGTGATAAATCACTGCTTAGATTTGGTCATAGACAAAGATTATTTTTATTTATTCATTGCCCATCGAGTAACAAAACTCATAGTGTTGTTGTGTTGTTAATGCCATCAAAATCAATCAAACCGAAACCTTTTTTTTTGGAACTTTCGCGTGTCTGGCGTAATAATAATATTTAGTCGCAGTGATGTTGTAGATGAGAAACAGGTGTGATGTAATGATTTTAAAATCATATAATTTATCATAGGTGATTGCGATTTTATCCCGTGCCGTACCGTCTATAGCCTATTGCAGGCCCCGGGTACATTAGGATAATTGGGCCCCTACGCCCATGACTGACCACTATTTTGTGAGAATAGATAAATAATGTATTGTAGTCTGTCATTATCGTTCGATTTCTCGAGATAAATAATCGATAGCAGGAATTAGGAAGCTCCTACCGATCGATGGGCCTTGGGCACATGCTTGCAGTTTTGTTGCATCGACTGATATCGTTGACTGTTTTAATTATTTTTAAGAGAAGCAGTTGTTACTCTAAAGCGAGTAGTCAGCATTTCCACGCTTGATCAGAGAGTTGGCAAGCAGAACGAATAAGAGTCAATGACCACAATTCAGTTTTTACTACTTTATTTGCGTTATATTTAGGGCTGTCGAGACAATATCATAAATCCTCTTTAGGGTTACCAATAGAAAAAAATAGATACGTGTTGCGTTAGGCAGGTGGTCGGAAAAATCAGCCACAAAAAACCTCTTGCAATGTCAGAATATTTGTCGACATTCTTTGTAATATTCGTATGACAGTTATACTGTAGTCTATGGTCTAATGATATTTTTATTCTGTGGTATTGAAAAAGTAATGTGAAAACTTTTTAGTGCCTGATACCTAGAAAGAAGAAAGAGATAAGATGAGAAGGTAATTGCATTACAATAAGTTTGTTGAGGAACGGGTATAACACAAAGGAAAGATTCTTTGCTTGTTTTTTAAAAGTGGACTATCCTGTGTCGTACGATTTTACAAACATTCATAAAACGAACACAAAGAATAAATTGTTGTTCTGAGTCTGGGCTCAGAACCTATTTAATTTGATAATACACAAGTTTTCCTAGCTTAAAAAAACCCTAGCCTTTACAGGTCCCTTAATAAATATCAATTTATTATATAGAGAGATGCCAGAGAGTACGTATAGATGTAAGTGACCAGGTAGGTACGTGAGACGTGATATGATTATGCACTTTTTGCTTAAGTTGTGCAGAATAAAGGATGAAGATTGAATTCGAAATGTTTTACGATTTGCCACGGGATAATGTAATAATTTAAGTTATTTTCTGATTCGTTACCGACCACGCTATGATACATCCACATGTACATGATCTTAGTATTATGTTAAGTGTGTTATAAAGAAACCGCTCATTCGACTATTTTTTTATATGACTTCATTTACGGAATAACTCGAATATATGTAATTAAGTAACAAATTTAACTGTACGATACATACAACAACGAAATTAAAGAGTTTTCGTAAATTACTTAAACAAAGAGAGTGTTTCAATATCTCTTTATTAAATTTCGTCTAAATCTGTACAGCGGTTTAAGCGTGAAGAGTAACAGACAGACAGACACACTTTCGCATTTATAATATGTATTAATATGGATGGTTCGGATGGAGGACGTGTGAAATACTTGCATCTCCCTTTACGACGAGATGTAGTATGTTATGAACGCTTCTCGTCTATTTAGCTGTGTGATTGTTTAACACCTCTGTGGTCTGTAAACTTTTAGTAATGTAGGTACATAGTCATTTGCTATGACCCTGATTTACAGCTCGTGTCTCTTCCAGATGTATTGAATCAGTTCTCTCACACCCTCACTGGTTACGGGTGCTTTTAACGAGAATCTTCTTCAGTGCACTGCTGATCTGGGCCTCAATTCTGCTATTTTAATATTGTATCAATAGACTGTCGATGGAATGTCGTCGGAATAGCTTTGCACTTTTCGTATTCTACTAACAATGTAAGACCAATGGCCTCCCGATGCCTTGTTACTGAACTGCCACTAAAACAAATGTCGTCGATGTCTTTGTAAAAGTTTGGTAAACGGTACGTTTTAAATGTATAGGGAAATTATAAATTTAATTTGTTGTTGATATCACCATTGATGATTCATTGCCCCTACATCGACAGTCTATTGACACTGTGAATTTATGTTAGTAGAATACCGCTATTTTGACCGATTGCAATGGCTTCTCAATATTGTACAGTTTGACAGTGGCTTGTACGTTAACATAAAATAGCAGAATTGAGGCCCCGGTCTCACTACTCTCACAGTGTCTTATAAACTTGCCTGTTGGTTAGTGACCCTGAGTAATATGCCAGAGGTGGGTTCGATTCCCACCCAGGACAAATAATTGTGTGATGAGCACGGTCATTTGTTCCGTGTCTGGGTGTAGTTTATCTAAAATATGTATGTGTTTAGAAATATATAAGTATATTTATCTGTAGTCTGGTTACCATAGCACAGGCTCTGCGTAGTTTGGAATCAGACGGCCATGTGTGAGATGTGGGAAAATAATATGAGTATTATTTTTATAAACTTTTTTAGTCATTTCCTCTTCGCTTACCAGTGCAGCATTTCTTTTTTTAATGCTTATCACTACATCTATACTAATATTATAAAGCTGAAGAGTTTGTTTGTTTGTTTGTTTGAACGCGCTAATCTCAGGAACTACTGGTCCGATTTGAAAAATTCTTTCAGTGTTGGATAGCCCATTTATTGAGGAAGGCTATAGGCTATATATCATCACGCTAAGACCAATAGGAGCGGAGCACCAATGAATAATGTTTCAAAAACGGAGATAATTTATTACTATTGAGAGACGCAGACGAAGTTGCGCGGGTCAGCTAGTCTTCTATAAACCCACATCGTTTTTATACTATAGTAGTTTATAATATTTCTTTTTGTTCAGTTCTTAGAAGTAGGAACTCGGTATGTGCCAGCTGTTCAGTCCATAATCACAAGAATAGTTTAACGGCCGAAGGCTTGGCTAGTTTTTACGATCATCGAGCACAAACAAGAGGAGATATTTTGTATGAATTTGAAGTTATTTTTTTTAGTAATACAGATGTTTTTAGAAGCTTTTTATAAGCTTTTATTTAACTTTCAATATTTATATGCATGTGTTAAATTAGAACCACTTCCCGATGTCCGTTAGGTTCGAATTTGGTGTATCTTCAGTGACAATACAATGATATGGTACCATGCAGCTGTTCTGATGACGGAGGCGGAAGATATCCGTAGGAACTTCTTAACTAAATAAGATAAACGCATCGTGTTTGGGCTTATTTGTATTGTCTTGGTTATTAATTTGTTGCTACCTGACATCCAGGCTCTGATGATGGAGTAGCATTTAAATAAAAGTTTGTTTTAAAATATATTTTAGAAGCATTTGGTGGCAAATTAATGTTGATGACCATATGCGGATTATGCGTTTGAAAATTTGTTTTTACCTTACACATACACTAGACAGGGGCGTTTTAAACGCATATTGTCGACTATAATTTTAGGCCCACTAACGTCAGAGTAGGACAAATTTTATCCTGTTGCCTTCAACTAGGCACATATATTTCTAGATAAACAAATGCATTTCTAAATACATACACCCATCTATGCTTAAATTATAAATGTAAAAGTGAGTGCTCAACCCGTCTGGCCAGCGTGGTATGGTTGGCCAAAACCTCCTTTGTAAGGAGAGGCTTATGTTCAGCAGTGGACTAGTAAAGGCTGTTGATGATAATGATGATGATGAAAAGTGAGTTTGTTTGTAAGTAGCGCTTTCACGCTTAAACCACTAAACAGATTTTAAAAATTCTATCACCAACGGAAAGCTACATTCTCAGCGAGTAACATAGGCTACTTTTACCAAAATAAATGAAATACACACGGAGTCGCGGGGGTAAATAATATTATTTTATCTTATATTCTAAAAAATGAATAAGTGATGTAAATTACTTAAGACTAGTTTTTAATAAGCAAATATAAATTGCTCATTTTTTTTGTTATTTTGTTCGGTATTTAAGTGTGTTCTAAATCATAAAGCGAAGCTGTTTTGAAGGGCCGGCCTTAGGTATCCTACTCTAGGAGGACCCAGACCATGTTATATCAGGTCCTCCTCGAAATGACAAAATGCCTAATCAGGCCCTGTCCCAGGGGAAAACACTTCCCCTCTCAATCGCCGCGTGGCGTGATTGCGTCTTAATGCTATCAGGCTGCCAACACTTTTATTTATTTTGTTTTGTACTATTGACGGTAGTGTAGCTTTGGTATTATTATAAACTAGCTGAGACCCGCGGTGTTACCCGCGTTTGTTGTTATAACCGCGGGCAACGCCGCGGGGCGAAGCTAGTCAAAAAAAGTAGCCTAAGTTACTCCTTATGCCATCAGCTATCTACCAGTGAAAATCCCGTCGAAATCGGTCCAGCCGTTCCAGAGATTACCCGGAACAAACAGACAGACAAAAATTGTAAAAAATGTTATTTTGACATATGTATCGTGTAAACATACATATGCATTTAGTAAAAAGCGGTTATTTTAATATTACAAACAGACACTCCAATTTTATTTATTTGTATAGATAAAGTATTTTTCCCTATTTATTATGGATAATAGATGATTGTAGTCGAAATTTGACCACAGGACGAAAAAAAAGGACGAACACTAATACCGACGCATTTCATATCCTTTTATTAAGTTTACAACTGAGATCAAACAACAGGTAGTATTTTTTCTTTCTCCACATTGAGTTAAAGGTAGTTTTTTTTTGCCTCGGCCCTTTAAAGAGAAGATTCTTTGCGAAAAAAATCGATTCGCGTCCACATTCCTGAGAACCTATTCTTAGTAAACTTTATATTATATTGCTTGTGGTTATCATTTATCATTACGTGTATACATATGCGGTAAATATTGTATTTTTATAGCAATTCGATTTTTTCTTTTTCACTTAAAATACTTAGTATAACTTTTAATTTGTATAATTAATATATGTATAAAATATAAAAACTACGCAAAACAATGGCACTGCAGAGAGACAACTTGACATAAACCATAGGGTTTATGTCTAGTTTTACTAGTTTTCTCCCTTCCACAATTATACAAATTAAAAGTTATACTAAGTATTAAACCATAGGGTTTATGTCAAGTTTGCCTTCTCTCTGCAGTGCCATTGTTCTGCGTAGTTTTACTAGTTTTCTCCCTTCCACAATTATACAAATTAAAAGTTATACTAAGTATTAAACCATAGGGTTTATGTCAAGTTTGCCTTCTCTCTGCAGTGCCATTGTTCTGCGTAGTTTTACTAGTTTTCTCCCTTCCACAATTATACAAATTAAAAGTTATACTAAGTATTAAACCATAGGGTTTATGTCAAGTTTGCCTTCTCTCTGCAGTGCCATTGTTCTGCGTAGTTTTACTAGTTTTCTCCCTTCCACAATTATACAAATTAAAAGTTATACTAAGTATTAAACCATAGGGTTTATGTCAAGTTTTCCTTCTCTCTGCAGTGCCATTGTTCTGCGTAGTTTTACTAGTTTTATCCCTTCCACAATTTTACAAATTAAAAGTTATACTAAGTATTTTAAGTGAAAAAGAAAAAATCGAATTGCTAAAACAATACAGTGTATTTACCGCATATGTATACACGTAATAATAAATGATCGATATAGACCAACCCGTCTGGCCAGCGTGGTATAGTAGGCCCAAACCTCCTTTCTAAGGAGAGGCCTATGTCCAGCAGTGGACTATTGAATTGATGTGTGATGTGATGTATAATTTTATGATCAAAGAATTTTTCTTCCTTTCTAAGGCTACCGTTAGAAAAGTTGATTATTTCGACATAACCTTGAATGTGTTCCTTCGCTTTTTTGCATGAAATAATTAAACCGAATTTCCGACGACCTAGTAAAGGTAGCGGGCAGCCGTTAGATGCGGGCAGCACAGGACCGGTTATTAAGAGGCCTATGTCCAGCAGTGGACTTCTTTTGGCTAAAATGAAGATGATGATGATCAATAAAGTGTTTTAAATTACTAATGTATGTATTTTAAAACACGTCACGTTTTACGATCGTGTCGTGTTTTAAAATACGTTTTAAGTTACGCTCTTTAATGTTTACGTAATTCAATAATTACTTAAATGTGAATGATGATGATAATCATAAAACTAAAGAATACCGACTTGGTAGACAGTTTTTTTAATGAGTGGGGTCCGTGTGGTGACGGATTAAGAATACAGTGTCACCAGCCCTATTTATCCCGTGGGTGTTGCAAGAGCCGACTAAGGGAAAAAACTACGCAGAACAACAGCACTGCAGGGAGAAGGAAAACTTGACACAAACCCTATACCAACCCGTCTGGTCAGCGTGGTATAGTAGGCGTAAACCTCCTTTCTGAGGAGAGGCTTATGTCCAGCAGTGGACTATTAAAGGCTGTTGATGGTGATGAGGGGGTCGACATAACACATTTCATGTCTTCATTGACTTTTCAGCTTTTAGTCCTTAATAAAGGACATACTGGCACACATCAAAACAATTTTGTGGTATATTTAATGATGCCATTATGACTACCTGTTGATTAAAAATAAGGGGCCGTGAGGTTGTTTGCCCTTTCTGCTCATAGGCAACCCCTTGAAAACCGGCGGTTTTAGATCGACACAGGCATATTTTAAATTTAATATTTGACAAAACAGAGATTATTGCTATTGTGTGTGTTTATCTATGACATTAGAGTATACATAAAAGTCGATTTCAAACAATTTCATAAAAATAAGATATTTTGAGTTGAGTTTGATGTTAGCAACATGTTCCTGACTCCACTGGTAGTTTGTAGAAATTGCGGTAACCGCTTACAATCTCTCTTCTGTTGTGTACTGGTCAAATTACGTGAATATAAACTGGTCTGGTGGTGTTTTCCTGCTGAGGCAGAGTTCGTGTGTTTAGTTGTCACTCAAGAAATAGTTGTGTGATGATCATGATTCTTTTTTGTAAGGTTCTGTTTTTGGATGTAATTTAGCTATAATATGCATGTATCTATACTAATATTATAAAGCTGAAGAGTTTGTTTGTTTGTTTGTTTGAACGCGCTAATCTCAGGAACTACTGGTCCGATTTGAAAAATTCTTTCAGTGTTAGATAGCCCATTTATCGAGGAAGGCTATAGGCTATATATCATCACGCTAAGACCAATAGGAGCGGAGCACCAATGAAGAATGTTTCAAAAACAGAGAAAATTTATTACTATTGAGAGACGCAGAAGAAGATGTTTATCAGCAGTCTCTGGTTACTTTACAGGTTCAGATTAGATGGTCGTGTGTTATATATCCAAAGTTTAAAAAAAAGTTTCTTTTTTTGTATTCTCAAAGTCAAAGTCAAACAATATTTGTAACCTCGTTTGTAGACTCTAAAGTCATAGATCAACACACACAATAGCAACAATCTGTTTTTTTTTTCAAACATTTGTTATTTAATTTTAGTAATATGTAAATAAATTAATAAACAAATAAATATATTTGTTTATTAATTTATTAATATATGTATGTAAATAAATATATTGTTTAATAGCTTATCGTAAACGAACAATAAGATTATTAACTAATTCTAGTTTAAGAAAAACAAGTCTGGCACTAGCAAAGGTACAAAGAGCATTCGGCTTCGGCCTAACATTCCATTAAATAAAACTGAACCATAAAGTAAAGAGCCGAGCCAATGGCCTTAGACTGCCACCATTAGTTCCGAGCGAAGTAACCCGACACTCGAGTTGATGAGTGTGAGAACGAACCAATCAGTTCTATTATTTTATAAATCGAAAGGACAACGACACCATGTTGTTTATTTGGCGCGCTTTTTAATTTCGCGGTAAAACTTGAGATCGTGTTTTGTCCAATAATCTGAGTTGTGTGCATTATTTTTATTGTTGTTTCTTTTAGATATAAAGTCTTGATTGTGGAAACGATAAATATCTGAGTGTTTTAAAGCTTGTTTTAAGCGTGTAAATACTATGGTTACTCTAGTAGTGTTAAGTACATACCTAAATCCCCTCTCCCTGAATCTGGAGTGCACTACTATCTATCTATCATAGGCAATTACCATCAGGTGATCCAAAAAAAAATATGGGTAGGTATATGTAAATTATACGTTGCCTTATCCTGCATCTGCAAAAATTAGCATAACTTAGGGCCCACAAGGTGCTAAACGACAGTGTGGTAGGCCCAGGCGACGACGGCGGGAGTATCTAGACAGCTTCCGAAAAGACTTGTCCGAACTAGGAGAGATATGGAAAGGAGAGAGGGAGGCCTTTGCCCTACAGTGGGACAACACAGGCTAAAAATAAAACACACAACGAGAACAGTATACTGTTCGTTTTGAGTCACGATTTCCTTGTAAGATCTACAACAATTAATAACCTTACGTAATGTGTCTGGTAAGTTAAATTAAAATTAAAGTCGCCTGTTGGTCGATTTTCGACCATAACTCAATAAGTTTAAGTAAATCATTTGTTTATGTCATTGTATTGTATAACTAACAGAAGCCTCAGGAATTCATGTTTCGGGCCCCATTGTATGTGTCCAAAGCAGGCCACCTTCCTTTTCGCTATAACAGCCATCAGTTCTCTCCTGCACTTGGCTCGCTCCAGCACCTCTACGTTGGATGCAAAACTAGTCCAAGGTATTTTAAACATCTTCCGCAATAACCACATCTCGAAGGCTTCATCTTCCTGAGGCTTCTGTTAGAAGGAAAAATACCAGGCAGGAGGACACCAGGTCGACCACGAAGGAAGTGGATAGATGACATCGTGGCCAGGACCGGACTACGATATCGCCAACTAAAGGAGGCCGCTCATGATCGAGAGGTGTACCGTCTGCTGACCTCCAAACTTCATTTTGAGGATGGCACCCCATGATGATGATTGTACCTATAACTGGACCTGTCATTGTAAACGACTTCCGTACCTACCATCTTAAGGGTTTAAGTCTACTACGATACGGCTGAACATCATTTTTGCCAGAGCTAGTCGCTTCTGGCCATCAGACCTCCACAATCTAAGTAGGCGATATCGAAGTTCTGTGGAAATACTGTTGTCGGATTATTTAACGATTACCACAGACGTTCATATGTCAACCGGGGCCGACGGCTTAACGTGTTCTCCGAGGCACAGAGGGGTCTCAATATGTTAGGAAAGGTCGTCCATATAATGACCTGACCACTTAGCCACGAGCCCCACGTACCATGACAGATCAAAATATACACTAGACCATTATAGCTTCATGTTGCCATCTTTAGGTACATATTTTTTACCATTATTGTTTAAAAGTTTTAGCGCTCTGCCCTTCTACATATTTAACTTCAAGTATAATAAAATTCTAAATATGATGTTCTGCCGTGCGCTATATTTTTTTAAATAGGAGCAGCTAAGAATTTTGACCCGAGGGCCTAGCCTAGCTCTCGATGGCGAAAGAGTTCGGCGTTTGCGATTAGTGCGGGCCAATCACAACGCCGAACGCAAAAAATAAATTATAGTTAAAAAAAACACGTTTTTGTAGCTAGTCAAACTAAAAAGTAGGAAATAATTTTCTATAAGTTTAAACCTTTAAGAAAAGAGTGTACTCCTTCCTAAAAGGCCAGCAACGCGTCGTGACTTCTGAGTTGCAGACGTTCATGGGCGGCGATGGTCACTTTCCATCAGGTGATCCGTCTGCTCGTCTCCCTCCACTGACATAAAAAAGAAGTTTAAAAGAAAATCATTTTATCGTAAAAAGCAAGTTAATCAATATGTCAGTTACATCTTTTCTAGATATTACAAATAACGATGCGATCACAAACAATTGGCACCAAATGAGAATCAAAACCCGACGTTCAAGTCATGTCGGTGAAAAACAACACCATTCAGATATCAAACAAGTAAATATCTAGAGGAAAAGGATCGCAAAAGATCTTATAGCAAAATTCTAATAATACTTAGCCAGCTCAGTTCATTACTGACCCCGGAAGACCTCTGAGCGTGGCATAAAGGAGTACTGTTCGAGAATAACGAACGTTTGAAAGAGAAAAAAATTGATTATCTTAATATAGATCTGAATGATAAGTAATTATTTTTATTACATAACGAACGAATGAATGAATGATTACTGAACGAATGGTTTATTATCATGGTAATTTGTCCGATCTTTTGTTTTTGGATCTGCGCCATGTGAATAGCGAGGGGTTTTGGCTGATTTCTCTGGTTACCACAGTACAGTGGCTCTGTTTAGTTTGGGATCAGACTGCGTGTGATGTGTGAAGTTATTATTATTCGCTTTAGTTCATATGAATACATACTGATTACATTTTTAAATATGTAACAAACAAAAAATACATATTTAAAAAAAAGCAGAACCGCCGACTTCGGGTACAGGCCAAGACACCGGTGGAAAAGGCCCCAAAACAAGACCTCCTTACTATACGGGCCATGGCAAGGAGAACTGCTCTCTGCATCAGACCCTTGATCCAGCGGTCTAACGTGAACCTCTTAAGGTGTTTGTCGAGGCTCTTGGCTATCAATTCGTAAGCAGCTACGACTATCAGAACGATAGTTACTATTAATAATAACTAATAATATTAAATGCTGGACATATCAGCATTAAATCTTTCATAACTTTTATCAGTAATTATTAATTAATAGTACCAAACATTGCCTTACCCTCAGCAATCTTTTACTTCGCCTTCTCTTCTTAGCTAAATTTCTTTTCAATATAATCTCATTTTCACTATCCAAGTTGACCGTTTAAGTGTTACTCGTACTAAAATTATTGACGAAGAACCCGACTGGGTGAAAATATATAAAAGTACTTACAATTTACAAGCAGGTAATTTTTAATTTTTATGATATTTATACACCCAGTGTCACTCCCACACTCAAGACGAGTCTAACGACATCTCAAACGCCAAAATGCATGAAGACGTTTAGGCTACAGAGCGAAAAAGCGACAATCATTACCCATCTTCTACCACCGTCGGTTAATTATAGTTTTAAAAATGCTGGTGCTCTTCCGGGATATAGTCGCGAATGTTTGTGCCTATGTTCTTCTTCAAAATCGTACTATCCTAATACCACATTTCATCTAAATAGTTTCAGCGGTTGTTTATTTCCCATACAAACAACCACCCCTATTTTTCAACCCCTTAAAGGATGATTACTACGATAAACCCTATGTCCTACCCTGGGACTCGAACCAAATTTTAGCTATATCAGTTCAGCAGATAGATTTATAATATTACTAATATGGATTATATTAAATCACGAAAAACCAACCAAAATTTTGATATAAGACACTGGTAGTTTCATTGGCATTGTCTCTAGAAAGTAAAAAATGCCACAATGAATTATGTGACACAATTTTGCCAATTGTCCTCGCGTCGTTTAATTGACCTCGCGAGCGGCGACGTGGCCTCGCGCCTCGGGGAGGAGAATATCTCTTAATAGCCAACGCACTACTTAACGCGTAATTTTAAGAGATGATGAAATAATCTCGAAATGCGGCTGGTAACTTCTGAAATGAGAGCGTTCTACCAAACTGGCTTTAGTCATCACTTATGTTTCTTCCCTTCCCTTTTTGTCTTTTCTTTAGTTAGGACTAGCTGGTGCCTGCGACTTCGTTCGAGTGGGTTTTGTGGGTACGATGCCCGGACTGGACAAAATTTTGTGGGGTTTTTAAAAGAGACAAAATAGCCTAAGTTACTCCTTATATGGACAGCTATCTGGTGGTAAAATATTTTCAAAATCTGTCCACCAGTTTTGAAGATTAATATTTAAACTGGTTTTTAGGTATTGGTATCGTGGAAATAACCGTGTAAACATGAAAAAAACCTATTATTTCGACATTAAAAACAGACACTTCAATTTTATTCATTAGTATAGATTAAGGGAATCGACATTGGGTCTCTTCGACAAGAGACTGAATTTACTCTTGAGTTGCAGGTCTCTTGCGAAGTCTTGAGGAGTCTTGAATCACAAGTTCATTACCTCCCTTTGAGTCTCCCCGAGAATCAGGTGAAGTCATCCTGGTAGTTGTGGGAGGTTTTGTTCAGGTACTCACATTCACTCGGTGAAAACCTTTTTTCTTTTCTTTTTTAAAGACATTTCCTACATCTATACAAATAAATAAAATTGGAGTGTCTGTTTGTAATATTAAAATAACCGCTTTTTACTAAATGTATATGTATGTTTACACGGTACATATGCCAAAATAACATTTTTTACAATTTTTGTCTGTCTGTCTGTTTGTTCCGGGTAATCTCTGGAACGGCTGGACCGATTTCGACGGGACTTTCACTGACAGATAACTGATGACATAAGGAGTAACTTAGGCTACTTTTTTTAGACTAGCTTCGCCCCGCAGCGTCGCCCGCGGTTATAACAACAAACGCGGGTCTCAGCTAGTTAGTAATATATTCTGTGTCGAGGAAAACTTTACAGTAATACATGAAAAGGACAAAAAGAACACCCAGACCCAGAACAACAATTTGTGGATCACACTAAGTGTCGTCCCATGTGGCGATTGATCCACAACACGTGCGTGGCGACTGCTTAAACCACTACGCCATCCGTGCAGTCGACGACGACGAAGTCGAAATGCGACGTAGGAATTGCTAAGACTTATTGACTGCACGGTTGGCCTACTGGCTTAAGCGGTCGCCACGCTACTACTACGCTGAGTGTTGTGGGTCCGATCCCCACCCGGGACGACACTTTGTGTGATCCACAAATTGTTGTTCTGAGTCTGGGTGTACTTTGTGTCCGTTTCTTGTATGTTTGTAAAGTCCCCCGCGACACAGGATTTATTCCTAGTGCGGGAGTTGTCTTTTTAAAATGAATGAAAATGAATGATTTTCCTCATGTTATATTTAGCCGGTGCATTGTGTAACATTAGAAAGGGTCTTGTTGGGTTTTTTTATGGTCGGTACAATGTCTTAAGCTGACTTTCTTTGGGAATCTAATCGTTTTCAGATAGGATAAACGAAGAAGGAAATGAAAGTAAAGAAAAGAAAGAGTGAGGTAAAAAGGTAAGAGATAGATAGACAGAAAACCCCAAGCTTTTGATGGGGAACGAGATTTGAGGTTACAGTAGTTCGAAGGGAACTTTCTAAACTAAACCGGGAAGAGGACAAGGCCCTCTACACCCAATGGTATGGCTGCCAAGGTCTGCCAGGGTTCTCGGGGATTTCCCTTCTAGGGTATAACCTAGTCCCTTGCAATAGACTCACGTCTGACGAAACTCCATGTGGTTTTAGTCGGTTCGATTCCGACATATGACTACCATGAGTGGTTACAGCATGAAATAAAAGGAGTTCGAAGGTGTGGTTGGAGGCTAATGACATCAAAGGGTCAACAATAACGAACAAACAAACAAAAAGACCAATAATAAATAAATAATTCCTAAAAATTTTATGCCGGGCTATAATTTGCTGATTGTACGTTAGTTTAAATGTCTGCAACTACTCGTTTCTTTAGAAAGCTTAATGTTAAAGTATTTAATGTAAATTGTAGGTATGGGGCATAGACAATGCAGAGTTCACAAGCAAACTGCGGGTCAAGAGAAAGTAGTTTATGGTTATTTTTTTTATGACAGTTGAATGAAAAATATGGATTTAAAAATGGAAGCTACATAGCATTTAGTACGTGAGACTTTTTTTAAAATTGTTACATTTTTTCTTTAAATAAATTCTTCAAATCTACAAGTACACCAATGTATTATAATAAAACTAGAAAAAATAACCGTAGGTCACACAGACAATCGATTTTAAGCTATTCTTTCATTGTGTCATCAAATGAGAGGCTATTGGAGGGCCCCAAACTTACCCTCTCTTAAACTAGGCTGGGAGGGGAGAAGAACTCAATTGCCTCTTTGCCAGCGACGCACTTGTCACACTTGAATTAGAGAGGTCAACTATTACTTGACCTGTCTGCTCCGCTATACCAAAACAAAAGTATATATGTATAGTGTTACTATTTATTTATTTATTAATAAATACTACCATATCATACATATTATACTTATAACTAATTTTGTCAATATGTCTGTCTGTCAATTATGTATGACAATTACGGAGTCATCATCATCATCATCATCCTTTACTAGTCCACTGCTGGACATAGGCCTCTCCTTAGAAAGGAGGTTTTGGCCTACTATACCACGCTGGCCAGACGGGTTGGTATAGGGTTTGTGTCAAGCTTTCCTTCTCTCTGTAGTGCTGGTGGTCTGGGTAGTTTTTTTCCCTTAGTCGGCTCTTACGACACCCACGGGATGAATAGGGGTGGTGACACTCCGTATTCTTAATCCGTCACCACACGGACTATTACGGTGTACATTTACTGTAATGTAGTACCTACTGTAAAAATAGTAAACTAATAACAATCTAAACAAAAAATTAACCAAAGAGAAGTATACTTAATGATAAACTATTTGAATTATCTATTAACAACTAGATAAATTATAAAAATAGGAATATTACAGGCTATGTAACATCAACCTATCAGCCTTATAACAGCAGATTAACGATCAAAAACACCGATGAAACCGCAGGAACCATTCCATTTCTTCGTAAGAAATAAAATGGAATTGAAATAAAGATATTTTTCTGTGATAACC
Organism: Arctia plantaginis; assembly: GCA_902825455.1. Taxonomy (NCBI): domain Eukaryota; kingdom Metazoa; phylum Arthropoda; class Insecta; order Lepidoptera; family Erebidae; genus Arctia; species Arctia plantaginis. The sequence continues at coordinate 2,084,682 of CADEBD010000146.1, forward strand.
GATACCATGGCGGCAAGATGGCTGACATTAAACTATTTAAATAGGTTATGATATCCCAACAGTGTTAATGCACATAATGTGATGCTGTGAATGGCCTGTACACCCGGTACCGGTTTTTATGGTAACTTACAAATCTATTTGCTTATACTTATCGGCTCCGTTTTAGAGACACTTTATTTTTTTCTTCATTCATCTCATCTTTTGAACCTTTTCTTAGAACTTTAAAATCAAATGTTACGAAACATTAAATTTCAAACGTTACATTCATTGGCTAGAAAAAAACTTAACCGCCATTGACTCCTTGCCAGTGCTTACAATTCAAATTTAGAATAGTCGAAAAAATAAAAATTTTAAATGTTGGTCTCTGGCCAAGGTCTCTACAGGGCAATTATTCAAAGAATCTGTGTTCATAAATTAAATATATTATAATAGTGGCTCACATGTTGTATAGCCATTTAAAAGTAAAAGCTATGGAAACAATCGGCAATTCGAAATTTGAATAGAATCTGGATTTCCACAGTTTACCAACTATTGATTGATTTAAAAGAATCTATGTGATCTGCATCCCATAGAGGGTCAACTACACCATATTTTTTTTTTTTTTTCTATACATTTTTAAATACAATATCCTTTCTATTTTAACTTCGTATTGAATACAAATCTATTGAAATAACAATGAACCTGGTTTACCTGCCTTTGTGTGCATTTAGAAAGTTACAATTTCTTGTGACAGGTAGGATCTTCTGTCGGTTTATGCGTGTTTATATTCGTAACTAGTGCAATAAAGTCTCCAGAGCGATGGCTTAGTATTTCTTACTCTCTCCAAGTCTTTGCTCGTTTCTTATATTACCCGCAGCCTGCTAATTGTATTCAAAGGAACCAAGGTAAGGTGAGGAAGCTTAGAATAATACTAGCTATTGTCCGTGAATTCATTCGCGTGATTATTTTGTTATTTCATGTTTCTAACTTTGAAAATCATAGACTTCCATACTCGTTCATCGCTTATACCCCCTTAGGGGTTAAATTTCCTAAAATCCTCTCAACATTAGAACATCAGTTACAACATAAAAAGCATCAGATGCTAAAATTACAAGTTTTTAGCCCTAGCGGTTTAGCCTCTGCGTTGATGACCTTGAATCAGTCAGTTAAGGGAAGTACTTTTATATAATACTAGCTGGTACCCGCGACTTCGTTCGCGTGAAATTTGAAAAGCGCTGCCTTGCTTATATAGACAGCTACCTGGTAGTAAAATATTATTAAAATCGGTCGAGCAGTTTAGAAGATTAAACGAAACAAACAGACAGACAAAAAAAATGGTTTTTAGGCATAGTTATCCTGCAAATAACCGTGTAAGCATTAAAAAAACCTGTTATTTTGACATTACAAACAGACACTTCAATTTTATTTACTTGTATAGATGATTATTCCACTATACGCTCGGACTCGCTCGCTAGAAACAATGGGTTTATGTAAAACATTTGAAAATAAAAATGAGTTCATATATTTTTTCGCAAACCAAGTAGGTTATTAAAATAAAGGCTTTTTAAAGATGATAACGAAATATCTCTAAAACTATAAGTTCACACACTTTTAACACAATTATAATAAGTTAATAATTATAATAAATTTAAAATTAATTAGAAGCTTTTGCTATCATAAACTTAGGTCAACATAAAAAGAGAAAAGCATTTTACAGACTACTTTAGTTGTAATGCAAAGTTTTAGTTTTAAACAAAAGATGCCTCCTTCAACATCGCTGTCTTTTATGAGTTTTTCTTATTCACGTTTAAATATTCACTTATTAGTTATTATACACACACTAGTCCCCCTGTTGGCCTAGTGAGAGTTTATTTCACACTAGCTGAGACCCGCGGTGTTACCCGCGTTTGTTGTTATAACCGCGGGCAACGGCGCGGGGCGAAGCTAGTCTAAAAAAAGTAGCCTAAGTTACTTCTTATGTCATCAGCTATCTGCCAGTGAAAGTCCCGTCGAAATCGGTGCAGCCGTTCCAGAGATGACCGGAACAAACAGACAGACAGACAGACAAAAATTGTAAAAAATGTTATTTTGGCATATGTACCGTGTAAACATACATATGCATTTAGTAAAAAGCGGTTATTTTAATATTACAAACAGACACTTCAATTTTATTTATTTGTATAGACTAGCTGACCCGGCAAACGTTGTTTTGCCATACACATTATTTCTAGGAAATATTTAAAAAATTTTTTAGAGGTGTGTCACCCTTGTCATTTAGGTGTATGAAAAATAGATGTTGGCCGATTCTCAGACCTAAACGATGTGCACACAAAATTTCATAAAAATCGGTCCAACCGTTTCGAAGGAATATGGTAACTAACATTGTGACACGAGAATTTTATTTATAAGATTATATAGATAAGGGAGAGGCTCGTGGCTGAGTGGTAACCGAAGCGGTAAACATATTGCAAAATTAAGCAATCATAGCCAGGTGATGGATGGGTGGCCTTTTTTAATACATTGAGACCCCTATGTGCCTTGGAGAGCACGTTAAGTCGGTCCCGTACGAATATCTGTGGCATTAGTTACGGGTAGTTGAAGAACTAAACAGTCAAAAAACAGTCATTCTACAGAACTTTGATATCGTCTAGAGGAAGGGTCTTCGGTCGAAAAGTCTGATGGCAGTCGCTCCGCTTAAAAATCTTATTTCAACCGTATCGTAGTAAACTTAAAGCCGATATCAACCTAGTTTGGGAAAAGGAAGAATATCTAAACTAATATTATAGAGCTGAAGAGTTTGTTTGTTTGTTTGAACGCGCTAATCTCAGGAACTACTGGCCCGATTTGAAAAATTCTTTCAGTGTTAGATAGCCCATTTATCGAGGAAGCCTATAGGCTATATATATATCATCACGCTAAGACCAATAGGAGCGGAGCACCAATGAAGAATGTTTCAAAAACGAAGAAAATTTATTACTATTGAGAGACGCAGACGAAGTTGCGCGGGTCAGCTAGTTATATAGATAAACGAGTCTTGAATTAGGAAACGGCTCTGATGTACAGTTGCTTAAAGAAATCGCGTACCCGTAATCCCCTACCACGATTTGGGAAGTCAGTATCAACGGACCCTCCTTGAACACCCAAAAAGGCAAAAAGTAACATGTTAAAACTTATCTTACAAATAATATAGTTACAGTTTCGGCTCTTTGAAGTGTCGACAGGTTAAATATCTCTAACCTTCTCTAACAAGGGTACAAAATACCCCAAGTCTACCTGCTCGTAATATACATTTTTTATAGTGTTATTCCCCACGGCTTTTGTAGACTGCGGTACATTGTAGCACAAAAAACTGATGTAGGTATCTTAGAATAGAGATTATAGGACTTTTCGTGTTTGAGTTTTAATAAAAGTGTTTTTTTTTTGTAGTGACAGCTTTTGGTAGTGCGCAATCTGTCTAATCTAATTATCTAATATATAAAAATAAATAGCATAATACAACGTTTTCATATTACCTCGTTGATAATTCTGAGTTACGTATTTTTCTTTTATGGAATAGGGGGCAAACGAGCATAAAAAGCAAAAAAATATTATATATTTTTTTGTTAGTACCTTAAATATATATTAATTTTTGTTTTTTGTTTAATTTTAAAATCATCATCAGCCTTATTAATCCACTGCATGACTCGGGCCTCTTCTTAGTAAGGAGGCCTACTGTACCACGCTAGCCAGACAGACGGGTTGTCACAAGTTTCCTGCTATTCGCAGTGCTGTGGCAAACAAGCATGCAGTCTCGCTGATAGTCAGCTGTTATCATAGTCCATAGACGTTTGTAATACTAGTCTCACTTGTTTTCTTTTCATTACTTTAAGTGTTCAAGGCAGATAATTCCTATCACGCAGGTACCTAATATATCAGATTTACTTAAGATGAAAAAAAGGATAAACAAAAGCAAACTGAACATAATCTATGCTTGTATTAAAAACCTGAACGGTTTTTTGTTCTATTGTTTGTTTAAACGCAATAATCTCTCAAACAATCAATCATACTTAAATAATTATTTTATCATTACATAGAATATTTTTTGAGGAAAGTTAAAGACATTATAAAATCACGCTATAATCCTTAGGGAGTTAGCAGCAACCATAAACGTAGGTCAAACAGCGGAAACTACTTGAAAACGATTAAATGGTTAATTATCCCACTTTAAGATGTTATTTGTTTGTCTTGGAGTAGAATCTGTTTTAATAATCACTAAACATGCGCAGAATACACAAATAATCAACTAGGCATTATCCTCTTGTCTCCCACGCTTTTAAAATGAAAAAAAAAAGCTCACGAATTGTTGACAAACCACTCCGCGGAGGTCGATGACCGCGCGTAATCGTTCAATCATTCACTCTCCGTCATTCACTATAATATGATCTGTGTTGATCGAAATTTAAAAAGTTGTGGTTTGTTTGGAATATGGAAGTAGGTACTATATTTTATTTTTGGCGCCAAACGTTGTAAATTAATTTAATACGTAATTAACTTCTAAACGTTCGCGATCCATAACATTTAAATAATTACATCTGAATTTAATGCGATTATTATAAACCTTGGCAGTCGAATTTCAACCGTTTTGAATGTATAACTTGAACTGACATGTTGTAGACTTTTGTACGATAGCACATCGAAATATAATACATACTGGACTTATGCAGCTTTATGTACATGTATATAGATAATATTATATTATATAGGTAGATCATAGTCAGCGCGCTGCCAAATTATTTAATATAATAAACAAAGAAACATTGATATTTGATCCATTGCTTGCTGCTGACTTATGTAGTGACTGAAACATACTAACAAGACATTAACTAACCTAACTAACTAAAATGTCAAAATATTGTAGGTATCCTCCTAAGTATAATTTAAATTTAGTTTTTTAAAAGAGGCACTAACCTAACACAGGCATTGTTTGCTTAAAAGGAGGCTCCAATCCATTAGTCCAATGTTATCCAATGTTAGCAATTACAGTGCCCTAGATTATCAAAACTATTTAAAATAAATAATACTTATAGCCAGTAGGTCGTTCGTGACTTGTATGTACCAATTAATGGTACTTGGGGCGGGCTCATAACACATGAAAAAAAATGCTGGCATTTTTTTTTAAATGTGGGTAGTTATCTTCATTATAGTAAGAGTGGAAGAGCCACCAAAGAGCTCATAAATATAGAGGAAGAGATTAGACGCTATCGCATACGGTTGGTAGAGAAAGAAAGAAGGTTGTTTTGATCGTGCATCTCTCCCTGCTCCTATCACTGATTGGTTATTTTAAATACCCTCTTCAGTATCAGCTTATCAGTGCAGAGAGGAGAGAGAGATGCAAGACCAAATCTGTGCTGTTGTCCTGCGTAGTTTGTTCCCTTAGTCGCCTTTTACGACACCCAGGGGATGAATGGGGTTGACACTCCGTATTCCTCATCCGTCACCACACGGACTGGTAAATACGTACATTGCGTTGACGCTCTTAAAGTGCCAAACCTCGACCGAAAGAATTGATTACAACTGGTTTTCTTTGAGGCCTTGACATCATTCCAATCGAGCCGGTAATAGCAGCATCTGGCAAAATCAAATCCTTTAAATATCAGCAGCTACACGATGACAGCTGTTCAGTTAGCCGAAAGGCCATTCGCACTGGCTATTTTGCAAAGTCACAGTGTGAAATGAGAGAAAATCTTTAATAAAATAGCCATTTGTCTGACATATAACTGTAGGTATTTAGCTTCATGATTGCAAGTTCTTATAAATCGAGGACGGTGACGGATTAAGAATACAGAGTGTCACCACCCCTATTCATCCCGTGGGTGTCGTAAGACCGTCGGGAAGAATTCCACCTATTTAACCGCGGGAGTGACCAGAGTGACACGAAACCTATTAATATTACATCACTGAGTATGTGAGATTACCGGCGTGTGGGTGCGGAGGTTACTAATGGGGTGCTAATTCTATGAAAAATCATTTCATTTCGATACTACAATAAAATTAGAAGAAAGTAAAGTTGGCTGATTCAATTTGGCAGCTCAGTAGTTTAGGTTACTTTACAACCCATAGTAGCAGCGACTATAAACGCAGATCGTTATGAGAAGGCTAGTCGACAATCCGTATGGTGACGGATTAAGAATAAGGAGTGTCACCACCCCTATTCATCCCATGGGTGTCGTAAGAGCCGACTAAGGGAGAAAACTACGCAGAACAATAGCACTGCAGAGACAGGGAAAACTTGACACAAACCCTATACCAACCCGTCCGGCCAGTGTGGTATAGTAGGCCAAAACCTCCTTTCTAAGGAGAGGCTTATCTCCAGCAGTGGACTATTAAAGGCTGTTGATGCGATGATGATGTGAAATATGTTTTAACTGAAAACTAGTGCAGACATCACATTGGTCCTTCCTTGGTTATGAAGAACACTTAGGAAGGTATTTCGTGAAACAGGATATTTGTTTTGTTCATTACAACATGTTTTATAAGCTGCGTCCATGTGCAGGTCGAAATGTTGACTCCACATAAATGCGCTTTGATGATGCGGCAATAGTGACGAGGCACTTTTGGAAGTATGTTAAGCCATTCGGAAACCGTTCCTCGTATACTTTTGGTGGTAGCCAAGACACTACGATTACGTCCAATTGAAGTAGGGAGTCATTTTCATCTGCCATTTCTGACGCATCTTTAATACAGCGTAAGAAAGAATCACGTCCAAGTTTAAAATAAAAACAATGTGGACACTGAAACTAAATGACACCTAAAACTATTTTTAGATTTTTGTTCTATTGCAGTATTATTACAACAACTTTTACAAATCTCGCTTCTTTTGGAATACTCTGTTCTAGCTTTCCCTCTTTTTTTGGCAACCCATGTATTGTTTACCCAGTAAACAGAGGCGTTTAGCTTTCGAATGATAAAATAATGGATTTTGAGAGCTGCTTGGTATTTCGATGCTCGCTGTTAATTCCTGGACGGGATTTGATGAATTATCATCATCATTAATACTGTAAACGACGTAACGCTTCCGTTTCTGGATTGTAGTTAAGGGTGAGCTATTACTTCGTTCAGGGGATGAATTTACTGACACGTTAGTTTCATTGCGTATATCGGAGTATATAGATGGTTGATTACTCGCCTGTATAGCTATGGAATTTTGCAGTGGTTTAAGCGGTCGCCACGCCGCGCCGCTTCCTATTACTCCGAGTGTTGTGGGTTCAAACCCCACATGGGACGACACTTTGTGTGATTAACAAATTGTTTTTCTGAGTCTGGGTGTTCTTTGTGTCTGTTTCATGTATGTTTGTAAATTCCCCCACGACACAGGATATATTCCAAATGCGGGAGTTGTCTTTAAAAAAAAATCCTGTAAAATTTCTTGGAACTAATTAGTGATTTACAAAACATGTGCTTATTTATCTATTACTTATTAGTCAGTTATTGTAACTAATATAACAGATACTCGTAATTTATTACCCATCACGATTGACCATGATCAAATAAAACATGTTATATTCACGTGTGTCACATAGCACATATTAATTGACAATATTCTAGCCACAAAGATAAGAAAGAAAAGAAAAGAGCGTACTCTTTCCTCAAAGGCTGGCAACGCGCTTGTGACTCCTGAGTAGTAGGCCTTCATGGGCGGCGGTAGTTGCTTTCTGTGCCCCTTATTCCATAAAAAAAAGACAGTGCTCAAAGCACACAGCAGTTGCTTTATACGAAAGATTGATTATCTACTTTTCCTAGACAAAATGTTAAAATCTGAAAAAAGTGCACATGAAGATTTTGGATTGACAACGACATTATGCAATATTTTTCCATTTTATTTTTTGAGGAGTGAAGATTCTTGCGCTAAGGCAAAAGGAGCGAAATAAAAAACATGCTATCGGTTATTGGATTTATCGTGTGGTTTCATTGCCTTTTTTTTTTTTTGTTTCGGATCTCCTGCTCCTCGGGGCCAGGAGCTAGGAGTATGTGGTGATTCCACTAAAAACCACCCCGACGGCCGGCCTCAGGTGCCCTGGGAGGCCTACTCTGGGAGGACCTGGACCATGTTATTTCAGGTCCTCCCCGAATTGACACCATGCCTAGTCAGGCCCTATCCCAGGGGAAAATCACTTCCCTCCTCAATCGCCACGTGGCGGCCCAATTTCGTCTTAATGCAATCAGGCCGCCATCCTATCCCCTACCGCAACATTCAATCAGCGACCAGAGGTCCCCACTCTCTGGCGGCCCGCGGCCCCGTAAGCGGCTGGTATGGTCGCCGACGTCCTCTACGCTCGGGATCGGCCCTCTCCCGATCCCGTTCAGCGATCTCTTTCTGGAGCATTACAGCTTCACAAAAAGATACCAATGTGCTTTCATTGCCTAGTTTTTATTTCGAAGAAAACAGATCGACTATAGTCGGTCAATTTAAGCGGGAATATCTCCTGAATTTACCGCACTTCAAACAACTGAAATATTATATTTTAAAGTCGACTATTCAATAAAATACAGCTGTTAACATATAATACTTTTATTGGAGGATTGGTTAAAACAGCTGGTGCATGGGATGCGGCCATAGTGGCCGGATGTGTGTAGATTAGCTGTTGTTTTTGCCGACATGAAGCGCGCCATTTGTTTTTGCGCGCTTTTATACAGTATTGCGATGGAATTTTATATGGAGTACTTATGTTGAGATGTTGGAAATGTGTTTTTAATTAATTTGTAGTTCTAACACAATATTAGGTATGTGTCTGTTTGAAGAAGAATCGGTTTCAACTTATCAGTTTGAGTATTATAATAACACACTGTTTGTCCACCCCCTTATCCCCATAATTATGTCCCATTCAAGTGATATTAGACAAAACTTATTGCCGTCTACTGGCTCTAGATAAAAGATGGCTTAATTGAGGGTAGACTGAAATTGAATGGGAGGTCAGAAGGGAAGGCAATAGAAGGCGTATAGGCAAAAAGTATAATATTCTATTTTTTGCCTATACGTATGTACTGGGGCACTGAGGGCAAGCAAAAGCTCGTGCAAGTTAGGATGCATACCTGTAACTCAGAACTGGTTGTTGCCGAGAGGTCCGAGCCATTTAACCATTTATGTTATTGCTGGAATTAAATTGCCGCAGTGCTGTTCAATCACTACTGCCTGCCCTTCAGCAAGTTACGAAACCGGTTTCGAAATAAGAATAATATCGTGGGTATCGAACCCAAAACTCCTGGCTTAGCAGTCAGAACCACTAACCACTATACCACACTACACAGACAGACGCTAGGTGGTGTATTGGTCACACACGATATATATATTTAGTTGGTTTGTGTACGCTTCAAAAACTCAAAAAGTTCTGCATCTATTGAGCTCAAATTTTGACACGATATATAAACCGCTTCAAAGATTGTTTTTATAGATTTTTCGCATCAGTTACGTTCCTCATTTCTACGACACATGTGCGGTAGCGGAGCGTAGCCCACTGCCAAGCTCCGCTACCGCACATGTGTCTCCTAGCTGTCTCCTGCCACGCTAAATAAGAAATATTCTTAAGATGAAGGAACTTACTGTGGTTCATACATTACTAGTATTCCTTATAACTCTTACTGCTGTCCGTCCGTGTATTAAGATTAGGTTTACTGAGTGGGGTTTGAACCCGTTTGCTTTCAAAGTCCCAATTATAACAAAAAGATAGACGTATGTACAACGATATCCCTTTATATTTCAGTAGCAACACAGAATCTCAGCTTTCGGAATGTCTCTGGGAGACGTGACGTCAGCCCGCAGCTCACCAGCGCCGGAAGCATGCCCTGAATGCGATGCCAGCGCGTCCGTCACTTCCGATTTACACAAGGTACTTTTAAATTGCAATTACATTGAAATATTCGATACTGTTATTTATTAATGTACTATCTAATACGACTTCCGATAATATAAAAATACAAATATTTTTCACTGCGCGAGAGTCGAACTTGCGATCCCCGGCATGGCAGATACATACACTACCACCGCGCCACAATGGTTTCTTATAATATCAGTATAATTACCATTGCTACAACCATTCCCTGTTCCAGTACCAAGAAGCATGCACATGCAAACCAGGAACAGCTCAGTATGCCTGTGCTGATGAACCGGGTCCCCCTCCACCAGCGAAGACCGACACACCGCCAGCGCTTCCTCCTAGACCTCCCACTAACGCGCTAACTGCTACTAACAGAAGGAATAATGGTAAGAAATATTTTTCATCTACTGTATTGTCGACTAGCCTTCTCATGATGATCTGCGTTTATAGTCGCTGCTACTATGGGTTGTAAACTAACCTAAACTATTGTGCTGCCAAATTCAATCAGCCAATTTTACCTTCAATCCGTGTGGTGACGGATTAAGAATACAGAGTGTCACCACCCCTATTCATCCCGTGGGTGTCGTAAGAGGCGACTAAGGAAGCAAACTAAGCAGGACGACAGCACCTCCGTACCTGCGCCGGTAATCTCACGTACTCGGTGATGTAATATTAATAGGTTTCGTGTCACTCTGGTCACTCCCGCGGTTAAATAGGTGGAATTCTTCAATGGATGTGTCCGTGTAGTGTCTGATTAAGAATACGGAGTGCTATTTATCCTGTAGGTGTCGTAAGAGCCGACTAAGGGAATAAACTACGCAGGACAACGGCAAAGCAAAATGAAGGAAAACTTGACACAAACCCTATACCAACCCTACTATACAACGCTGGTCTGGTTCTTTCTTAAGAGAGGCCTATGTCCAGCAGTGGACTATTAAAGGCATCTGGTCCTATTACACAAATTAAATACGTTAAAAACAAGACCCAATATTATTGATAGTAAAAATATCCAGACTACATACCAGAGTCGTTTTTCATGGCAGCCATATTGGAATTCGAAACGGGATATTGCTGAGGGCAATTTCTTCGTATCGTACTGAATATTGAATTATCTAGAAACTAACTGTGGAGGGCTTTCTCCGTAACTGCTAAAGGAAATTTATTTCCGACACTACGGACCCACGTAATACGAGTTCGTTTCATCATCATCATCATCTCAGCTGAAAGACGTCCACTGCTGAACATAGGCATCCCCCCAAGGTTCACCACAACAACCGGTCTGCTGCTCGCATCCTACGGCTTTCCGTGACCTTCACCAGGTAGTCGGATTACCTTGTGGGAAGCGTACCCATGGCGTACTCTGCGTCTTCGGCGACATTTTACCTACCATCTGACGGCCAACTCAAGCACCGCGCGCAGTCAATGGTCAAATCAAATAGCGCGCGCTCTCATTGGTCAAATGAAAAAGCGCTCGCTTCCCCGCCTTTCTGTTACACACATCCGTCCCTTTACACGGCATCACTCCCACAGATGGCAGGAAAGAGAGGGGAAGTTGATACACCTCAAAGACGTATTTTTCTACGAGTTCACACGTTTTAATACCACGTCTGCCTGACTTTTAATTATATTTACTTTTTTTTTTTATTTTAGTTGTACATAAGCGGACTTAATTATAAAAAAAAAACATATGGTATTCTCTCCTGGTCGACCTTGGGGTGTTGTAGAAAAGAAATATAATGCGGTAGACAAAGATAAAATATAAAATTTAACATTATTTAAAAAAAAAAATGAAAACCTACATTAGATAAACATTAGACGTATGGCGTAGACGATGGCTACATTCCTTGCTACTTCTATGTAATATATATACATATACAATATATAAACATACACATACGTAAGTATTAAAATTAAAATACACAGGTACTAGAATGCTTGGCACATTTATTTTTTATCCTTGTAAATCACGAACCCAAACATTTTGATCGCATTACCGACGCCATAGACGCCGCCACTGAATTTAAACATCTACAAAAATATTCTATACACATTTCTATGATATACATACTGGTTTACCTTACGCGCAATAAAAAATAATGCAACATTTTTTTGGCGCGGCAGGTAGTTGCACCAAAACTGTCAAGTCTTTCATAGATTTCTTACCGATAAACTTTTTGTGATTCGTCCTTTTCGATAACATTAGTTACGATTTGACAGAATAAGGATTTATCGTCAGGTGTTCTTCAGTCATCCAACGATTTAAAAAAAAAAGCTATAAATATCAATGTCCTTTGATTAAACTATTCAATAAACCAGGATGTGGGTGAACTATCTTCCCACGGATCCTATCTATTCTTTCTAAAAAAAAACACTGCACAAAGTACGTACAGGTACATGTGAGTATCCTACCTGTGTATATGTTCATAACAATAAACGCGTTTGTACAAATCCACAAATAAATCCATAACTCACCATTCCCTTGTTAATTTAGACCTTTCTACCTGGAAGTTATAAAGAACCTATTGCGACTGCGCGACGCCATTGTCAAATCACATAACCTAACACGTAAACTGTGTAATGTAGGTAACGAGATGTTTACCGTCACGAAAACATTTATTAAAACTATTATTTGACTGTATTAATCGCGTATTTTGTGTCACTGTCAGTGAAATTGTGTGTTGTTTATGTTATAAATAATAAGAAAACAAAAAAGGAGGGAGAAGTATTAAAAAAAACATCAAAATCTAGTTATTTGACTTTGGAATTGATTTTTTATTTTAATTTCTACGTGAAAGTGCCGATATTGATAAAGTTCGGTGTTGTAATTGAATATTACTATTTGTTGTTATATGTAAAGAGGTCATTGTTCTTTACGCACCGCTTGGGTTGTAACTATCGATTTTTAAGAAATGGCGCGAGTTTTGAAAGTTCCTTTTAATCTGTAAGAATATATTTCATCTATAATCTTGTTTTGAAAGAGAACTTAGTGGGAAATCGGTGTTTTTCATCTTAAAGTTATTTGTTTAATGATAATTGTGCAATAAACAGTGAATTGTGTGCTAAAAATAGTGTTATGAGTGAAATTATGTCGTGTTTATGAACGGCTAGGGATGCAAGCTTGTGGTGTTATGCAAGTCGTGCAATATCAAGTTTCAACTCCAAGGTCGACTATAGCAGCTGATGTGGCTCAGCACTATGTACCGCCACCGCCATATTTTGGTAAATTTACTTTTTAATTTAAAATAAACTTAAACTAGATTTTGGTTCCCATTCTTTTTTTTCGTAGTATTGTACCCACAGATTATTAATAAATTAATTAGGTCTAATTATGCATACTTTATCATCATCTTCAAAAAAAGAAGGATGGTTTGTATTTTTATGCTTAAACTCCGTAATTTCTGATCTCCGATTTTAAAATCTTTTTTTATTACGAGAGTATACTTGCCATTTGGTCCCATTCAAGTTTAAAGAACGATACACCCCTAAGGGTGAAAATGAAATGTAAATGAAATACTGTATAAATTTCTGTATAATTTCCTATTGGTCGTAGCGTGATGTTATAACCTATAGCTTTTTCCTCGCTATATGAGCTATGCAATATTAAAATAATTGTTCAATTCGACCCATTAGTTCCTGACATTAGCGTGTTCAATCAAACAAACAAACTATAATATATGTGTAGGATTAATACGGAGATTATTTATAATTTTAACAAATATAGGTAATTACGTCAAATTAATTACAGTACCAATAAAATGAAATGAAATAGTTTTTGTCGAAATAGGTACTTTAAGGAAGAGGGGGCAAACGAGCAGATCTGATGGAAAGTGACTACCGCCGCCCATGAACGCCTGCAACTCAGGAGTCACAAACGCGTTGCCGGCCTTTTACGAAGGAGTACGCTCTTTTCTTGAAGATTTTAAGAGATACTCTTAAGAAATTGCAATAAACTTATATTAAGCGATGTATGTAAAAGAAGCCTCTTAAATTACGTTTCAAAATATTTCAAAATAACCGTGAGAAAGCCACTGACACGTATTGGTCGACTCGACCGGAGCTGCGGAGTCATAACACGGCTTCGCAGACCCGCTGTTGATCAATTTTTAGTTGCAAATCACCTAGTGATAGACACGGAAATTATTGCTGGGGGTCCAAAGACCCCTCATGCCGTTTTATTTTTAGTGTGTTTAGTGTCGGAAAAAAGTCTTGTTACACATTGTTCCGTCTTGCTCCTATCCGCTCAGAGCGTGTAACGCGCTATAAAGAACTTCGTTGCAATAAAAAAAGTTGCAGGTACCCATGGGTGGCGACAGTCAGGTTACTGTAGGAACAACCCCTCCCTCCTAGTTCTGGGAGGGGTTGAGAAGGGCATACTCGAAGGCCATTTGAGATTTTTGATAAAAAAATAAAAATTAGTCAGCGCTTTTAAAGTTTTTTATAACTCTATAGGTATACCTAGATTTTCTTTCTTTTTAAACCTAACATATAGTGTCTTGATAGGTATAGTGGTTAGCGACTCTGAATGTTACGCCAGAGGTCTTGGGTTCGGGTGCCACCCAGGACAAAAAATTATGTGATGAGCACGGTCATTTGTTCTGTGTCTGGGTGTACTTTATCTATAATATGTATGTACATATTTAGAAATATATAAGTATGTTTATCAGCAGTCTGGTTACCATAGTACAGGCTCTGCCTAGTTTGGGATCAGACAGCCGCGTGTGAGATGTGTGAAAATATTACAATACATTAGTTCCGTCAAAGTGACCGTTGTATGTAATAAAATAAACTGTCGAAAAAAATATCTAATATATAAAATTCTCGTGTCACGGTGTGCGTGGTTGAACTCCTCCGAAACGGCTAGAACGATTTTCATGAAATTTTGTGTGAATATCGGGTAGATCTAAGAATCGGCCAACATCTATTTTTCATACCCCTAATTTATTTTTTTGACTTTTTTTTTTAAATAATGTATATGGCAACACAACGTTTGCCGGGTCAGCTAGTTATATTATGTTAGTTCCGACAAAGTGACCCTAGAATGTAATAAAAGAAACCATAGAAAAAAAATAAAACAAAAAGTAATAGTTGTTACAAAATTTGTTGCTCGCTTACTTTTGATCACGATTGTCGGTACTTAGAGATCGTAAAAAATAACGGGCCTAAAACGTGAGTTACGAAATTGTCGAAGATGAGACTCGAAGATATTCTATGAATAAAAGTGATATTTAGAATACAGGGATTGACCTGTTGGTATAGTGGGTAGGGTATCTTGACTGCTAAGCCTGAGGTCGTGGGTTCTCACCCAGGACAAATAATTGTGTGAACATTTGTTGTGTCTGGGTGTAATTTATCTATATCTATACAAATAAATAAAATATAAGTATCTGTTTGTAATGTCAAAATAATTGTTTTTTTTTCATGCTCACACGGTTACGATACCTATGCCTAAAACAAGTTTAAAATTATTTTGTCTGTCTGTCTGTTTCTTGGTTCCGGGTAATCTGCTAAACGGCTGGATCGATTTTGATAACATTTTACTACCAGGTAGCTGTCTATTGTATGCTGTATGTATTTAGAAATATATACCTAAATACTCGTATGTTACCTACCTAAATACCTAAATGTGTGGTATATGTAATATGTATAGTAGATAATAATAAACAAATAGTAGGTTCACAAATGCAGATATTCAACTACTACTGTCTCTCTGCAGCTTTTGATCCATCCTAAGGTTGCCTGGAAGAAATTGCATTTAGCAATAAGGCCGCTCTTTGTACACTCGATATTGGATCGCTGTGTTTCTTTCATGAAACTCTGTAATTTAGTGTGTGTGAGGTTATTATTATTATTTTTACTAACAATCTATATCGAGAACTATTTGTAATAGTTTCTATTAGTTTGTTTTTCCAAATGGCTATCTTGCAACATGATATATAAAAGTCCCACGTCTCACATGTCACAACGTAGTTGTTCTACCGCCAATAGTTGTGAGATCAAGTTGTTACTTCATTTTATTAATTGACAACATTTTATAGTGACTGTGTCAACATCTAACACAAGCCTTTAACTTAGATAGATAGGTTAACAGCAATACCTATTCATTTTTAGGGTTCCGTACCTCAAAAGATAAAATAGGAACCATTATAAGATCACTTTCTTGTTTGTCTGTCGTGTGTCACTACCGATTTTCTCAAGAACGGGTAGACCTAGCAAGTTGAAATTTATACCAGATACTGAGGTCTATGGTCCCTACTAAATGTATAAAAATCAAGGTTCTGAGTCAAAACGATAAAAAGATATGGGCAAATTTCGATTTTCGCGAAAACTTGTAAGTACCAAAATTTACCTTTATTTTCAACTATTTTTATTTTTCAGAATTTTGTCTTTACTTGTGCTGTAAGACCTTGCTTTTAACCAAAATTGACAATTCAAGTTTGGTGACAGGTTTTGGGTCGAAAACCTATATGGGTAGTTCCCGTTGACCTAGAATCACGAAATTTGGCAAAAATAAACGTCTTACAGCATAAATAACGGAATAATTCCATAAAATAAAAAAAAATGAAAATTAAGATAAATTTTGGTACTTACAAATTTTCGCGAAAACCTACGTAAAATCTGGGTAGGTACGGAACCCTCGGCGTACGAGTTCGACTCGTACCTGACCGGTTTTTTTCTTTCTGTAAGTCGTTTAGTAATCATGATCATACTAGTTAAGACTCTTTCATGTTTCAAATAATACTTATTAGTAACGTGTTACCCACTAGTGTTCTTTATTAAAAAATTGGCATTATTAAAAAATAAAAGAATGTATATTAAAAATCAAAATCATATAAAAACCTTTTTAAACCTGACTATACTTATCTTAGGTTACAGCTAGATTACAAAGCCGATTTTTAAAATAATGTTATTAAAGAAAAAAAACAAAAAGCTCGCCCGAATTTTCATATACCGAATGTCACTCACAATTAAGACCAATTTGACGAAACCTCTAACGCCAAAAACCACCAAGTCGTTGAAACTACACAGCGTGCCAAAGAAACATATATACATACTAGCTGACCCCGCAAACGTTGTTTTGCCATATACATTATGTCGGTTTACCGTAGCAGTGCCATCTATTGATTACTTACTCAATCCAGTCGAAAAGTATCGACATCTGTTAGAATCTTTTGGAGTTAACAGATAATTGTGACTGTCAATTAATTATAGACCAATAATTTGCAATTAAATAAAATTGCGACTATAATTAAAGATCTAAGCTATCCTATCTCTTAAGTTGGACCAGACTCCTCACGGTGTCATAATTTAATTTAAAATCGGTTAAGTAGTTTAGGAGTCCATCGCGGACAAACATCGTGACAGGAGATTTATATATATTAAGATATACACTCCAAACATATAACCTTCCTTCCTTCTGGCGCAATCGAGTATAAACTAGAAATGTTATTATAGCTATACTGGTAGTAAAACGATTAGTGAAATAATAAACTGATGAAAAACTAGACTCTTCGAGTTCTTTTTTCTTCTTCTTCTTCTTCATAAATGGCAAACTGTGCCGATGTCGACAATTCTGCCAGTGTCAAGTGCGATGGAAATACGTGGGATTTATTACACAAAAAATTGAATTGATGATATTAATTGTAGACTGAATGTGGGGCTTTTTGTTGTGGTTAGTATTTACACTGAAACAAGCAGACAAGCACAAATAGATAAGATATGTATTAAATAAATAAATAGGTAACTAATAAGGAAACAATTACAAAAAAATAAAAATCCAATATTCATAGAAATGAAGGTCAAAGTCTGATGTCATTGGATCGGATGAACAACATCAAGACCTGGAGAAGGTGGGGGGAAGAAAATGTTAGGAGAGATGAGAAGTTGATAGGGATGGGGATTTTTAGTTCGGTAAGGTGAGAATAGAGATCTAGGGATGGGATATTTTTAGGACAACTGAAGAATATGTGATCTAGATTGCCTTCATCTAAGCCACATTCACATAAGGACGAATCCCGTACCCGAATCTTGTTCAGGAACACAGGTGAGCTGCAGTGACCTATGCGGAGCCTACATATGGTGGAGATGACAGGTTTACATACCTTCTTAAATTTGTAGAACCAGGGTTTTGGGGTAATGCTTGGTTGGATTGCGTAGTAGTGACGCCCTTTATGCTTTGAGGAATTATTCCACTCTTCCTGCCAGGATGTTAACAATTCTCTCTGAGGCAGTCTTAAGAGGTCGTAATGCTGGTGTGTAAGATGTTTCAGGTCCGACATTGCAGAAGTAGCAGCACTTTTGGCCAGTGAGTCTGCACACTCATTGCCCACAATGCCACTATGGCTGGGAACCCATACCAGTTGAACTATTTTTGAGTTGGTGGAACAATTCAAAAGGGTTTTTTTTATTTCTAGGATCAGCGGACTGTGAAGTTTACTACGAAAGGGATTTTGTAGCAGGGCTTTAAGGCAACTTAGGGAGTCAGTGAATATGACTGCCTTGTGGATGTTGTGCGAGTCAATGTACAAGCATGCCTCTAAGATAGCAACACACTCGCCTGTAAAAACTGAAGCCTCTTTTGGACACTTATACTGTAAGAGAATTCTGGAGTTTTGGAAGTACACAGCGGCTCCAGTGTAGCTATCATTATTAAGTTTGGATGCATCAGTAAAGAACCTCTCAAACCCATCCCAGTGTTCAGCTAAGTGTGTATTAAAGGTGGAAACAGAAGAGGCAGATTTCTTAGGGATTCCAACATCCAGAAGAACATTCGGCTTAAAACAAAGGACACTATAATTAAAGGAAAACAGAGGTAGTTTGTCAAATGACACAGCAGAGTTAAAAAAAGTAGAGTAGGAGCGAAAGGATTGTAGAATCAATGGAATTCCCTTATGAGTCCAGTAATTTGAGGTAGTACAAATGGAGTCTAATTCTAAGATTTTTGGAAGAAGAGGATGGGAAGATTTACAAACAGATTTTACTATAAAACGTGAAGCAAGAAATTGTCTTCTTATTGATAAAGGTGGATCTGAACATTCCACTTGTAAGGCATTTATAGGGGAGGACTTCATGCAACCAGTAACAATGCGAAGGCACCTAGATTGGACTTTGTCCAGCTTTGCCAAAGCGCTTTTATTGCATGGAATCAGTAAAAATAGCCCATAGTCCAATATACTGCGTACTAAGGCATTATATACCAGTTTCATGGTGTATGGGTGTGCTCCCCACCAGACCCCAGCTAGGGCCTTTAAAATTGGGATTACACGTTCACATTTTGCGGTTAAGTGGTTCATGTGGTGAACGCCAGTCAATTTAGAGTCAAGATATACTCCTAGGAACTTAAATTTGTTTAATAAAGGAATTTCCTGCAGCTGTACTTGGACATCAATCTGTGGCAGAGTCTTCTTTCGTGTAAAAATAACAACCACACTTTTCTGAGCAGAAAGACTAAGGCCATGATCTGATAGCCACTGCCACAGAGAATTAAGGGAAATACTGAGTGATGAGGCTGCCTCTTGGATGGAATGGTTCGAAACATATAATGCCAGATCGTCGGCATATTGAAGGATGCTACAATCATTGTTTAGGCATGAGCCCATGTCGGCAGTGTATAGATTGTACAACAACGGACTCAGTACGGAGCCCTGTGGTAAGCCCCTCCAGGTCTTTCTTTGGCCAAACTCTTCACCTAAGGTCCTTAGGACTAGAGTTCTGGACACAAGCATTGCGCATATGCAGTGGATCATCTTAACCGGAATTCTCAGCTGATGCAGTTTCTGCCTGAGAATGGGTATTAAGACATTGTCATATGCAGCAGATATGTCGAGAAAAGATGTTAGAACAGATGCATTTTGTGACAGAGAAAGACGGATATCAGTTATTAAAACTGCAACACTGTCCATTGTACTGAGCCCTTTGCGAAAGCCGAACTGATAGTTTGGCAGTAGATTCCTTGACTCTACAATCCATTCGAGACGGTTTTTGATGAGATGTTCTAATAATTTAATAAGGACTGATGAGAGGGCGATTGGTCTAAAGCTGTTTGGATCACCAGCATGTTTTCCTGGTTTTAGAATGGGGATAATAATTTGAACTTTCCATGTATCTGGGATCCAACCGTTAGAATAACAGAAATTCAAAATGTTTAAAAAATAAGTTTTTGTACTAGGCTTGGCCTGAACTATGAAAGAATATGGAATGCCGTCTATGCCAGGAGCCGAGTCTCGCACACTGTTGAGGACCATGTTCAGTTCTTCCAGAGAAAATGGGTCGTCATGGGTATCCACTGACTGAAACGGTAAGTCTGGTAAGGTCGCTTCATCGAGTTGTGGGACATACGGGGGGGCAATTCTGTCCAGGAAAAGCTCAGCTGTATTGGGGGAGATAGAGGAAGAGACAGAGGGCGAACAACCAGATCGGAACCGATTTATGTTCTTCCACACCATTGAGGATGGGGTGGATGGGGACAAGGAGGAACAAAATTTAACCCAACCGGCGCGCTTCTTGCGTCGAAGGAGTCTTTTGGTAGAGGCGAAAACGTTTTGGTAGGTGAGTAAATTATGGGTGGTCATATCGGCATTGTATCTCCTTTCGGACTCCTTCATATACTTGACTGCCCTAGTACATTCACTGTCCCACCAAGGAGGTGACGGAATTTTGCCTTTGCTCGACTTTTTAATTTTGAAGGAACTGTCTGCACTTGATCTGATTGCCTCTACGAACGCGTCACAACAGTCCATCACCAGGTAACGATCATCCTGGGTTAAGGGTCTAAGGTCTAGTCTGGGGAGAGCATTTACAGAGTTTTCGAGGGTTTGGGAGAAATTTTGCCAGTTAGCTTCTGAAAGGATATATTTTAAAAGGGGGGGGGGAGATTTTACCAAGTGGGTTGAAGTTGGGAGGGTTACTAAAATTGGATAATGATCGCTACCATGCGACAGATCGGTGCACTGCCAGCTAGCAGCTGCGGCGATGTCGAGTGAGCAAATAGTCAAATCCACACAGCTACTATTTTGACCAGGAAGAACTCTACGAGTGGAGCAGCCACTGTTAAGTACGCAGAGGCTCAGATCATCGAGGATCTCCACTAAACCTGAACCGAAAGAGTCGCAGTGTTCAGATCCCTGTGGCGTACCTACTTACACCACATCCTACGAAGTTATTAGCCCCGCTCAACTTTCGCACCTTGGACCATACACCCGAGGCAGTAAACAAAAGGATGGCGTGTGACGTCGCACCGGCCTAGCGACCGGCAATGTACGGACCTACCTACGCACTCCGCGTTCGGCGCTCACGCTTACTACCGCTCATTATTTTTGTATCGAGTTAATATCTATATATCTGTTAATTTTGTAAAGATTCTTTTTAAAATATAATTGTTGGAACTACTAAACTATCGTTCATCATTCGACTTCCACCTCAGTGTAGTGATATCTTTTCTTAAACGTCCTACCTACCTCACTGGATAAGGATCCCGGTACGAACCTGGGAATTAATGTGGTGGCGATTCCCCCACATATTGGTGACCCCGAAAGCAGAAGAATTTTGAAGATTGTTGCGCCGGATTTTTTGAAGGTAGAAGATTTTTCAAGGTTTGTGGCTGAAAATCGGGAATATCCAGGATTGCATCAGTGCATCAGTCTTAACAAGGGAACCTGTTTCTAAGGTACTTTTTTGAAATACTTGGTGTAACTATTGAGAAATTACTTAGATACATACCACTTTCACTTTCATAGAAATTTTAGCGTGTGGTCCAAGTCACAAGCGGCAAGCGACTTAATATTTTTTTAATATTAAAGATGTCTAATGAGGACGGTCCTATTCCGAACGCAATAGTGGAGGAGCCTCAGGTATCGCGCGTGGGAGTGCGCGTCCCACCTTTTTGGCCTGCGGACCCTACTGTATGGTTCGCGGTGGCGATTCCCCCACATCCCCATCTATAGTGATGGCAGTTGAAGTCTCCCATAACCAATATTGGGCCCTGTAGATCCTGTAAAATCGTTCTCAATGTAGGCAGGAACCTTTGATGGGGGTGAGCTATATAAATAGAGAGCACGGATATGTTACAGATCTTAGCTGCAACCACGCTGATATCCTCAAGGAATGGGGGCAAGGATAGGGGGACTAAGGGGATTTTAGTATTAATAAGGAGGGCAGCACCTCCATAGCCATCAGGCCTATCACATCTAAGAATATTGAAATGGGGGACATGGAAGTTGAGACTTGGTAAAAGCCAGGTCTCAGCGAGAGAAATAGCCAGAGGCTTGAATTTGTTCAACAGGAATATGAGGTCGTGTTTTTTATGGAATACACTCATCACATTCCATTGTAGGAATACTTTGTGGGACACCATTTTTGAAATTTGTTAAAATATTGATAAGTGGGACAGCAACGTTGGACGGTATAATAGACTGGGATAGAGATGAATTGGGGGATAATAGGGAGGTTAAGAGTTGTAACAGAAGATCAATAGTTGAGGATTCAAGGGATGAGTTATTCATAGCACAACCATTAGGTTGTGAAGGTTGGGGAGATTGAGTAA
Source organism: Arctia plantaginis (assembly GCA_902825455.1). Taxonomy (NCBI): domain Eukaryota; kingdom Metazoa; phylum Arthropoda; class Insecta; order Lepidoptera; family Erebidae; genus Arctia; species Arctia plantaginis. Next base: position 2,107,050 of record CADEBD010000146.1, read on the forward strand.
TGGATTGGTGTGCGACTTTATCGTAGGAATGTGAGAGTGGGGATCGAGGTTTAGGTTGGCGAACCACAGTTTTTTTGTAGGACTGTGTGTGCTGGAGGGATTGGGTAGGCTGAGTGGATTGAGAAGGTTGAGGGAGTTGGTTGATTTGTGGAGCTTTTAGGATGTCAGCGTATCGGCGTGTTGGAGAGGGAACAACCTTGCTTGCTTCCATGTAGGATATGTTCCTTTCCGCCATCATGGTCTTAATAGCTCTCTGTCTACCATACTCCGGGCAAGCCTTGCTATAAGCAAAGTGGTCACCGGAGCACAGCACACAAAAGGCCTCTCTTTCTGATACCTCACAACCATTACCAGGATGTTCGTGGCCACACTTGCTGCATCTTGGTTTGGACCTGCAGATGGACTCCACATGGCCAAACCTGCAGCATTTCCTACACTGTACGGTTGGGTAAATATATTGTTGAACAGGAAGCGAGTTGTAACAACAGTATACTCTTTTAGGCAGAACCTGGCCATCAAAAGTGAGGACACAGGTTTCCGTAGGTTTCCACTCCAATAGACCTTCAGTAAAACATTTTCTATTAAGGCGCCTGACTTTAATTATTAGGCCACAACCCTGCGGCACTGTAACAAATTTAATGACATCCTCATCATCCATGTCGGTGGGGATGCCTGATACTACACCCATTCTAGTGATGTTAAAGGTGGGGATGATGGCAGTGTATTTATGTGAATTTAGTAAGGGGTTTAATAAAAATGAGTTGGCATCCTGAGGGGATGCAAACTGTACTGACACCCTATTACGACCTACTTTTTTGACTCCATCTCTGACCACATTGTTAATTTTATTTTTAAAAAGGAAAACACCAAAAGAGACAGGGTGGAGAGTTGTGCCAGAACCCAATTGGGTCTCCATGCGGGAAACATGCACAATGTAGGGACCAGTATCATTTGTCGTGTACTTGTCACGACCTAGCGGGCTTCTTACTTGATTAGGGCTACGTTTAATAGGGGGGGTACTTACCTCATCGTTCACATGCCGTTTACGTGAGTTTGTAGCGAGAGGGCAATTATCTTGGACCGCTGCATTGCAGATCACATTGGCAAACTGTTCCAAGGGGTTGGAAGGGGTCGAGGGTTGATCGGGTAGGGAAGGAGTAGGGGTGAAAGGAGGGGTTACTGGATATGGAATATCGGGAGGGTCGGGCGGTTTATTTCCGTTCATGTTCACTTACCGGTAATGTTTAGTTACAAACAACACACCGTAACCAATAGGACAGCACAAAATAACAAAAAAAAAAGACCCAATAGTCACAAAATCACACAAGAATTCTAGACGCACGTGCTAACCAAACGGACGACGACAGAATCCCCGAGTTCTTTTTTCAAGAATGACTGACGGGCAAACTTCACTTTTTTAATGTTGCCATCTAATGAGGAACTGTCAAAATGTTTTGACAGCACGTTTGTCAAGATCTGTCATTTAATTAGTCTGTCAGGTTCCGTTGTTTTTGATAACGAAATAAATAATAATTCGAAACAGTAATTTAGCGGTAATTTGAATTAAAAACATTGTTACTTTTTACTATTTGATGTTACTTTAAAACTTGCAATGGTACTTGTTTTTTGTCCTCCATTTAGTCAACCTATTAGTACGGGAGCTAGCAACGTTTGGAAAGTAAGAATTTTAGGACAGCTGATTTTGTGATATGTCGTCCTTCTTGCACTTTCGGCTAGAATCTGGGCTATCTGGCTGGCGGTAGCGGTTGCGTTCATTAGTGCGCATCCTACCTGTCCAGGTAATAATCCTGTATTTTAAAAACATTTTAGAAGGCGTAATTTTTAATTTTTTGTTTTTAAATAAGTCTACCTGACATACTTTTTTTATTGCCAGACATTTTTGACAATGCTTACTATGTGCCATACGCGATTTTTGTTATTTTTTTTTTATAAAATTTCAAAGTATTTTATAATGTCTGTAATTTTAATATTATGTTATTTAAAGATAAGAAAAACTTAAAATAAATTTGCCAGACATTAATTCGATTGTTAAGTCTTGAATTAAAATTAAAAAGTCATGAAAATATTGCAGTGCAAAAACAGGTGTTATATGTTTGACGTGTCTCTGTGTCTGTCTGTGGCGTCGTAGCTCCTAAATGCATGGACAGAGTTTGATTCTAATTTTCTTTGTGTCTTAACTATAATTTGTGAAAACCATCTGCTTATGTCTTAGTTGATGAAGGAATCTCACTGACTTACAGAACTCCGATTCTTGTGAAATTTGGTGTACTGTTACTATAGTGGTATTGCCATGATATGGTAACCTTGACCTGATGCTACAGTCAAACCTCGGGTTGATGCTGGTGTCGAGGGTGTTCCGAATTTTCAATCCTACACGTGCGTCCCGGAGAGCGGCAGCCTATTCAAATACTAGTCGACGGAGAACTGTACTTGTAGGTTTATACCTGCAAAGTATCACGGAAATGCTTAAAAACATACCTGACCTATCATTCAAAGCGCCATATAACCAACACACAATGAACCACTTAAGAAATTATATAAACACAGCAGTGTAATGGAAGTTTTCACACAAATTCCACACAATTTTTGTTTTGTTTATTACCGTGGGAGAGCTATGCTTCGGCGCAAATGGGCTTGCTCGCCCGGATTTATACCACGGCCTCACAGAAAACAGGTGTTAAGCAATCCTTTCGTTGCCCTTCACTGAGTGAGTGAGGTTACCGGAGCCCAAATCCCTCCGCCCAAATCCATCCCCTGACTCGAGCGGGAGGGACTCACGCACTTGTGACTTTTGACTTGCAGGTGTCCATGGGCGTCGGTAGTTGCTTACCATCAGGTGACCCATCTGCTCGTTTGCCCCCTTATACCATAAAAAAATTTAGTATGAACACTATAGAGTATAGCATAACAATAAGATGTTTTGCTATACTCTAAAGTGAATATAAATATATCTATATAATCTGGTACGATAGTAAAACTGGTGATATTTGAAACTATTTCATAAAACGGAATACAATGGTGTCTATGTCTCCTATAAATTAAGAGTTCTCACGTTTTTGTTTTACACATCTCGCACACGGCAGTCTAATCCCAAATTCGGCAGAGCGTATTGGAATCAGACTGCTGATAAACATAATTATAAAATGCTAAATACACATATATTTTAGATACATAACACCCAGACACAGAACAAATGATCGTGCTCATCACACAATTATTGGTCCTGGGTGGGAAAAGAGCCCACGACCTCCGGCTTAGCAGTTAGAGTTACTAACATCTAAACCAACAGGCCCATTAAATTATAACAGTACAACATATCTGCATGATATTATAAAAAAAAAACTACTAAATAACCGATGTAGAGTCAAATAAAAACATTTATTTTAATTAAACCAATCATAGTTAGGTATTTTTGAATTCGGTTAAAGATTTTTTTTTTTTTTTAATATATTTTACTACATTCACACAACGCCATCTAGTCCCAAACTAAGCAGAGCTTGTACTATGGGTACTAGACAACTGATATAAATACATATATACTTTTTTTTTTTGTAAATACATACATATTATACATAGAAACACCCAGACCAAATCAAACATTAAATATGCTCATACACAAATGTTTGACTTGTGCGGGAATCGAACCCACGACCTTTGGAATAGCAGTCCGTTACACAAACCAGTACGCTATCCGGTCGTCAAAGATTGGAGTTAGTTTTGAAGCTAGGTGCTTTTACCTATTTTATTTGGTAATATAATTAAAACTAATTTAGTCTTAAGCAAAGCTCGTCAAGACTACGGATCCAGAACAAAATAATTGAGCTAACTCGAAGGTTTAACGAGTTCAAGACTCTTTGTTAAATACAACACTGCAAAGAGAAGGAAAATTTGAAACGAACCCTATACCAGCCCGTCTGGCCAGCGTGGTATAGTAAGCCAAAACCTCCTTTAAGGAGAGGCCTATGTCCAGCAGTGGACTAGAAAAGACTATTGATCAAATACCGGTAGGAAGCCAGTAGGCTCGAACCTCTTCGGAAGGGCAGGAACAGGTATCACGTCACATAGTTCGCATTTGTAGCAGTAATAAGATTGTGCTAACGGGAATTAACGCGGTCACGTAATAGGTATTACATATTTTTAAATTGCGTGACATTTCAAGCAGGTGGCACTAGCCATGGTCACGTGCTCACGGACTGAGAGGCGGAGGCCCTATTTCGAATATCATCATCATCGACAGACTTTAATTTTCCACTGCTGACTTTGGATATACTTGTATAGGATTTGTGTCAAGTTTTTCTTCTCTGCTCCTTTAGTCGGCTCTTACGACACGCACGGAATGAATAGGGGTGGTACACCCCGTATTATAAATCTGTCACCACAGGGACAAATTTTCATAAATTCGTTTCGCGATGTACTTTCACCAATTATGCTACGCCTAAAATCGAAGTGGTATGTTTTAATTTTAATCAATATTGTCTGTTTCCAGCATCAGTTGGCTGCAACGGTAATGATGGTACCTGTCGCCGCCGCAAATACGCGTGGTGGTGTGTGGGTTGTGGGGCGTTGGCGGCCGCTCTTGGTGGCCTTCTTGCAGCTCAGCATATTCTGCTGCGAGCTTATACGGCGTCACCACAGCACTTAGAGACTGTGCCCGCCGCTGTGCCGGCTGCTATGGTAAGTGTTAATAATTTGATGAGGAGGTTCAGAAATGGTTTTTTAATAATCTATACACATAAAAAAAATTGGAGTGTCTGTTTGTAATATTAAAATAACCGCTTTTTACTAAATGCATATGTATGTTTACACGGTACATATGCCAAAATAACATTTTTTACAATTTTTGTCTGTCTGTCTGTCTGTTTGTTCCGGGTAATCTCTGGAACGGCTGGACCGATTTCGACGGGACTTTCACTGGCAGATAGCTGATGACATAAGGAGTAACTTAGGCTACTTTTTTTAAACTAGATTCGCCCCGCGGTTATAACAACAAACGCGGGTAACACCGCGGGTCTCAGCTAATGATTCATAAAATTAGTTCATCAACGCAGAGCCTAAACCACTGGGGCTACAAACTTGAAATTTTTATAGATGATGCTTTTTGTATTTTAGGCTCCCACTAAGAAACGAGTTTTGGAATTTTAACCCTTAAAGGGATAAAATAAGGGATGAACGGCTGTTCGTCTGCCCCCTTTTCCATAAAGAAAAGGAGTGTATGGAAGTTCGTAATTTTCAAAGTTAGAAACATCAAATAAATAATACAATGGTGCTAATTCTGTTGTTCATAAACTCTCTAAACTAAACTAAAAATCACTAAAAAATTGTTTAGTCCTGTTAAAAAACGATTCGTATTCTGAAAACATAGTAGTTGACTGGACTAAACTAATTTTTAGTGATTTTTAGTTTAGTTAGTTTTCGAACAACAGAATTAGCACCAATAGCTGGTGTAATCTATCTCTAATATATAAAATTCTCGTGTCGCGGTGTTTGTTACTAAACTCTTCCGAAACGGCTGGACCGATTTTTATGAAATTTTGTGTGCATATCGGGTAGGTCTTCGAATTGGCCAACGTCTATTTTTTATACCCCTAAATGATAAGGGTGACCGAACCCTAATTTTTTTTTTAAATATTTTCTAGAAATAATGTTTATGGCAAAACAACGTTTGCCGGGTCAGATAGAATAAAAGAAAAGTTGGTAATAGTTTTTAAATATAACATTTTTGTGGTCACGTTTAAAACCTCATTGTGCTATTACAGTTGGTCCTGACCGGGGTCTGCATCATGAGCTTAGCACGACGTCGCAATAGATACAGCTATATGGTAAGAAAAGTATGTTCGCTTCCACATTTATTACAGCATGATGCATGAATATAAAGGAATTAGATAAAAACCGTTATCATTGTATTGTAAACTCCAACTCTCTTTATTTAATAATAAAGCCGTGTGGTGTCGTGGGACACCCGATAGGAACGAAGTTGTGACGATCGAGTAAAACTGATTCGACACGATTTTAATTACAATGCCATCTATGAAAGCGGCTATTACCTACATATTTTTCAGTTGGTTTCTAATTAAAACAATTTATACATTGGTAAAATCTCTTTGAGAAATGATGTCGAATACAATATTTTTTGCTCAACCTAAGAACATAAATTTTAATTTTACTGAGATGAAAAGTAATGATTTCCTATCTATTCAATAGATGGCGCTGAATGACTGACAAGTGACAATTCAAAATAAAAAGTGTCGTTACAACTTTTCGTGAGATTTTTTTCTGTCTAGCCCCCCTTCACAACGCGCGATAAGGAACTTCGTTCCAAAAAAAAAATGTTAGAAATCGTCTTTTATGTAGACTAAAGTCACATCAACACACATAAAAGCAACAATCTCTGTTTGGTCAAATAGTAAGCAAATAAATTTAACAAAAATCAAACCCATACAAAATCTATGATATGCCTGCGATCTACAACCGCCCGTTTCTAAGTAATAAAAATTAAGTCCGCTCAAGTCAAACATTTGTGTGCATGAACATTTGATGTTTGATTTGGTCTGGGTGTTTCTATGTATAATATGTATGTATTTACAAAAAAAAAAGTATATATGTATTTATATCAGTTGTCTAGTACCCATAGTACAAGCTCTGCTTAGTTTGGGACTAGATGGCGTTGTGTATATGTGGTAGAATATTATTATTATTATTATTAATGAAAGTGAAATAAAAGTTTCACTCCTTCATGAAACTGAAAGGTCTGAAACTAGTCGGGCATACCTGAAATATGCATGTAAATTTATCGTTAACATTAGTTTCATACCCATCACCATGATAGTTGGCGCTCCACTAATGTGCGCTTTTCAAAACAATTTTTGCCTTGCACAAGCGACCTGTGGAACAGGTTATCGTCTGCGGTATTTCTGGATCGATACGACTTTCAAACCTCCAAGAAAAGAGCGTACTCCTTCCTAAAAGGCCGGTAATGCGTTTGGGACTCCTGAGTTGCAGACGTTCATTGCCGGCGATGGTCATTTTCCATCAGGTGACCCGCCTGCTCGTGTGCCCCTACTAACATAAAAACACAACTCTACTCACGGAGTGAAAGGTACTATTTAAGGTCATCATCATCAATATTTTCTGAATACTCGAAAGTGCAAGTATCATGTAACATTATTTGACTTTCGCGTTCCATAATATATTATAAAATATAACGTGGGAAAGCCATACTTCGGCATAAATGGGCCGGCTGGACAGAACCCTCTCCACCTCGTTTCTGGGGGGTCTGCGGCATTCTGCGACTGAATTGTAGAACATCCCCAGTGTTGACTACGATTCAGTCCAAATCGCAAAATATCCAGCGGAGTTCGCAGAATAATCAATATAAGTACATCAGGCAAGTGCCAGAACCGAACTGCCTGTGTGGTAGTAGTTGAACCAATTCTACTTGCATATGCATTTTTACTTCGAGCTGTATCTCACCAAGTCGTCAAAAACGCCTCACGTAATCGAGCACGCTGCTTAACTACGATCTGGACCAATTGCGAATTAGACTAATTGCGAACTGGACCAATTGTGAACTGGATCAACTGAGAATTGGACAGTTGGAAATTCTGCGACTAGGACATAATGTGCCTAAACGAATCTGACTTCCCGTCTACTAATTTGACCCATAAATTTTAATATGATTAATGAGTTGCTGGTCTCCACTTTCCATCATCATCATCAACAGCCTTTAGAAGCCTCCTTAGAATCGGGTTTTGGCCTACTATACCACAATGGCCAGACGGGTTGATATAGCCATTGTTTCAAGTTGTTCTTCTCTTTACATTGCTGTTGTCCTGCGTAGTTTGCTATCTTAGTCGGCTCTTACGACACCCACGGGATGAATAGGGGTGGTGACATTCCGTATTCTTAATTCGTCACCACACTTTCCATCAGATTTACACGTTACTATTATTTTATTAAGATGCTGTTTTGTCTACAGATCAAGGTTGTGGGAGCTTGCTGCCTCGTGTGTGCTCTGACTTGTGTTCTGGTCACCATTACCACCACTGTCATACATATGAATAAGTAAGTATGCATACAACATTATAACCTTGGACCTTTGAAACCCGATGCAGCTGCACATATTGGCTGCCTCGACCGGAGTCCAGTTTAAAGCAATAATAGTAGTTCGTGGCCCTGACTGCGAAGCCGGAGGTCGTGAGTTCGATTCTCACCCAGGACAAATATTATGTGATGAACACGGTCATTTGTTCTGTGTCTAGGTGTAATTTATTTATGATGTATGTATTTAGAAATATATAAGTATGCTTATCAGCAGTCTGGTTACCATAGTACAGGCTCTGCCTAGTTCCGGATCACAAATCACAATTGTTATGGATAGTTGGAGCCCTAAAAAAAGTTCGACAATAGTCTATCTACAGAACTTCGATATCGCTTAGTATTTGGGTTTTGAAGTTCTGATGGCAGTCGTTCCACCTAAAAAATTGAAGTTCAGTCGTGTCTTAGTAAACTGAAAGTCGACCCAACCTAGTTTGGACGCCTCAGAGCCCAGAAGAATATTCTACCAAATATTCTACCTCATTCACACAACGCCATCTAGTCCCAAACTAAGCAGAGCTTGTACTATGGGTACTAGACAATTGATATAAATACATATTACATATTTTTTTTGTAAATGCATACTTATTATACATACAAACTAGTGATGTGCTGGATCGTTAAAAAAGTATATCCGCGGATACGGATCCGAATACGGATATTTGGTGTCAAGATCCGCGGATACGGATACGGATACGGATCTTAAGTTTCCTACTCAATCGGAGCCCGTGACCTTGATAGTTGTCGCCACTTGACGCTTTGCCGTTGATATTTAAATATTTCATTGTTTTAATAAGCTAATACCAAGATGTTTGATTGATCTCATTATAAAGATAGCTCTTTCAGTACCTACGACCTGCCTAGTTGATTTGGTATAGTACGATAAATAATTGCAATACAAAGGTGCCAAATATTTGTTTTAATAAATAAAAGTAATCTGAACAGAATTTAATAGTTTTTCATAGCAAGTAATAACCATTATTCAGGGTTATTTTAAATTTACTGAAAACCTCTGAAGTGCATATTAGTAACATTAACAACAACACAACAACTAACAAACAAACAACAACTTTTCTTCTGGACTAACACCGAAAACATAAGAAAAAAAAATTGTTTCTCTATACAAACTGACGACATTTGATTGGTCATTTGAATGGAGGACCAATTTTTTTTCACTTTGACCTTGGCCAAAAAAAAAGTTGCTGTATAAACAGCAACTTTTTTTTTGGCCTTGTTACAAACACATACCTAAGAGTTTTACAGTGAATACAAAATCACCTATATAGAATTTGATCTATGTAATATGTATTGAAAGATCCGCCAAAAAAGTCACGGATACGGATACGGTTACGGATCTCTCTTCTCCCTTGGATATCCGCGGATACGGATACGGATACGGATATCCGGCACATCACTAATACAAACACCCAGACCAGATCAAACATTAAATGTTCATGCACACAAATGTGTGATTTGAGCGGGAATCGAACCCGCGACCTTTGGAATAGCAGTCCGTTACACAAATTCTCATAACATATATTATTCTTCGGCTAAACAGTATCCATTTGGTTCTAGGCTTCAGACCCTCAAGTTCTGCGAGTATACGAAGATCACCCGCACTTGTACCTGCTTCTCAAGGCCACCGGACGCTCAGCACAGTGGTGATGATGAAGGTAAGTTGTTAATAGGTTTTAGGATATTATGGATGATTAACATACCTACCGTAAATATAAAAGGCAAAAAGGCACAGATCAAAAACCATTCGGTCTCATATATTTTTTTGTATGGTAGCTGTGTAGAAGATTTAGTGTTGCCAATAAACTAAATAGTAGTTTTTTTAAAGCTTATCTATTTTTTTATATATTATCGCATTACAACTTTTTTAAGCATCAATTAATAACTGATGCGATGAAACTTTTGTAGCAATACTATTTTTTAAAGTTTCATGACATATAAATATGTCTACATGATGATGATGATGATGTTGATGATGATGATGACAGAGTTAACACGATTAATTGCCTGCGTTTGTTATATAAACGTGAAAGTAAAACGACCTTAAAACCTTAAAGAAAAGAGCGTACTCCTTCCTAAAAGACCGGCAACGCGTTTGTGTCTCCTGAGTTGGTCAGTTTCCATCAGGTGTCCCGCCTGCTTGTGCCCCCTCTAACATAAAGGAAGTAAAAGGTGTGCGCGTGCGCAGGTGTCCGCTGCGTGTTCGAGGGCGTGTCGGCGTGCGGCGTGGTGCACGGCGCGCTGTACTGGTGCCTGCGCGGCGTCTTCGCGCTCTCCGTCAGCGCCGTGCTCGTCTGCATCTTCAGCTGCATGCTCGCGTATCAACTCCTCAGGTACGCTTAACGTACAGATATTACCTACACGGATGCAATACGGGCAACGAGAGGGATGGATAATAGATACTTCCCTCTATCTCTTTCTGGCCGAGCTCTACGGTTGACCGGGGAATTTGAGGGGTTAATGAGTAGCGAATCGCAGCATCCGTGTCCCTCGTTGCCTGTATCGCTTCCATTTACAGGCAACTGTACCCCGTGTTCTCTCTCTGGTTATAAATCTGTCGGATACGGATACGGACACAAAATTAAAATAATATAATAATATTTTTTCTTGGACATCTAACACATAACGCCATCTAGTTTCAAGGCTTGTACTATAAAAGCTAGATTGACTGATATAATATTTAAATACTTTTTTTTTGTAAATACGTACATGCAGATCATAATACAAACATTTGGTTCTTCCCTGGAATCGAACCTGAGACCTTAGCCCATCAATAGCATACGTTACCGATGAAAAAGATCTATAGATCATATGAATATAGACGTGTATCTGCACTTTTTTAAACTAGTTCATGTGCCCTTAAAACGATATTAATTTGACTTTAAAGGGCAGTGTGACCTTAAATGTCAAATATAGTTTAAAATAGAAATTACTAACTTTTGCCCGCGGCTCCGCCCGCGTATATGTCTATTATCGCTGAAAAAAGCCTATGTTACTTGCAGATAATTTAGCTTGCCATTGGTAAAAGATTATCTAAAATTGGTTTATTGTTAGTGGTTTAGGCATGAAAGAGTAACAAACAAACAAACTCTTTCACACTTATAATGTAAGTATGGATTTCATCATTATAAAAAACTTAAAAACCCAGTATCAAGATCAAGTAACAATTTTTAAAGAAAGCTTAAATTTCGAAACTTCAAACCTCTGTCACGAGTCACAACACAACACCCAAGATAAACACGATAACACTAAAATCAAATTAAAAAAACTCAAATGAAATTAAAAAAACGCAACCATGTATCTAACCTAAAAAAATCGGTTGTCTGTAAAGTCGATTTACTGACGATAGTTGAACGTGACAACGTCATAAGAAAATACTGATGGGAAGGTTGCATTTTTCAAAAGAAAATTTTAATTACGCTTCATACTTGACGAAAACATGTAAATGTATTATTGTATAGCAGCTGTCCACGCGGACGCATCGCTCACTCAAGTAGGAGAGAGACAGATGTCGAACGCTGCCGAACGCGGAGGCCGATTGTACCTCTTTGTCGCTCGTTCCGCGCTCTCGCTTGCACTTCAAGGCTTAAATGGAACGCCTCAGAGCGAGGTAACGCCGCATGCGTCATGTTTTTTCGTGCGTGCAGCCGGCTCTATCGAATTATAAGAAGTTGTCACGTCAAAAAATATGTGTGCGTGCAAGTATCAACGTCAAAGAAAAGTCCTGTACTTCCGCGGCACCAATTGTCATTGCTCCTGGACTACCATCATAGATTACAATAAAATACCCAAGGTATTCTTCCCAGGATACTGGTCGGTATTCTTCCAAAATCTACGGGCTAAGTCTAAAACGAAGGATAATTCAAAACACGGGAGACAGAGAGAAGGAGGATATAAACCTTCCCTCTGCATGCCATGTGATGATTCCATCAGCATGGTGGCATCTGAAATTTCTTGTGACAATTACTATTGAAGAGACTCGTGGAATTAATTAAGAAACATTAAAATCTAGACTTACAAGCTAAGGAATATAAATAAACACAAACACATTGTTTTTGTAAATACAAAGATAATAATTCACGTTTTTTTTTAGCCGTGTGGTGACGGATTAAGAATACGGAGTGTCACCACCTCTATTCATCCCGTGGGTATCGTAAGAGCCGACTAAGGGAACAAACTACGCAGGATAACATCACTGAAAGAGAAGGAAAACTTGACACAAATGGCCAGCGTGGTATATTAGGCCAAAACCTCCTTTCTAAAGTGAGGCCTATGTCCAGCAGTGGACTACTAAAGGCTGTTGATGTGATGTTGATGGCATTGTAGGATCAAGAGTCTCCATTTATTTAAGAGTTTTACTCACAACAGCCTTTAATAGTCCACTGCTGGACATAGGCCTAAATTGCTATCATCATCAATTCCGTCATTTAAGAACCTATTTAATAAAATCTTTTTTGGAATATAATAGTACTAACCGTTGATCCCAATTGTGGAAGAAAAAAATTCACCACTAGGTGTGGAAAATTAAGGAATGACGAATACGAATACAGTTTATTACATTTTGGATGGAATAGTGATTTAAGCGGTCACCTCGCCGGTTCATACTGCACTGAGTGTTTTTTTTTCGATCCTATGGGACGACACTTTGTGTGATCCACAAATTGTTGTTCTAAGTCTGGGTGTACTTTGTGTCCGTTTCATGTATGTTTGTAAAGACCCCGGCTCCCCTCTGATTCTAGGGGGAGGACTCAAAGGGTTGCTATACACTCGTGTCTCTTCCGTTGGAGATGGCCGCTCCCTATAAGTTAAAAAAAAACAGTGGCATTTCGGCAGTGCCGACAGAAGTAAAAACTTATTTTTGATTTTTTTCGATTTGAAAAGTTCCACAATGAACATATGTCTATGTTGTGCGTATATACATAGTATATGTTTATATTATATATAGTTATATTATCAATGTATTTCAACCCAAACTCAACTCTCGTGTAAATTGGCCCAATATATGTAGATATTTATACAGAGGTGTCGGTACGGTAACAGTAGTTAAACACTAGTTCAATGGTTTTTTCCCATCTCTAAAAATACATACTTTTGTTTGATGTTCAAAAGTGCCCAACGCGCCTAAAGAAGTTTTCACTTCAAAAAAAATATGGATAAGTCATCATAATGTATATAGAAGACGGTCATTCTTTATAAAAGATGATGTTTGGTCATTGGAGACGCAGAAGCTAGGACTATGTGGTAGGTGATCTCATCAACAGCCTATACAAGTCCACTGCTGGACATAGGCGTCTCCTTAGAAAGGAGGTTTTGGCCTACTATACCACGCTGGCCAGACGGGTTGGTGTAGGGGTTTGTTTCCAGTTTTCCTTCTCTTTGCAGTGCTGTTGTCCTGCTTAGTTTGCTCCCTTAGTCGGCTCTTACGACACCCACGGGATGAATTGGGGTAGTGAAAATTTGTATTCTTAATCCGTTACCACACGGACTCGTCACCACACGGTAGTAGGTGGTAGGTGAAAGATAGTACAAAAAATAAAATAAAGGGTACAAAACAAAATTCATTATAATTCGTGTGTAGGACACACATCGCAGTCGCAATTACGATCATGACACGCTTTGGGTATTCTGGAATTTTCTATCATATCATTCAGGGTTCTGGCTACCCTTGAATTGTTTATCTTTGTCCTACAATCACTCTTAAACTTTCTGGCGTAGTAAGGGCCCGAAACATACGAGGCTTCTCTTGCGCGAGCCATGGCAATAAAAGACGCACTTGAGACTTTATTACTCACATATCTTCCTGAGCGAATGGAGAAACTCCTTAATGTTTGGTATAAACTCCTAGATCCTCTACTTAAGTAAGAACCTGCAGTACAAGAACTCTTTCTCAAAAATCTTCCAGTGGCCCTGGATGCTCTTCCTAAATATCTTCCAGCTCTCATCGAAGATCTACCCATATATCTGCCTGCACCGTATGTTGTATTGCCCACATACCTGCCTGCATCTGAGGAAGTTCTGCTCAAATATCTGCCGGTGTTCATCCATGTTTTTCCTACGTATCTGCATGAATTTCCAGCATATTGAGCTGCCCACCTGGAGCTTCTGCGAGCATTTATGACGCATTTCCTCCCTGGTTTACAGATGATCCTGAAAGACTTTCGTACATTTTTTTTCGCATTGTCTATTTTTGGTGTGTTCTTCTCAATTCTGTTTCGGACACCAGCGCGGGCATTGTGCATGGTCGTACTCCAGTACCGTTTATGAAATACTTTTGGTATGCGACTATAATCAATCGTAGTAGACCAACCTATTTGTCCAGTAGTCTCATGGACGTGCTCTTTCATGATTAAGGTTTCAATGCAGTTTCAATATCTAGAACTGAGTTAAATACTCTTACTATTTATGAGTTTCTTTTTTCGTGTTAAACTTTGGAAGTATGTTTTAGGAAATGTAATTCTTATAACCATTTTTAGTTATTTCTACATTTTTAATTAAAAGGATTAAATTTAAATCATGACTTATAATGTTGCATGCCTGCAGCTCTTTTTGTTATGACATTCTTTGTAATATTCGTATGACAGTTATACTGTTGTCTATGATCTGGTGATATGTATTCCGTGGTACACAAAAAGGTACATTTGAGAAGTTTTTAGTCCATGATTCCTAGAAAGAGACATACACGTACAAACAACGTATAGTAATTTAATTACAATAAGTTTGTTGAGGAATTATACCCATACACAACGGGAGGATTCTAAGGCGAGGCAAGGTGATCTTCCCTCCCAAGGCGATCGCAGCTCATACGTTGATGTTGAGAATGTATACTTATCGAAAAGAGAACATTTATAGCGCGATGTAGGATTAGTAGTTAATTCGTAGTACAGTCTGTACCATAACTTTGAAAATATAATCGTGGATAACACCGCAAATTTTGTGATTCTCGTTGTTAAAAGAATGGCTTCAACTTGGAGTGAATGGACGAATAATTAATCATTAATAAAACATATATAAATACTACGAGTAAAATATAATCAATTATAACGCAATAGAAGACAATAGATCTAATAAACATGATTAAATTTAAAATCGTATCACTTTTTCTCTGGCTCATTAATTAACATTGTCTGCTTTTGAATCTTCCTGTGAATCGACGCGAGAGCTATCTGTTGTATACGCAACCTGTTCTCCAGCATTTTGATCCCATTCTTCAAGTCTGTGACTTCAGCTTTGACCAAAACGTAGTCCATTACATCTGGTACCTCATAAGTTCCTCGCACTTTTCTCACTTCATCTAGTTTTACAGCCAAACTATCGGCTTGAACTGCTATTATGTCCCTTTCTTTGTCTAACTGTATTGTCTGCAGCTCCTTTTGTTTTATTGATTTCAAGATGCTGGTTAAGTAAGCATTCTGCGCCATCATTGACTTTTTATGTATCGTTAAATTCAAGTTTGCATCTCCTGTCATTTTCTTCAATTCTCCCAATTGTTGAAGTTTCTGCTCTATAATTTTCTCACTTTCCGAATTCTCTATTTTCAACTTTTCAAAATCTACAGGTCGTAAACTCTCGCTCAACTCTGCTTTTACTCTTATCTGACCTTTTAATTTGCTGTGCTGAGTATTTAACGTACTGGTTCTCAACCTCAGCTTGCCTATTTGACTATCACATATTTTAACCCACTCAGTCATAAATCTGATCCATATTTCGGCTGGGATCCTTTGAGCTATTTTATCCCAGCCTTGGACTATGACGTCTTCTTTAAACATCTTTTCAGCTCTTTCTATATCACTCACTCTCACACCCACTTCTTCTAATTGGGCTTTGAGTAAAGCTTGCTTTTTTGCAGCATTACGCCTCGCTCGGTCTAAATTTTTTACTACAATCTCCATTTCTGTTGAAACTAATTCAGATCTCTCTAAAACGTTGATCCTGGGTCCCGTTCCAAATATAATAGTTCCACCAAGTTTGGCTGAAGAGTCGACCCTTCGCGTGGATCCTTTCGAGGGACTCATTAGCATTCGAGAGGGGCTCGTCCCAGATTCAGCTAGAGCAAATCTTGATATTTGCGATCTTGTGAAACTTCCTACGTTAAGGGATGTACTGCTATGCAATTTTGCTGCCAACTCTATTGCTTGTGAAACACCCGCCATCAGTGAAGCATCAAGTCTTAATATTGCCTTCTCCAGGATCTCATTCTCTATAGAAAGAACTTTGACTTGAAATTTACTATCATTTACTAGCTGTATAAGCTCCTCGTCTGTTAATTCATAGGCTTCGTTAATCCCATGGCTTATTGATCGCGAAGGTTGCGAATATTGACTGACACTACTTCTCTGAGTCGCATGTAATTGCGCCATGTTTTGTAGATTTTCTCTTATAAAGAATAAGTAAAAATAAAGGTATAATTGATTTACACAAAACACTATGTTTCTGTCAGTGGCCTGTCAGGTTCTAAGTCGTATGGGGTTAGGTGATGTCGTGTGTGGTTGCTAGGCAACCGCTGTGCTAGTTTTAGGTGTCATTCGTAGCTTTCTATAAAGCCTATAAATTGTTATTGTATGTTAACATGAAATCGTTAGCGTCGTCGTGAAATCGCGTGTGATATATTGACTTCATTTTATTTAGCGTCTGGAGGCCGTTGTCTGCGGTTTTGACTTAAATATGACTATTCTTTAAAATGTTATCAGAAAATATATGTGCCTAATTTAATTTATTATCAAATACATTCACGCTGAAGAGTTAGACAGTAGCGTGTGAAATACACGTATTTAGTCAAGTATAATTTTATTCGTTCTTAAGTAAATGGGGTGTAATATAGTCAGTTCTGGTGGTGACCACCATATCTGACACTATTACCCTGGTGTTTTAAACGCCTGTAGTAAAAAAAACTATATCAACTTCATCTTTTCACCCTATTCCCAATTTTATTTTGGGATCAAAGTTGGGGTCAAAAATTACAAAGAGTTTTGGCTGGTTTTTTATGTCCGTCATCCCCCTACCCCTCCGTTTTCAGAAGGGACAAATGCAGAAGGCGAGTAAGGGTATCGATTATGAAAACACCCAAACCAAAAATACCACCTACACTAAATAATCCGTACTAATATTATAAATGCGAAAATGTCTATCTGTCTGTTAACTCTTCACGCCTAAACCACTGAAACCGATTTAAATTAAATTTGGGAAAGGACATAGGATAGTTTGTATCCCCGAAATCATCCTTTAAGGGGCTGAGAGGGGGAGGGGAGGGGCTAAGTTGGTATGGCAACAATAACCGCTGAACCAATTCGGAAAAAGTTTGATTCTTGAGAAAGGACACTGACCTTTTTACCGCTATAACCGACATACACGTGGGCGGAGCTGTATGCAAAAGCTAGTCTAATATACAAATATCTCGTGTCACGGTGTTTGTGTTCGTATTCCTCCGAAACGGGTCGACCGATTTTAATGATTTTATTTTGGTATGTATTAAGTATGAAAATATCTTTCGTCGTCGGTCGTAAAGTATCTTTCACCCAGGAGGGTGGAACCCCCACACCCATCTTTTCGCGATTTGATTTCTTTGATAATTTAAATGACAGAAATACGTTTGCTGGGTCATCTGGTAATATTAAAAAATGTTTGTTACAGCCATGAACGGAAGAAAATGTACTGGGAACAGTTGGAGCTGAGATGCAGATCCTTGTACCGACCTTCAACGGGCCAGCCTACACCAGCTGCTGGTAGACAAGTGCAGGTGAGATCCCGTTCAACCCCGTTTCCCCTATTTTAAACTATCTTGTATATGTCTTGGAACACCTGATGCAAGTAACGGATACGGAGTAAACACATTTACGAAAATATTTTATCACAAATTGATCGATTTCTTAAGAAGGCATCTAGGACAAATTTATACAAACATCAATTTTACTTTTTTTCTCCATAGTTTTTCTTGCTTATCTCAAAAGGAATAAATTTCATCAACAGCCTATAACAGTCCACTGCTGGACATAGGCCTCTCCTTAGAAAGGAGGTTTTGGCCTACTGTACAACGCTGGCCAGACGGGTTGGTACAGGGTTTGTTTCAAGTTTTCCTTCTCTTTGCAGTGCTGTTGTCCCGCGTAATTTGCTCCCTTAGTCGGCTCTTACGACACCCACAGGATGAATAGGGGTGGTGACATTCCGTATTCTTAATCCGTCACCACACGGATAGAATAAATTTAAATTTACCCCATTTCTATTTTTCTTTGATTCTGGGCTCATATCGGTCGTTGCGTGATTATATATAGCTAATGGACTTCCTCAATTAAAATGCTGTCCAACACTAAAATAATTTTCCAATTCCAACTGTGCGGGAGGGACTCCAAGGGCAGCAACGCACTTGTGACTTTTGAGTTGCAGGTGTCCATGGGCGGCGGTAGTTGCTTACCATCAGGTGACCCGTCTGCCCGTTTGCCCCCTTATACCTTAAAAAAAACAGTAGTTCCTGAGATTTATGCGTTCAACTAAACAAAGAAACAAATTCTTCTGTTTTATAATATTAGAGTTATCAATATTACACAGGGGGGGGGGGGGGGGGGGGTCGTCTACTCGTCTGTAGATGACCCGAGGTATGTCGGGGTACTAGGGACTTCCTTTCTAGGGTATACCTGGTTCCCCGGCTAAAAGTGTTATCAATATTGAGTACATTGCGATTGATAATAATATTACGGCACGTATTCTGAGGAGGTTTATGTTTCTGGAGACCTAACTTCTGGTATCTTGGTCTCTGTACCCGATACCGATGGGATACTGGTTTGTGGTTTTGAGTGTTTCCATGGCCCACTCAAGTGTCGTGTTCCGGGTTGTTGATCCTGACGATATCGGTAAAGCTATACAATAGCTGGGGCTCGTATGCCGTCTGTATGGTCGGGCCGACTCAATACTGTGGTCCTTTCTTCAAAAGGCCAACCCAGACCCTATACTGCACTCACATAGTTCTCTTTAACATTGTACACGGACTAAAAAAAAAGTCACCTCTGTGGTTTGTTCTGGCGTTTCTTCCCAGAGCGAGTCTTAGGAAATGCCGGCGCCTACTAGCTGTAAAGTCCGACTTGTAAAAATATCTGAAAAGATTTACTTGCAGAAATAAATATCATTTCATTTCACTATTTTCTATATTTTTTATTGTATTTTGCTTTTTTATACATAAATGTATTTAAAATGTAATTTATATGTATATTTAATGAAATAAAGAGAATAATAATAACTCTACACATCTCTACACACTCTACCCTCACACATAAATACACACACACATTCTCGCAAACAAGCAGACACGCACCCTACACACACACTCTCACAAACAAGCTTATACGCACCCTACACACACACGATCACATACAGCCATCGGGACACATACTACAATCATAACACACACTTTATTAACATAATGCATATGCATGAAGGCACTAATGAATACACTTTTGTTTACTTATTCAACCTGTCATATTGTGTACTTCGTAATTGGCGTAATACTATGTAAATTTTCTACATGTACTTACTGTCAGCTGTGAAGGACCTAAATAAAAATAAAATAAAAAAAACTAAAAAAAAACTTACATATTTCTAAATACGTATTATAGATAAATTGCACCCAGACACAGAACAAATGACCGTGCTCATCACACAATATTTGTCCCGGGTGGGAATCGAACCTACAACATCTGGCTTAGTAGCCAGGGTCACCAACCACAAGGCCAACAGGCCCGTCTAGTCATGTTCTTTCTAGTTTCTAAGAGCTGGTTTAATTTGCAGAGCAACTGCAGTTGCTGTGCTCAATGTCACCCAACACAGCCCGCTTGGGACATCAGTTTGCAGCATCGATTCTGGGCACCAGGTACCTATGATTTGATTGAATTCTTTAGTTTTTTTTTTTCATGGTATACTTTTGGTCGCGGCTCCGCCCGCTTGTACGTCGCTTATGGCTAAGTAGTCTGTAATTAAGCTTTCCATTGGTGAAGGAATTTTTAAAATTTAAATTTAAAACAAACAACCTTTCACATTTAGTAAGTAAGGATTAATTATGTTTATACAGAAGTTTTTTTTTTCAAATTAGTTAAAAATATTATCTTAATTTTTTCTCAGGACGTATCGGCAATCTATATTCTCCGAACCCTGGCACTGGGCGGAAGACTTCTGCCTGGAGCTGGTTCCCTTGGCCCAGGAGTAACAGTCAGAAGTAAGTACCGACTTGTTTTATTCTTTTTTTTTTGTCTAATTTTCTTTTGTCAGTAGTTTAATATGTATTCCTTACCGAGTTTAACTACATTTTTCTTAAATATTTGACCATTTTATCTTCAACACAAAGGAATGCAACTCCGGCCTGGCGAGGTGATCATTCCAGGCGCGCCGCGACCCAAGGGTTGATGTTGAAGAACTTTTATATCGCGATGCAGGATTAGTACTCCGTAGTTCGGTGTGTGTACGTTAGATGGCGCTGAAGTATGTTTCTGCTTCGTTGAATATGGAAGTCGCCACAGTCTATTTTTAATTATAATTCAGTAAAATGAAATTATTGTTTTTATGGTTTTTAAGAGGGTGTCAACGCCTGTGATTATTATTATAGACATTTTATTATTATTTGTATCACCTACATTAAAAAAAGAATAAAATAAACATACTGTTTCTTTCTTCCAGTTCTCGTTGCCGTATGGGAGGAGTCCCTCAGTCAGGAGACAGCGCATACGGCTTCTGCGAAACGGAAGGTCCCCCCCAAAACGCGACCGGCTATGACGGCCGGTACCCCCACAACTTCGAGCAGCCATTCCAGCGGGCACAAGTCCACAACCCACAGACCTTTAACCAGCATCGAGAATTTGCTCAGCATCCACAGAATTTTGCACAGGTAGTTAATCATTCTTCATGTTATATTTATTTACTTAGGATAACAATGTTAATATCTATACTAATATTATAAAGCTGAAGAGTTTGTTTGTTTGTTTGAACGCGCTAATCTCAGGAACTACTGGTCCGATTTGAAAAATTCTTTTAGTGTTAGATAGCCCATTTATCGAGGAAGGCTATAGGCTATATATCATCACGCTAAGACCAATAGGAGCGGAGCACCAATGAAGAATGTTTCAAAAAACGGAGAAAATTTATTACTATTGAGAGACGCAGACGAAGATGCGCGGGTCAGCTAGTTTTATATATAAATACTACCTGAACTGGCGAACTTCGTACCGCCTTAGAATTAATGAATAAGGTAACAAATTTGGTGACCTGGCTCTAATTATGTTATTAAACCATCCAGGAACCTATTGAAATATACACACAAAATTTTATTCAAATCGGTCCAGCCGTTTAGGAGGAGATAGGTTAGAAACACACGTACAGAAGAATTACATATATTTAGATATCCATGTGGTGACGGATTAAGAATACAGAGTGTCACTACCCCTGTTCATCCCGTGGGTGTCGTAAGAGCCGACTAAGGGAGTAAACTACGCAGGACAACGGCACTGCAGAGAGAAGGAAAGCGTGAAACAACCCTTTACCAACCCGTCTGGTCAGCGTGGTATAGTAGACTACAACTTCCTTTCTAAGGAGAGGCCTGTGACCAACAGTGGACAATAAAAGGCGGTTAATCGATTAATTAAAGTGGATATCTACCTGTATTAATATATTAGGTATTTTAGGTTGTTATTCGAGGACGACCGGATGGCGTAGTGGTTTGTGTAACGGACTGCTAATCCAAAGGTCGCGGGTTCGATTCCCGCGCAAGTCAAACATTTGTGTGGATGAACATTTAATGTTTGATTTGGTCTGGGTTTTTCTATGTATAATATGTATGTATTTACAAAAAAAAGTATATATGTATTTATATCAGTTGTCTAGTACACATAGTACAAGCTCTGGTTAGTTTGGGATAGATGGCGTTGTGTGAATGTGGTATAATATATTCTTTTTTTTTTTTCACAAACTCAGGCTCAGCCGAACTTCCAACCAGCTAACTTCACCCAAGAACAGTTTGGTGAAGCGAGTGGAAGTTTTGATGCAGCCACTGGAGTGTGGGGTCCTCCACCCCCTTACAGCCCTCAAGGAAGAAGTGGAAGCAGGTTGGTATACTTACCATTCCAATATTCGTACCCTGGAGGATATTAATTATCTCTTTTGTGTCACCTTTTGCTAATATTCGTGTTTTAGTATTTATATATAAATACAATTATTTTTTATTTAAACACATATCGTAAGTTCTTCTCTTTCCCCCCCCCCCCTCTTCTAGGCTAGACTACCCACCTACCCAGCGAATTTTATATAGGCAAACGAATAAATTCCAAAGAAATCTTTTTTTTATTTACGTTTTATTTACGTAGTATCTTACTATACTGTTTTGCTTTTGTTTACTAATAATACGTAAAATACCATCCATACAATGATAACCTTAGAATTTTACGAGAATCTTACGTGATACCTTTTTTGCCACTTTAATAGTTTTTGAGGTTTCAGCACAAAGCCATATGCCCGTCAATAAACTTTATTTTTTTTGTAATTAAGACTTCTAATTCTATGAAATTAAATATAAAATCTCTAATTCCAGACACCATCTCCACCACCAAGACCCAGCAGCGGCAACTTTACTCCATCACCACCACATGGACCGTCCAGACCACGCTCAACCCCACACCTGTCGAAACTCCTACCTAATGCACCAACCAGACACTCATTTAAGGCATGCAGACCTTAACCGTCCCGAACTAACCCGAATCAATCCGGAACTAGCCGAACTCGCACGGTTGAACCCAGAACTGGCTCGGTTTAACCCGGAATTAGCTCGGTTGAACCCGGAATTAGCTCGGTTGAACCCGGAATTAGCTCGGTTGAATCCGGAATTAGCGCTAATGAGTACGGAAATGGCTCACATGGCACAGATGGCGCCAGTTGGGCACTATCCGCCTGAAGTGATACAGGCAATGTCTTCACACTTACCGGAAGCTCGATTTAATACTTTGAGGGGTCATTTAGTTCCGTACAGGTGCCAAAGATTAGGGATGAGTGCCAGTAATTTGCACAGAGATTGCAGACTACCAGATGATAATATCGCCATTGAGTGTTTACATCAAAAGACTGGGAGTAAAGGTAAGCGCGTTTTAAATATATCAGAGGTGAACGAATTAATGAATGAGCGATATTGGGGGGACCGGCTTGTTACAAAGTGTCGTATTTATTTATTTAATTTTGACTGCCTCGGTGGCGCATTGGTATCGTATGCGACTGCTGTGCTGAGGTCTTGGGTTCGATTCCCGTGTCGGACAAAATGTTTGTATGGTTTGCAAATATTTGTTTCGGTGTTTTCTGTGTATAGTATTTATGTATTTACAAAAAAAAAGTATAAAAGAGTTCTATTAGCCATATTAACTTTAGTACAAGCTCTGCTTAGTTTGAAACTAGATGGCGTTGTGTGTGAAATGCCCGAAATATTTATTTATTAGGTATTTATTTATTTAGTATAATTTTATATGTATTCCCACTGTTTATGTTTAATATTACTCCTTATTTACTTATTAATAATAACAATTTCACACACGGCTGTCTGATCCCAAACTAGGCAGAGCCTGTGCTATGGTAACCAGACTGCTGATAAACATACTTATATATTTCTAATACATACATATTATAGATAAATTACACCCAGACACAGAACAAATTACCGTGCTCATCACACAATTATTTATCCTGGGTGGGAATCGAAGTCACGAACACAATCACGAAAACAAAAGACTGCACAGATTGCGTAGTGGTTTAAGCGGTCGCCACGCCGCTTCCTACTACACCGAGTGTTGTGGGTTCAAACCCCACATGGGACGACACTTTATGTGATCCACAAATTGTTGTTCTGCGTCTGGGTGTTCTTTGTGTCCGTTTCATGTAAGTTTGTATAGTAAATATATTCCTAATGCGGGAGATGTCTTTAAAAAAAAAGAAAAAAGATGTGTGTGTCCTTATGTGGTGGTATTCGCTTGCCATCAGGTGACCCTGTCTACCCCCACCTATACCATAAAACACTAAATGCTTTAGTTTCAGATCAAAGCACAGATTCTTGCCAGAAACAGGGGAAAGAAAATTTGGGTTTCCAGAATGACAAACACTCGCCTATGAGGTAAGTTTAATTTTTATGTTGCCTAGAGATTATCTGACGGTTTTATTTAGTGACCAGTGTAACTTGATCTGTCATTATATACACTGTACCGTGACAGGTCGACCTATATAATAACAATTATTATGGGTTAAAGACTAGGTAGTATGTAGTACTAAAGTTTTGTTATAAATATTAAGGGATGGACGGATTAAGAATACGGAATGTCACCACCCCTATTCATCCCGTGGGTGTCGTAAGGGATGACTCAAGCAGAACACGAAGGACAACAGCACTCACATGTCTAATTCCGACCATGGACACCTTCAAGTCACAGAGTGCGTCACCGCCCTTTCAGTCCCCCGCTCCACAAACAAGGGGTGGGGATTGACCTTCCGTAACGTCACTCGCTCAATGGAAAACAACGAAGTAATTGCTTTATAACAGTTTTCTGTGAGGATGTGGTATCACACCGGTCGAGCCGACCCATTTGTGCCGAAACATAATCTCAACAGAGTGTCCCCACCCCTATTAGTACAGTATTGTTTGAAAATTTGACCTTTTTGCATTTTTTCTACATATGAACGTACAGAACTATCTTTTGCCTACGCCTCCGCCGTCGTGTGTGTAGGTTATCGCCTATGTCTTTCCTCAAGAATTAAACTATCTACATGCCAAATTTCATCTAAATCGGTTCAGCGATTTAAGCGTGAAGTGTTAACAGACAGACAGACACACTTTCGCATTTATAATATTAGTATAGATTCCAAATATGATATACTTCCGTACGCCATATTTGTTTAAAATGTCCCTCTCTTTGTTTAGGGCTTCAATCCAGGACTGCCGCCAGCTCGCTGCGAACCAGAATGCTGAATCTGAAGTGTACTTCGCTGATGTATCCAGCTGTTGCAATGTATCTGTCAAGGTAAGCATTCTTAGAGGAAAAAATAATTTGAAATCTGTTCAATTCCATTTCAGCCTTTTTAAGTTTAAGCTGTCTTTAAAAACGTTCCTCCTTCTCATACCTTATTTTGTTAAAATCATAAAAATGTACTTTTTCTACATTTTAGGCCGACTGCTGCATGAACGCCAACGTCTCAGCTTTAGTGGGCACCATAGAGAATCACCCAGAATCAACCTCCGAATCCGACACGGGGTCATTCACCCTGACCCGTCAGCAAAGACCCCAGCCTCAAGTGGGATCAAAGAGAAGACCCCGGCAAGAAAAACATGTTAAGAATCAAGAAAAAATGCGTCAAGTTCTAAACAGTTCTGTTAGATTAACCGAACACCAAATAGAACAATTAAATAATTCCATGAGAATGACGGAACGCATTGAAAGGGAACGAGTAGGTGAACGAATGAATGATTCGAGAGATAGATTGAATGATAGAGAACGGATGCATGATGTTAGGATCTGTGACCGCATGAATGAAACCAGATTGAGTGAGAGAATGAATGAGTCTCGTGACCGATTGCATGACAGAGGTGAACGCATGGAACGAATTAACGATTCGAGGATCAGTGATCGTATGAATGAGACTCGCTTGAGTGAACGGATAAACGACTCACGTATTAGTGATAGGATGAACGAATCTCGTTTGAGTGAACGTGAACGAATGAATGAAACTCGTTTGAGTGAACGTGAAAGAATGAATGAAACTCGTTTGAGTGAACGTGAAAGAATGAATGAAACTCGTTTGAGTGAAAGGGAAAGAATAAACGAAACCCGTTTAAGCGAACGGGATAGGATGAATGAAACTCGACTAAGTGAGCGAATTAATGATTCTCGTGACAGAATAAATGACTCAAGAAACTGTGAAGCTATGACAGACCCGCGTATGGAAAGGCTCAATGATTCACGAATCAG
This sequence comes from Arctia plantaginis, assembly GCA_902825455.1. Taxonomy (NCBI): domain Eukaryota; kingdom Metazoa; phylum Arthropoda; class Insecta; order Lepidoptera; family Erebidae; genus Arctia; species Arctia plantaginis. The sequence continues at coordinate 2,133,143 of CADEBD010000146.1, forward strand.
TGACCGAATGAACGAAACTCGTCTTAGTGAACGCATGAGCGAAAGCCGTATTGAGCGACTAAACGATTCAAGATTGGAAAGAATGAACGACTCTAAGCTAAGTGACCGCAGTGATCGCCACGACCCTCGTATTGAACGGATGAGTGAACTAAATTCAAGTGTACGAATGGATAACCAACGCTCGCATATTTCACCTCTACGCCTCAGATCGAGTCCAAAACCGAAAGAAAGACAATCTGACTCGAAAACATTCACTCAAATATCACCTCTATCTCCAAATACTGAGGAATCATTGTTGTCTGACGATGGAACACCGGATCAGGTGTACTCGAATGATCCAGAATCTTCTAAATGTTTAGGGCCTGATTCTCAATACGAACCCGTGAGGGAATCTAAAGAAGAGATATTGAAAGGTAATATAAATCATATACATTGCTATAGTGACACTAATACGATGGATTCAGGGTGGCAAAGTGGTTCGGAGAAGCAGGTAACTGATTAAATATAATAGGCTAAGGTACATGGCCTATTACCCCATTTAAAAGTAAAATTTTGGGTAATTAATGACTTTGAAATTTATTTACCAGAAGCAATTATTGTTTATAATTGCTGTAGGTCCTGTTTTCCTCAAGGCGTGAATATTTAATTATTAAACTAATTATATTATTAATAGTGGTTTTTAATGTGTGTACTACGAGTAATTCAAAGGAGCGAAGGTATTTTTCATCTAAAAAATTAAACAATTAGTATTAGGAAACACTTTTCTTTGGCGAACTACAAAATATTATCTTAATGCTAAAACAAGATATTACATGTGGAGTATACACAATGACAGCACAGGCTAAGTTTTTAAAACTTTAATGGTTCAAACATAGACAATTATAGATTTGATTATTTTCTAAACGAATTAAGCATACTCAGGCAACAAATACAAACGACAGCCATTTTGACTAAAAATAATATTTAAAAAAAAACTTAAATGTTCATTCGTCATTGTGGATTTTCGATAATTTTAACTGTAATTTATAAATAAAAATTATAGATTAATTTTCTTACTTCAAACTTATTTACATTGTTATTTGACAAAGATAAAAGAGGAAATTAAACAATAAATTATTTGTTCTATAATAATTAAATACATATATATGTACAAACACACATTCGTATGTCCAAAGAGGTAGGTAGCGACGTGTTAAGTTCCCAAAATTTTGCCAAAAATTGCCAAAATGACCATAAAACCATACCGGACACTTCATCATGCTGGACATAGGCCTCTCCCATTGCATGCCACTTAGATCGATTTTGGGCTTCTCTAACCGGACACTTAATAATATATTATCACTATAGTTTAATATTTTAAAAAAGTTACACGCTCTTGTCACAAATAATGAACTTGCCGTAAACTGTTTCACTAAAAGAAAACAGGTAAAATAAACTTATCTGTCCGTATGTGATGTGTTCTATAATGCTGTGCTAAAAATCTATGAAATTTATAGTAAATTATAGTTAAATATGTAATGTAACTATGTAATTAATAATAATATCTAGGATTTCTCCACATTTTTAACAGTATTGTCGTGTGTGGGTTGTGGTTTTAGGATCTGGGTAGACGAGAGACACATTGATATCGGAGACTTTGTCTTATAAATAACTGATCGAAAATTGACCTTACATCGAGAGATAAGCGTATGTTTATACGTCATCAGCCGTATACCGCAGTTTCATCTACGTTTATGGTTACTGCTCAACTTTTAAAGCAAGTAGTGTGATGTTAAAAAGCCTATAACCTTTCACTATATCCAGGCCCCTTTTCCCACTGCGCACCCTGGGTATTTGCCCAGTCTCTATCGATAGAGACCAGATCATAACTCAATAATCGATATTTATTTCGAAAAAAAGCCAGGGACAATGACTGACTATAATACTTTTTTGTCTACTCTTACAGAATAGTAATCAGTCAAGGTCATAGGGGCCCCATTATCCTAATGTGCTTCCAATAGGCTAAAGACAGCCCTCACTCTATCCACCATAACACAATCAAATCTCAGTGATACCTTACGGGATTACTTCAAAAAACAAAGACATATAAATGTGTTTTGATACCTTTTTAAACTACTTAAAAAAGCAGAAGGTTTCATGTTCGGCTGTATGTATTTTGACGTGACAACGTCTTATAATTCGATGGAGCCGGCTGCACGCACGAAAAAACATGACTCATGCGGCGTTACCTCGCTCTGAGGCGTTCCATTTAAGGCGTGAAGTGCAAGCGAGAGCGCGGAACGAGTGACAAAGAGGCACAATCGGCCTCCGCGTTCGGCAGCGTTCGACATCTGTCTCTCTCCTACTTGAGTGAGCGATGCGTCCGCGTGGACAGCTGCTACTCGTATACAATAATACATTTTTGAAAAATGCAACCATTCCATCAGTATTTTCTTATGACGTTGTCACGTTCAACTATCGTCAGTAAACCGACTTTATAGACAACCGATTTTTTTTTATATAACCTGATATAAAGGTGACATGTAACCCCAAGTATGTATTATTGTGTTTCCTATAGCCTATCTATAAAGTACCTATGACCTTTATAATGTTATCTGTCCTATTGGGTGTCACACTTATGTTAGCCTTTTCATTTAACTCTGTAATCAATTATTTTCCTTTTTAAGATCCTTTATTATGTTTTTGAAGTTGTTTCAACTTTTCTTGAAGTGTTTTTGAACTTCCACATTACACACACAAAACGACCACAAAAGAGTAGATGGGACTATGCGTCTACGGCGCATTAAGTCTTTACGAGAATCTATACAAATAAATAAAATTGGAGTGTCTGTTTTAAATAAATAAAAATTATTAAAATAACCGCTTTTTACTAAATGCATATGTATGTTTACACGGTACATATGCCAAATTTTTTTTTTTTTGCAATTTTTGTCTGTCTGTCTGTCTGTTTGTTCCGGGTAATCTCTGGAACGGCTGGACTGATTTCGACGGGACTTTCACTGGCAGATAGCTGATGACATAAGGAGTAACTTAGGCTATTTTTTTTAGACTAGCTTCGCCCCGCGGCGTTGCCCGCGGTTATAAAAACAAACGCGGGTAACACCGCGGGTCTCAGCTAGTACTAAATATATTTCTTCATCTAGAAAAGGTTGTCTTTCGTCTACTTTTGACTTAATGACGCGTTCTAAAACCTAGTTACGTAGATCAACGTAAATAGTACATATAGGTATGTAAAGAAAGTTTATTAAACATTTATGCATTCATATTTAAATATATTCAATTATTAAATTTACGTATATCAAATTTATTCATTGTTTTAAAACATCGTTTGCATCATTCGATTGAACGCTTTATTATGATCGTTCGTTCTTTCATTCAATTTATCATTCGTTCAGTGTCATCTTTGGCATGTGAATTAAAATGATCAAAAATACCGAGTTTTTAAAAATGGTCTAATAATCTATGAATATAACATGAATGTTTTTTACTTTTTTTTTTTATTTATTGTATTACGTATTGAATTGATAATTATAAGTCTTGTATTAAATTGAGATTATTATTTGTAATTATTTGAGTTTAAAATTTCGGCCTTCAAAGATATTGTTAAATATTAATGTCTAAAACCTACGAAAAACGAAAAATCTTAATAATTACCAAATAAATTAAATAGCAAAAAGACATCTGCTAGTGGAAGACATCAAGAAAAATCTTTAGAAAAAGTTTTTAAAAGTACCTTACTTTCAGAGTAATCGAAACATGATTCAGGTAACTTAAAATATGTGTGCTTAGAAACACTGTTAGTGCTTTAGATACAATTTTATAAGCAATATTTAACTCTATAAACTGTTTACTTGCCAATTGTATTAACGATTTTATATATACCCTTATGTGATGTGAATATTTAGTAAATGTGCCAAGTAGAGTATGTGTAATAACTTCAGATATTTCATTATATATTGGAGTCGATACTAGCTCAATGAAACTTAGCATGGAGACGACTGTTAACTGATAATGTGGCCTGATACATTACTACTTTATAACCGTGAGGGATGCTTGGGTACTTCGTTCAACCAGATTTACCACAGCTCCACAAAAATTTGGTGTTAACCTCGCCTTTTTTCTTTCTAATTCTGGCGGTAACGTAATCTGGTATTGAATATGTGGCTCTTGAGTGGTAGGTGTCTATGGGCGGTGGTAGTCACTTACCATGAGGTCACCGTCTGCTCGTTTGCCCTCTGTATTAGAAAAAAATCCCTATCACCTGTACTCTATAACTAGACAAAATTTACAACAATTTTATTGAGATTTCGACTAGTTTGCATTTAGCACAGCTGAAACATCGTTCACGAATTCAATCCGTTAGTTTTACAAAAACAATCATTCATTCACCTGTACTTAATATAAACTAACATAAACTGACAATATCATTCATTCCTTCGTTGAGTAGTTACTACTACTAGATAAAGATTGTCTATTTAAAGAGGACGAATGAAATGAACGGACAGAATGAGCGAATGAACGAATTTACTTAGAAATTACTAGATTACTAGTATCAGTGTGTATGCTTATAACAGTTTCAAAGACAATTTTTATACTAGTATCCACTTCAATGTACTTACAAATAGTTTTTATAATAAAATCGACCAAACTTAGATTCCTATGATCTTGTATTGTAGTTTCTATGTATTAAGAGGTACTTGAGATAATAGTCTGCCTAAATATTATTTGTTTTGTTTTATATTTGTCCGTCCATCCATCTAATTCTTACATTCAATCATTCGTTCTTCATTTGTTATCAGTTATAATGTGAAGATAAATTATTTCTTTATGTCCTGGTTTTCATTCATTCATTTATAAGCTAAGCTGTATTCAAAAACGGATATGACGGCATTTTTAATGTTTGATCGTTATCATTCATTCATTCATTCGTTCATTCAGCGGTCAAATAATTAATTCTTATAAGACAAGTACCTCATTTTCCATACTTAATAGGTAAATAGCTATTTATTTTAATAATAATTTATCATTAAAATAAATAGCTATTTAAATAGCTAATCAAGAACAAAAAAAGTATTATTTTATCAAACAAGTGTTGCCATAACAGCATTGTTTTATTCTTCCATAAAAAGCAATAAGTTTATGTAAATATTTTCTATATTATAAGTGTTTAGTGTAATTTTTTGTCTATTATTCTAAATATAAGGTGCAGTAATATTTATTAACGTTATACCTTTTAGAGTTTTTATAGAAAGCACTGGTATCATTTGCTGAGAGCCCAAGCAGTTGAAACGGCCAAAATGAATCGCACGAAACTAAAATCTTTTAAACTATTACGATAAATATTCCTGCCTGGTTTGATCGTCATGGCCTAATTCGGCCTAATTTATTGAGCCCGATAGTAATAGAGCTATGCCACGCAACAGCAAGGTCACACAAAGTAATCAGGGTATTAGAACCCAATATGTCTACATAATTAAAAAAACCAAAAACCCGACTGCAAAAAGGCAATTTAAAAGTAATGAACTAATTAAATTATGGTCATGATATACCATTTGAAAATCCTTATGATGAGCGCTTTAACCCTTCCTTAGCAGTCGGATATAAAACACATACATTTACATATGGGCCGTTTCGACCGGAGTGATACCATGGTCAGACAGAAAACCGGTGTTAAGCAGTTCTTCCGTTGGTTTCACGTGAAGTTATCCGTGTGGTGACGGATTAAGAATACAGAGTGTCACCACCCCTATTCATCCCGTGGGTGTCGTAAGAAGCGACTAAGGGAGCAAACTACGCAGGACAACAGCACTGCAAAGAGAAGGAAAACTTGACCCAAACCCTATACCATCCCGTCTGGCCAGCGTGGTATAGTAGGCCAAAACCTCCTTTCTAAGGAGAGGCCTATGTCCAGCAGTGGACTAGTAAAGGCTGTTGATGATGATGATGATGATGAAGTTACCGGAGATCCAAACCCCATATAATATCTCAATACACTTGTGTCTATTGAACTGTTGGCGCCCATAGGCACCGGTAGTTACTTAACACGAGTTGATCCGCCTGCTCGGGTCCACCATACATCCTAAAAGAAGGTTTTTCAGATTCATAGTTCGACTTTTAATCTTCCAGTGGGTAGTTGGGCCTAGAAATAACTCTGGGTGTTGCCAGTAAATATGTTGTTACTACAAATTGGTATATTTATGTAAATAAATGTTCCTACACCTTATTCAAGTAGTTATTAGATTCGTCTGTAATGCCTATATGGAATTGTTTTACTGTGTATACAGGGTGTAAAATATAACGATATTAAAATTTAATTGATTTTTAACGATTTATCTTTTGTTTTTGAGATAACGTTAAAAACTGCTATTGATATTATTTGTTATATATTTATCTCATCATGTTAGTTGAAGCACTCTGTATACATTAATTGTTTAAACATTCAACTGTTTGTGTATATTATTTTTAAAAGTGCGTGTTAAAAATAATTTTACCTAATGTTAGATAAAAATTGTATTTGTGAAATAGTACTTGTTATTTTAAGTTTTAAAATGTATTTTTTATTTTACAAAAATCATACGAGTTTGACATTTTTGAAATAACATTTCACCACTGTCAAATTCACCGATGTCAATTTCTACAACATTCGTTTTTTAATATGACAAGAAACGCTACTTGCCATATTTAAAAAAAATACTACCATTTCTTACATCGTTTAACAATAGTATTAGTTGTTTGTTTATCTATAAAATCTAAATCGGTACTTTAAAATTAAATAGTAATCTGCATTTCATCTCGACACATGGAGTATAGAGTTATTCTGTGATCGGGGTCACCGGCAAATTTAGTTAATACTCAAGAGGAAGCAGTTAGCAGCGCTAGAGTGGTGCTGAGCAGTGAGGTTGTTTAAATGATACCTAAACAGGTTTCTTTCTACCCTCTTTCAGCAAATTTCACTTGCGGAATAATATAATGTTGTGAATCGTGATATTTATATGAAGAAGAAATGTACACAGCTATCATTTTGAAACAATGTCTATTATTTAATAAGTTTAAAAAAATATGTGGAAACTAGTACATTAAGCTTTTAGTTCTGTGGTGGCCTGTCAAGTTACGGAAAGTCTCTACATTAAGAGGTCAACTTATACCGAAATTTATTGCTTGATTTATTAATTAAAACTAGGTTTTAAGTTCAATGCATTATGGTCTACACTCGACTTATAGCAAACAACTAATATTATTACATGATTTGTCTTTAAATCTATTTTGTTCTCTTTTACACAATATATAATAAATATTAAGTAATTTGAAACAAAAAATGTATCAATAATTGTGTTGTTTCTTTATTATTAATAAATAGGATTATTTTTCATTGTACCTACTTTGTTAGATCGATATTATTGATAAAGGTTCTATTAAAAGACTGAAATCTTATTGCTGGCTTTCTTTTTATTAAACCTATAACACACACTCACCCACGACTACATCTGAGAGGGCCTAGTGTAGTAAGATTATTCAACATCAACTCGTTCATCACGATGACCGCTTTCGGTTGTGATTGGTCAAGAGTTTAGTTCGGGCCTATCACAAGGCCGAACGCGATCACCATGACGATCGACTAGAAGTGAAATAAACTTAAACTTTGGTCTCTGAAGAGGGTAGACAGAGGCATATTAAACCGCCCATTTCTTACACGCTTTATACTAGCTTCACTTGTATGTTTGTTTGTATGTTTGTAACCGACTCCTTTGGGCGTGATTTTGACTGACTACGGTCACAATTCGTTCAATCTTTGTAGATATATCTAGGACCGATGAAAATACACTAATTTGAAAAAAAGCGTAGGGTGCTTTTTACTATTGACAACAGGCACCCAAATTTATTTTCTATTTTTTAGTTTTGTTTTCTATAGAAAGCGTGTTGTTTAGTTTTTTAAAACTATTTTTTTTTTTTGATCGCGTTCGGCTTTTTTATTGGCCCGAACTAAACTCTTCACCAATCACAGCCGACTAGAAGTGAAATAAATATAATAATAGGGTAGAAGAGGGTAGACAGAGGCACACAACAAAAAAAAAACACTAATTTAAGGAAAACCGACAGCTATGAGTCACAATTTCAGGCATAACAATGGATAACAGAAAGCCAATTACAGGTTTTTACGAGTAAAATAACAGGATCATCGATATATTTCAAGAACACTCAATGCACGAACATGGCCTACAAATGTTTCCTTTACTGTTCGTTTAAATAAGCTACTCTCCAAAGAAGTTATGATTTAACAGTTTTGTTGCCTTCTAAATCTTTACTAGCTCGCACCATATAAGGAATTCTTCTGTAATTTCAAGATGATGGGGTGCTTGAATATGGAGGGGTTTTCGGGGTGGACGATCACGTTTTTAGATGTCGGCAGCCAAAGTTCCACGTGACAAGGTAGAGAAGAAGTCAATGATAGGAGATTTCGCTTATACGGATAAATATGGGAGAGTTAGCAAGACTTCGAAAAGTCCGGGTGGGAAGTCCGAGCTCTCTAACCTACCTCGGTCTATTTTTCTATAACAAAACTATATTTTTCGTTTGTTTAACGTGCTAATCTATGTAACTTTTAGTCGGATACGCAGTTACTAAATAAAACAATTTCTTTGGCAGTTTTTAATCATTTTATTATTATTATTTAATTAATTTCCTACACTTACAATTAGGCTTAGGACCCCCTTTACAAATAAGTTTATTATTAATTGTAGTATTTGTAAAATATATATTTAATTAATTACCATTTCTTATTGGTTTAAATTTGTTGTTTCAGAAATTCCCTTACACCATAATACCCTTCACCAATTCCAATTATGTGTGTCTCTTAAATTCAAATCTTTTCCATTATCTTTTCTAAATAAAAAGAAAGAAACTTGGTTATTGATAAATAGTAATGGTATCCATACCCAAATATATGCTGATCATCTGTAAAAGGGGTCCTATAAAAAGCTAAATTAAAAGTAATCACAAAATGTGACAGTAAGTATTGCAAGCACCAAAAAATAAAAACTATTTAGTAAAAAAAAATATGGCCAATTATACATGTTCTTTTAAAATTCATAATTAACTCGCTGGTATGAGTATTTAATTTCTACATTTTCCTCTTTTTTGCTGCAATGAAAGAGAGGTCACATCACTAGTTGATGGCGTTACATAAATGTTCGTAGACTGTAGGCATTTTTAGTGTTGTGCTATAGAGGACAGCACCGCAAGAACCGCTTACTATTTCTCTTGTAAGACAATAATGCGGCTGGTTCGTAAAGTATTTGATAAGAAATTATATTTACAATAGTGTAGTACAATTTCTACGTCATAACAAAATACTTTAAAA